>JAZKJV010000408.1:7500-408927 GCA_037367405.1 Ottelia alismoides
AAAACCTAAAACCTAAACCCTAAAACCCTAAACCCTAAACCCTAAAACCTAAACCCTAAACCCTAAATCCTAAACCCTAAACCCTAAACCCTAACCCTAAACCCTAAAAACCCTAAATCCTAAACCCTAAACCCTAAACCCTAAACCCTAAACCGTAAAACCCACCCCAAAACCCTCCCTCCCTCCCAAGGGGAGGAGAGAGAAGCTCTGAGGTAGTTACTGACGCCAAGATGATTTCGTACTCTTAGTTCACTGTCTCTCTTGATTCTTTCGATCTTTAACAGTTTCTCGTGCTTTAATTCGTCTTTTCTGTGGGTTTCTCCAATTTGAAGGCGAATTTCTCTCGAAATTTTGCTTTCATTTTGGATTTCTCGGGGTTGTTCTTCGGCCTATTGTTTCACTTTTGATAGAACGTGATTTTAACGATCGTGTTCTATCTACACCTCCAAAGACGTGGATTTTTTATTCTGATCTTATTTCAACTAAAGGTTTTCTTCCTTTGTTGATTTAAGAACATTCAAGAACATGCAAGAAGGGAGTTGTTGATCCATTTCCGTCTCTTTTTCCCTCCCTTCCTTGGTTTTGTTATGGTTAACACCATCATTTCTGGGTGGATACTATTCTCATTCGGTATTTTTCATGTTGGAAACGTTCTTCTTCCATTTTTCACTCTCCATTTTTTCCTTAGAACGGAGGAAGAAATTTCAAGATCCCTAAAGATTCTCATTGAAAGAATCGTTCAATCCAAAAATCAATTTTCTCTCTCTTCTTTCGATGTTTGTGGTAGTTACCATCCAACATGACGGGTGGTTACAACTTCTTTTTGTGATAACTTCCTTACAACTACCCTTCTTTTTCGTATTGATAACCTCCCATCCTCATGCTCATTATGGTTATGTTGGTTTTATTTCCAATTATTCTATTGGATGGTGGTTATTAGCAATCATTAATTCCCCTCTTACGTATTGGGTTGGTTTCTATTTCATGGAAACCACCTCCACTTCCACCATTTATCCTTTCTTTTTTAAAACCATCTTTTTTAAGGTGGTTTCCAGAAAAAATAACCACCATTTATGGTGGTTTCCTTTTTTAACCTCCTCATGCCGTTGGAATTAAGAGGGTTATTACTTTAATATTCATTTATTTTTTCTAACGGATCTGAAAAGTAAAAACCACCTTCAAAATTGGTGATTTCCGTGCGTTACTTATTCACTTTTTAGATGTTGGAATTAATCCACTATTTTCCAACATTCAATTGGGTTCTAGCATTGGTTTCTAACATGTCCTTTAGTATGGCTTCTTTCTTCTACTTGTGGACACCTACCGTCTTGCGAATTGGAAGCGAAAGTGAGTTTCTCGTCAAAGGAGAAGCATCTACATTATGAAGTGGAAAGCGAAAGCAAGTTTCTCGGCAATTGAGGAGCGCCTTCAGAGTGTAGCACAATTTACAGAGGTTGGGATTCTTCGAAGGAGAGAAGCAGGTAGAAGAACAGCATCGTCATACTTTTGGGCAATCATCTTTTTATCAGAAGCTGGTTGGCGCCACTCCTTTTGATCCTGCTGGGCTTGGTTGGACTTCATGCACCGCTCGAAGAAAGTCCTTTATCGCGAAGAGATTAGCATGATTTTCACCTGTTATCTTATGCCACCGATCCCTTTATCTAAGGAGTTCAAGCGAGGTGGTGTGGTGGAAAGCGTCTCTTGTTACGTCATCGAGGTTCCCGTATTGCAAGCATGCAGTCTATTTATCTTCATTTTCATTTATCAGGAGTGATAGCCTACTCATTTTGTTTCAACAAGGCCATGTTGGCCACTAGGTCATGTTGACCATTTTCTTATTTTGATCATTTTATGGGTCATGTTGACCATCCCCCTACATGTCAAGTTTAAGGTCATGTTGACCACTTCACATGTAAGAAGGACTTGTCCTTCATATGTACTTCATGTAATATCTTTTATCAATGGAAGGGGTTACTCGGGCCCCAAATTTACCGAGTTTTGCAAAAAAAAACCCTAAACCCTAAACCCTAAATCCTAAACCCTAAACCTAAACCCTAAACCCTAAAAACCTTAAACCCTAAAAACCCTAAACCCTAAAAACCCTGAACCCTGAACCTTGAACCCTGAACCCTGAACCCTGAACCCTGAACCCTGAACCCTGAAGTCTAAAGCCTGAACCCTGAACCCTGAACCCTAAACCCTAAGTTGCGATCAGGCGGTTAACGACAGTATTTTCTGTCTTGAAGGAAGTGTTCAACTCTTATGAAGGTGCATACATCTTGTCTCTTGTCTCTACTCCCAACGACATTTACTATTTCCATCCTCAAGAGACCGCTGCTAGTTGCGAGTGTTTACAAAAAGAAAGGTTTTGGCCTCGGATTTAGAGGTGGATACCAACTCAAGTCAGAGGTACACTTTTGGCCGGTACACTGTTGCGATCAGGCGGTTAACGACAGTATTTTCTGCCTTGATGAAGTTTCTATCTCTGATGAAGGCGCTTTCACCTTACGGATTGTTCCTACTCCCAACATCACTTATTAGTTGTGGGTGATTTCTGATAGCAATTCGTCACTCATCTTCCTTGGAGGTGACTACCAAATTCATGGATGAGGTATACTTTTGGCCGACACACTGTTGCGTTCAGGCGGTTAACGACATTACTTCCTCCTTGAAGGAAGTTATCAACTCTGATGGAGCTAGATACATTTTGCTGTTCATGTTCTCACGCCCAACTTCACTTTGTTTTTACATTGGCTAGTTGCGGTAGTTACAGATGGAGAGGCCCCTACTTCCTTCTTGGAGGCTGCTAGCAACTTCATGGTGGAGGTACACTTTTGGCCGGTACACTGTTACGATAGGCGGTTAACGCCAGTATTATCTTCTATGAAGGAAGTTTCAGTTTAAAAGAAGGTGGTTAAGTGTTTCTGCTTGTATCCTCACGTCAACTCTCTCTTGCGGGAAGGATCCAGCTCTGGTTTGACTTTTCCATCCCAAATAACAATGTTTTTTTATTGTGTGTCTATTATGATGGTTATTATTCGCCTACTTGTGGACACCTACTTTCTTGCAAATTGAAAGCGAAAGCAAGTTTCTCGGCAATTGAGGAGCGCCTACATTATGCAGGAAAATTTGCAGAGGTCGGGATTCTTCTAAGGAGAGAAGTAGGTAGAAGAATGGCATCGTCATAATATTTAGCACACATCCTCATATGCAGCTGACTTGCGAGGAATATTGTATATTTTTCAAGTCATTTTGTTCTGTTTTAGGCCATGTTGGCCACTAGGTCATGTTGACCACTCTTTTATCATGTTCATCTTTTGGGTCATGTTGACCATCTCTCTTTTAGCATGACAATTTTATTGTCAAGCTAGCCACTTTGCAGGTTCCAATGACTTGTCCTTTCGAGTCCCTTGTATTATCTCCTTTTATTTAATAAAAGGGGTTACTCAGGCCCCAAAATTACCGAGTTTTGAAAAAAAAACCCTAAACCCTAAACCCTAAACCCTAAACCCTAAAACCCTAAACCCTAAACCCTAAACCCTAAATCCTAAATCCTAAAACCCTAAACCCTAAACCCTACACCCTAAAACCCTAAAACCCTAAACCCTAAACCCTAAACCCTAAAACCCTAAACCCTAATCCTAAACCCTAAACCCTAATCCTAAACCCTAAACCCTAAATCCTAAAACCTAAGCCCTAAGCCCTAAACCCTAAGCCCCAACCCTAAACCCTAAACCCTAACCCTAAACTTCCCTACAATACGACTGCTTCTTAAGGCAGAAAGCAAAATTACATTAGTACAAAGAAGGGGACGCAAACACAAAATTCTTTCATACCTCGTTAAGGGTAGCACGCAAACAAAGTGTCTTCCAATCTCTAAAGTCTGAAGGGCTTCTAGGGACTTCATGGGAAGATATAGCAACATCAGGGATCAATTACTACTCTGATCTTTATACTAGTAAAGAAACAATTTGGGATGAGGACTTGTTTGAGGTAATCCCTCATGTTATTTTGGAAGATAATAACAGAATCCTTGAAATTCCTGATGAAAAAGAGGTTTGGCAGATCATCGAGAAATTTCCTTCAAATAAGTCTCCAGGGTCGGATGGTTTTACAACAGAATTCTACAAATCCAATTGGTCAATCATTAAGGATGATTTATTGTCCTCCATTCAACATTTCTTTGTTACTTTTTGGATGCCTGATGCAGTAAAGTCCACTTTCTTAGCCTTGATCCCCAAAAAAACAGTCCGAAGGATTTTAAAGACGTCAGGCCTATCAGTCTGTGCAATGTGTTGTATAAAATTATCACAAAAATATTACAAAACAGGTTATCTGTTTTATCCTCGAAATTATTTTCGGAGAATCAAGGAGGATTCATAGCAGGGAGAAGTATCTTTGATAACATTGCTCTTACTCAAGAGATGGCTCAACATATTGGTGAAAACAGAAAAGGCAATAATGTCATTTTTAAAATTGACATGGAAAAAGCCTACGATAGATTAGAATGGAATTTCTTATTCAAAACTTTATCCTGCTATGGTTTCAATGATGAAGTTATCAGACTTTTAAGAAGATGCATCACCTCAGTACCTTACTCTTTACTTATTGATGGGGCTTCTACAGGCTGGTTCAGAAGTTCTAGAGGACTTAGACAGGGTGACCCTCTTTCTCCTTTTTTGTTCATTCTAGCAGAAGAAGTTCTTAGCAGAGCTTGATTAATTTAATGCTAAAGGGTACTATTAAACCTTTCTTCACAAGGAAAAAAGCGCCAACAATTAGCCACTTGTTATTTGCTGATGACACAATTCTTTTTGCAAATGTGGACGCTGCTTCTTTGACAACTCTATTCACCTTCATTAAAAATTATGAAAAAGCATCAGGCCAGAAAATGAATGATACAAAGAGCTTATTTTATGTTGATAAGAATTGTCCGGTGCGGATTAGACAAATGATTACAGATCTCTCCACCATCAAAGAAGGTTGCTTTCCTTTCACTTATCTAGGCTGCCCGATTTTTAATGGAAGAACAAAGGTCAGATACTTCGAAAATCTGGTGGCTGAGGTCCAAGAAAAATTGGCAGGTTGGAAAGGGAAATGTCTAACTCAGGCTGGAAACATTATTCTCATCAGACATGTACTTTCTAGCATTCCAATTCACATGCTATCCGTTCATGATGTACCCATCACAGTTCTTAATAATATTGAAAGAATCTTCTCTAATTTTTTCTGGGGAGGAACACAAAGCTCTAAAGCTCGGCACTGGATTTCTTGGGAATCCATCTGTAAACTCGTGGAGGAAGGAGGTCTAGGTGTCCGTTCAATTCATGAAGTCTTCCGTGCTCTAAGAATGAAAATGGCCTGGAACTATGTTCATGGGGCATCTTTATGGTGCAAGTTCATGGATAAAAGGTTTGGCCCTTTGCAAAAGCCCAGTAAATATGCGCCGGCGAGATGGAGGAATATTCACCTAGCTTGGAAAGAAGTAGAAAAACATTGCTACTGGTCTATTGGGAATGGATCCATTAATTTTTGGTCTAACTCTTGGCTTACTACAGGTACTTTAGAAGGCCAGGAGGGTGTTCAAATTGAAAATCCATTACTCACAATAACGAGCCTGGCACATGCGGATGGTTGGAATGTTGAAGCAATAAGAGGACTTAAATTGCCTGATGACTTGGAAAAGAATGTCCTGGCGAAAGAAGTCAAACTAACTGGTGATAATCCGGTTAGGAAATGGAAATTCACAAACACAACACAAATCTCAGTCAAGTCTGCCTGGAGAACTATTCGTCAATCAAAAACGAAGGTGGGATGGGCAAAAGCTATTTGGGACCCGGGAATTCCACCAAAGATATCCATTTTCCTGTGGAGACTCTTTTACAAAAGATTAGCAACTGATGACAATCTTCTTAAAATGAATATTCATGGTCCGTCAAAGTGCGTTTGCTGTAAGGAGTTGCCTGACTCTGAGACTTTAGAACATTTGTTTTTCAAGAGTGAAAGTGCAGCTTGTTTGTGGAACTATGTTTCGGACATTTTCAAATTTCCACCTAGGACATCTTTGACGTTCTGGGAATGGATGTCTGTTCTTTTCAAGAAAGAAGGAAAAAAAATGTTTTAAAAAGATTCTGAATCATTGCTGCAGCTGTGATAGTATGGGGAATCTGGATAGAGAGAAATAGAAGGAAATTCTCTAGTGAATCTCGAAATCTGTGGTTCCTATCGAGGAACGCCCTCTCTCATATAAAACTTTTGCTGACTTTGCAAACGCCTGAAGCTGTTTTCTGGGAAGAAGATATTCGTCTCCTCCGGTCTCTGGGACTATCTACAAATGTATTAGAGAAGCCGGTAAAAATCTTCCACTGGGACAAACCAGAAATTAACTACTTTAAACTGAACACAGATGGAGCGGCCAAAGGGAATCCGGGGTTAGCAAGTGGAGGGGGCATTCTTAGATATTATAAAGGAAATTTCATTTTGGCCTATCATGAATATTATGGTTTTTCAACGAATATGGAAGCTGAATTGAGAGCGATTATTTCCGATCTGAGGCTTTGTTTGAAACATAATTTCACCAATATATGGCTGGAGAGTGACTCGCTTACTCTGGTGAACTGGTGGAAGGAGAACCGTTGTCCTAATGCACACCTCACTTACCTCTGGCTTGAACTCGCCAATTTTAGACATTTTATCAAGGAAGTTTCGCATATATATAGAGAAGAAAATATTTGTGCTGACTTTCTGGCAAATGAAGGAGTTAAAGAAAAGTCTTATAAATTATATCCTTCTCTTGAAGAACTCCCCAAAAAAGTCAAAGGAGCGATAATGCTCGACAAAACACATTTACCTTATTTAAGATGCAAATAGTGTATATGTCTGGCAGAAGCCTTGGCTCTAAAAGATGGAAGTGCGTACATCCTTGGATGTACGCACAACAGATAAGTCCCAAGCACTTAATGAATTCACTAGTTAGACCTTTTTACTTTGTACTTATTTCTATTCTTCTCAGATTGTCCACTCTGGGGATGACAAAGATGTCTTTCAGAAAGAAATACTCTTTGTTCAAGTATAACATCTCAAAAATATTTATGATTCTGGGAAGGCTCCTTTACAGCTATGTCCAAACTGAAGTCTGGCTAAAGCCTTGGCACGAGAATGGGGAAGTGCGTACATCTAAGGATGTACGCACATCAGATAAGTCATCAGCTCTTTATAACCAATATGCACTTCTTTTTAACACTTTTATAGTTACTGGTGTTTCCTGTTTGAGTGGAAGGTCTACCAAACCCCCAATAATGATCTTTAATTTTATGGGGGAGCCCTTGGCAAGCGCATGGAGGACAAACGGCATGGCTACTCGATGGGACACTGGATTTGGATGGGAAGGCGGCACGGATGGGAAACCAGCATTAATGACGAAAGGAAGGAAGCCTCCTGAACTGACGACATCATTATTTCTCTCGGGCTATAAATGGAGATGGACTACTGTGTTTAGTTTTCATCTCACAATGGCTTGTGTAGGTTTTACGGAGGAGGAGTTGGAGGAGTTCTCCGAGGATTTCAAAATTGTGGCGATTGTCTATTTTCAAAAAGCTATCACCGACTTTAAACGTCTCCATGAACTGACGATGAGGAAACTTGAGCCTCAACATCCTTTCTCCATCAAGTCACTCTGGGATGACATTCTTATGTTCAGGTTCCAAACGCAAGCTGATCTCCAGAAGGCCCTAAATTTTGTGGGTCGATTTAGTTTCCAAAGGGAATCTGTTATATTCCATCCTTAGAGTAGGGAAAGGTGCTTCCAGCGTGGAATCTTTGCAAACGTCTGGGTCCTGCTTCCATGCCTCCCTTACTTCCTGCATAACGAGAAGGCTCTCACAAAAATTGCCCATCTATTTGGGGAATTCGTTCGGTTGGACGAGGCAACTAGGCTGAAGATTGACACGAAGGTTGCAAGAATGGAGATAATGGTGAACATCCCAGACGCCCGGGTTGAGTTCTTCTACCTAAGCGTCGATGATAAGCTGATCAAGCAAGAAATCATCTTCGAAAACATGCCAGAATACTGTTCCGCATGTAATGCAGTTGGGCACACTCTCAAGGAATGCCCTGTGATGAACCGCCATTTCTTTGCTCTCTCTTAAGATGTCACCCTCCTCATCTTGTTTTTTGGGCGTGGTGGATGCGCCGGCTTTTTGGTTACCTCTCCCTCTTTTGTATTATGCAAAGCTTTTGGGAGGTATTGAAATGAATATGAAAGGGAATCGTTGGTTAAATGCTTCCTCTTCAATTTTAATTGCTTGGCATACACCTCGACGAATTTATGCGGAAGTGCGTGCACATTTGGTGCACACACAAAAGATAAGTCTCCCAACTGATTCAAACATTAATGCTTGAGATGTTACAATATATAGCCGTTGTTATGAACGTTGGAATAATGTCCTGGTCTGCTATTTATAGGTGCTTCCATGGAGAACGGGCCATAAACACAATGGCTCCCCTTTCCTTTACGGAGGAAGAGATCTACTCTTTCACTATCCCATTCCATCACTCGGCAATAGCGAGGACAACTACCTTTGCCCCAGACTTCCAAGATCTTGAAGAGGCGGTGTGGCAAACACTTCATGAGCCGAGAGCTTTCTCGGTGCACGCTCTCTCGGCTTTAGCGTCACTGATAAGGTTTGATGCACCGAGCGACCTGGATTTTCTCTTGGAATCTGATAACCTTCTCACGAATTTAAGAATATTCAACATCGTCAAGAGGGATCTAAAGGAGCTGCCACAACCGAAAAGAAAAAAGGTTTGGGTTGTTTTTCCAGGCCTACCAATTTACCTGCAAAACAAGACTGCACTTGAAAGAATCTGTAGCAAAATGGGAAGATTCATTGGAGATGTTGCAAGTACTACCGAACTGGAGGATCCACGAGTTCCACGCTGCCTGATTGAGATTGACACCAGCATTCCAAGAGCCAAATGGATTGAGATTCAACTTGGGAATGAGACCTTTCACTAGGAGATCCTTCTTGATGACTTTCTTTTTTGCTCGACCTGCCAACTTGAGGGCCACAACACAAATGCTTGTTCAGTGGTTCTTAACTATTTTCCTTAGGAGAGACGCAAGGGAGGGTTTTAGTGTGTTTCTGAACACATTACTATCCAAACTAATGGTCTCTTATGTTATCTTTTCTTTTCTTTCTTTCTTGCAAGATTGTATCCCCTAGAAGGGCACCTCATGTAACCTTCTCTTCTGCCCCTTTGCCTTGACACCATATAATTGCACTGGATGGGGGTCTGTTAAATAAACAACTTCCCGAGTCGTAAAATTCGGGCTTTTATAAAAAAAAACCCTAAACCCTAAACCCTAAACACTAACCCTAAACCCTAAACCCTAAACTCTAAACCTAAACCCTAAACCATAAACCGTAATCCCTAAACCCTAAATCCTAAACCCTAAACCCTAAACCCTAATCCCTAATCCCTAAACCCTAAACCCTAAACCCTAAACCCTATACGCTTCTTAATATACATTTATTAAATGAGGGGGCCCTCAAGTCTATTGTACAACCGATAGGCAAGCTCATATCATTGGACAGAGACATAAAGAGACTTTCTAGGCCTGATTATGCAAGGATTTATGTGGAGGTTGATCTGGCTAAACCTCTAGTTGAACATGTTTTTATCCAAGTTGATTCTCTGCAATTTAAACAACAAATTATCTATGAAAATCTACCACCCTTCTGTGAGCATTGCTGTTTGATCGGACACTCCAAAACTAGATGTTATGCACAACAAAGGAAAGAGGAACAGGCAAAAGAAACTGATTTGAGTAAGGAAGAGGACAAAAGCAAAAACTCAAAGCCTATTGATACTGACAAAGGAAAGAACTCGGGGCCTGAAGAGAATAAAAAAAGATATCTTTTTCCTGGACAACATTCAGGGAAGGACTATCAGAAGTTCAAGAAGAATGCAAAGAGAAATGAACGAAGGAAGTACATCAGGATTCAAAGAGTATATCAAAGGAAGAATAATGCTGATAAGCCAAAAACTACTCCGGATGCCAATAAGCCGGAGACCATTAATAAGGAGACAACATAGGGAGAAGAAGAGCCCCGTCTAGAGGATAGACCTGAGGAAAATGTAGATGGAACGATGGAGAAAGAAAACAAAGAAGGGGGTCAAGGTGATATTGATCAGGAAAAAGAAACCAGTCTTCAGTAGTGAAGAAAATGCAGGTTTGGATAAAGAAGTGGATCCGGAAAATGTGGTATCTGAATCTATCAATGCAGCTAATTGCAATTCCAAAAATTCTATGGATAACAGGAATGTCATATGCTTTCTAAATTCACAGAAACCATTATCAACCTCAAATAGCTTTGATGCTTTTGCAATTGAGGAGGTAAATGAAGTTCAAGGGGAACCAGAGAACTTACAGGATGAACGAGAAGAAGGAGCTATTAGTGACTCGGAAGAAAGTAGAAATGTTGAGAACTATTCTTCAGACTACCTTCCCCCCTTACAAACTACTAAGGGAAAAAGCCCTACAAGCAATTCCAAATCAGATCAAGCAATTTTTGGGCGTCGGTCCTCGGCAAGGCTTTCTAAAGCCTCCAAATCAGTTATAACTTTTTAATGTCAATCCTATTCTGGAACTGCCAGGGGGTTTTTAATGATAACACTCTGGCTCATTTGAATAAACTGATTAGAAAACATAAAGTTCTTCTTATTGGGCTAGCTGAACCAATGGTTTATGAGGAAAAAATAAAATTGATTTCACTGCGATTACATCTACATGTGGGATTGGTTAATTCCCTTGCTCCAACAAAATTATGGATCCTAAGCCATTTAAGTTTACAAATAGATGTTTTTCAAGAACATTCCCAAATGATAACATGCAAAGTAAAGGGTTTGCTGGAGGATGAAGTCTTTATTTCCTTTGTTTATGCTTCTTATGACTATGTGCTGAGGAGGCCTCTCTGGAGACATATAATTGATATGGCAGAAATCCTAGAGGAAAAACAATGGTTTCTTGGAGGAGACTTCAATGCTATTACATCAAGGGATGAGACCAAAGGAGGGATTTTTGATTCACTTGCTTCTGCAGAATTCAATACCACTATTCATTCAACTGGGCTCTATGTTCCCTCCCACGAAGGTGATTTATTCTCTTGGTGTAATAACCATCTGGGAAGAGATAGAATTTACAGAAGATTAGATAGATGTCTGTTCAGCGCAAATCTTAATCAGAATCTGAAGGTCCAATATCTTGACAGAGTCAATTCAGATCATGCGCCTATTCTTATTGCTAGAACATCAGTAAATGATAGAAGACGGTGCCGTTCAGATTTCAAAATATGTGGCTTCTTCACGATGGGTTTAAGGAGCTCATTAAAAACAATTGGAACTCCTATGAACCATTCAATGGACTGATGTCTCTTGCGAAGCGGCTGAAGGACCTGAAACATACACTCAAAGGTTGGAATAAGAACGTCTTTGGCAATATTGAAGAGCAATACCTAAAAATACTGAATCAAGTACAAAGCTTGGAAAAAAGATTACAGGAAGATTGGAATCCTAACATTTGGGCATAGCTAAATGAATGCAAGAATAAATTCAATACAATATCCTTACGGTATGATTGCTTCCTAAGACAAAAAGCCAAAATACATTGGTATAAAGAAGGGGATGCAAATACGAAGTTCTTTCATAACTCTTTAAGAATGAGGCATAAACAGAGCGTCTTCCAAGCTCTTAAGTCAGGAGGAAAACTGGGGAATTCTTGGGAAGAAATAGCTTCTGAAGGAATGAACTATTACTCGCATCTATTCTCAAGTGAATCCACGTACTGGAATGAAGAGTTATTTGAGGTAATACCTCCTGTAATTTCGGAAGAAGATAATAGAAGAATTCTTGATATTCCAGATGAAAAGGAGGTTTGGCAAATCATTGAGAATTTGCCTTCAAACAAATCCCCGGGACCTGATGGGTTCACGGCGGAGTTTTACAAAGCGAACTGGACAATTATTAAAGGCGATTTAATGTCTTCGATTCAACATTTCTTTGTTACCTTTTGGATGCCTGATGCGGTGAAGTCTACCTTCTTGGCTCTTATTCCGAAGAAGAACAATCCTAAGGACTTCAAAGATGTTAGGCCTATCAGTCTTTGCAATGTGCTGTACAAAGTTATCACGAAAATTATTCAAAACAGGCTATCGGGCTTATCAAATCGAATTTTTTCTGAGAATCAGGGAGGCTTCATTGCTGGAAGGAGCATATTCGATAACATTGCTATGGCACAGGAGATGGCCCAGCATATTGGTGAGAATAGAAAATGCGATAATGTTATTTTCAAGATTGATATGGAAAAAGCTTATGACAGATTGGAATGGAATTTCCTATTTAAAACGTTGTCCTGCTTCGGGTTTAATGACGAAGTCATAAGATTGTTGAAAAGCTGCATCACTTTGGTTCCATACTCCTTACTGATCGATGGCACCTCCACTGGCTGGTTCCGAGGATCTAGAGGGCTCAGACAGGGAGATCCCCTATCTCCCTTTCTATTTATTATAGCGGAAGAAGTATTGAGCAGGGGGGCTGCTAAACTTAATGGACAAAGGTTACATAAAACCTTTCTTCACGAGACGGAGAGCCCCCTCTATAAGTCATCTTTTATTTACGGATGATACTATTCTATTTGCAAGCGCGGAGGAAGACTCTTTAACAAATCTCTTTAACTTCATTCGCACATATGAACAAGCTTCTGGACAGAAAATGAGTGACAACAAAAGTCTATTCTATGTTGGTAACAAATGCTCGTCAAACACTGCAAAAGATTACTGAAATATCCTCTATCAAAGAAGGCTTCTTTCCCTTCACTTATTTGGGGTGCCCCATCTTCAATGGTCGAAAAAAGGCTAGATACTTTGAGAGTTTGGTGTCGGACATACAAGAGAAACTAGCAGGTTGGAAAGGAAGATGCCTAACTCAAGCGGGAAAGATTATTCTTATAAAACATGTTCTTTCAAGCATCCCAATTCACATGCTATCTGTTCATGATGTGTCTATCTCAATTCAGCGGAGTATTGGGAGAATTTTCTCCAATTTTTTTGGGGAGGAGCTCAGACTTCTAAAGCGCGCCATTGGATATCTTGGGAATCCATATGCAAACCCAATGATGAAGGAGGCTTAGGAGTCAGGTCATTAAAAGAAGTCTTATTGGCTCTCAGAATGAAAATGGCCTGGAACTATGTTCATGGTAATTCTCTGTGGTGTAAATTCATGGAAAAGAGATTTGGCCCCTTGAACAAACCAAGAAAGTATGCGCCTGCAAGATGGAGAAACATTCATCGTGCTTGGAAAGAAGTGGAAAAAAACTGCTACTGGTCGACAGGTAATTGATCTATTTATTTTTGGACAGATAGCTGGCTTAGTTTGGGTCCGATTGCAAATCAGACTGGAGTTCTTATAGAAAATCCACAGCTCACAATAGCAAACTTGGCTAATTCTGATGGCTGGATTAAAGAAGAAATCAGAAACCTTAAGCTGCCAACTGAGTTAAAAGAGATTGTCCTTGCGAAAGAAATCAAACTAATTTGATCCTCCTGTGAGAAAGTGGAAGTTCACAAATACAGCACAAATCTCAGTTAAATCAGCGTGGAGGGCCACCCGTAAGTCAAAGACGAAGGTAGAGTGGGAAAGGCTGTTTGGGACCCTGGAATTCCTCCTAAGATGTCTATATTCTTATGGAGGTTAATACAGAGGAGAATAGCAACGGATGACATATTAGTCAAAATGAAGATACATGGGCCTTCGAAGTGCTATTGCTGCAAGGATAATCCAAAGTCAGAAACCTTAGAACATCTGTTCTTTACAAGTGAAATCACTTCATTCATATGGGACTATGCTGCTGAATTTATTAATCTACCCTATAGGAGCTCGTTGAATTTTTGGGAATGGATGTTTGCTGTTCTTAAGAAATATGAGAGAAGGAGGCTATGCTACAGAATTCTCACAATTGCCTTTGCAGTTATAGTTTGGGAAATTTGGCTAGAGAGGAACAGGAGGAAATTTTCTAATGACTATAGAAATATGTGGTTTCTGTCTAGAAACGCTATTGCTCAAGTCAAGCTTCTGCTAACAATACAAAAACCTGAAGAAGTCAGCTGGACAAGTGATTTTGAACTACTTCAGAACTTTGGGCTCAAGGCAAAGGTAGTCGAGAAGCCGATTAAAATTTTCCATTAGGAAAAGCCAGAGCTAAATGGATTGAAACTGAACACTGATGGCGCAGCCAAAGGAAACCCGGGACTAGCAGGTGGAGGTGGCATTCTCAGAGACTGCAGGGGTAGCTTTTCATAACTTCTATGGTGTATCTACGAATATGGAAGCTGAATTAAGAGCAATGATTGATGGCTTAAGAATCTGTAGTCCTTATCATTATCATAATGTTTGGGTTGAAAGTGATTCTCTCATTCTGGTGAATTGGTGGAAGGAAAATGGCTGTACTAATGCACACCTAAGTTATCTTTGGCTGGAGCTATCCAAATTCAGACCTATTATAAAGAATGTCACGCACATCTTCAGAGAAGGAAATATCTGCGCTGATAGGTTGGCAAATGAAGGAGTGAGAGGAAAGAATATGAAATTATACCTTTCACCTCAGGATCTTCCCAGAATCATCAAAGGGGCTATTACTTTGGACAAAACACATTTACCCTATTTAAGGTGCAAATAGTGTATATGTCTGCCAGAAGCCTTGGCTATCAGATATGGAAGTGCGTACATCCTTGGATGTACGCACAACAGAAAAGTCCCAAACACTCAATAATCTCACTAACTACACCTTTTTATTTCGTACTTATTTCCACTCTTGTCAGATTGTCCACTAGGGGGATGATAAAGACTTCTATCAGAAGGAAATACTTTTTATTAAAGTATTCCATCTCAAACAACATTATGATTCTTGGAATGATCCATGATAGCCATCTCCAAACTCAAGTCTGGCTAAAGCCTTGGCACGAGAATTGGGAAGTGCGTACATCTATGTATGTACGCACATCAGATAAGTCATCAGCCCAATACAACCATTGTGCACTTCACTTTAATGACTTTTTAGTAATTCGTATTTCCTGTTTGAGTGGAAGGTGTACCAACCCCCCAATAATGATTATTAACTACTTGGGGGAACCCTTGGCCTGCGCATGGAAGACAAGCGGCATGACTATTAGATGGGACACTGGATTTAGATGGGAAGGCGGCACTGAGGGGAAACTAGCCTTAATGACGAAAGTAAAGAAGCTTACTGAACTGACGGCATCATTACTTCTTTTGGTCTATAAGAGGAGATGGACTATTACGTATATGTTTCATCTCACAATGGCATGCGTAGCTTTTACTAAGGAGGAGTTGGAAGAGTTTTCTGAGGAATTCAAATATGTGGTGATAGTCTATTTCCAAAAAGCTATCACCGACTTCAAGCGTCTCCATGAGCTGACGATGAGGAAACTTGAACCTCAATGTCCTTTCTCCATCAAGTCGCTCTGGGAGGACACTCTTATGTTCAGATTCCAGTCGGAGGCTGACATCCAGAAGACCCTCAATTTTGTGGGTCGATTTAGATTCCAAAGGGAATCTGTTATCTTCCATCCTTGGAGTAGGGACAGATGCTACCAGCGTGGAATCTTTTCAAACGTCTGGGTACTGCTGCCAGGACTCCCATACTTCCTGCATAACGAGAAGGCTCTGATGAAAATTGCCCATCTTTTTGGGGAATTTGTTCGTCTGGACGAGGCAACTAGGCTGAAGATTGATACAAAGGTTGCAAGAATGGAGATTATGGTGAACATCCCAGACGCACGGGTAGGGTTCTTCTACCTAAGCGTCGATGACAAGTTGATCAAGCAAGAAATCATTTTTGAAAATATGCCAGATTACTGCTCTGCATGCAATGCAGTTGGGCACACTCTAAAGGAATGCCCAGTGATGAATCGACGTTTCTTTGCTTTGTCTTAACATGTTACCCTCCTTATCCTGTTTTTTGGGAGGGGTGGATGCACTGGCCTTTTGGTTATTTCTCCTTCTTTTTTATTGTGCAAAGCGTATGGGAGATACTGATATGGGAATCGTTGGTTAAATGCCTCCTCTTCAAGATTTATTGCTTGGCATATGCCTCGGCGAAACTATGTGGAAGTGCGTGCACATTTGGTGCACGCACAAAAGATAAGTCTCCCAACTGAATTGAATATTAGTGCTCAAGATACTACAATATATAGCCGTTGTAATGAACGTTGGAATAACGTCCTGATTTGCTATTTATAGGTATTTCTATGGAGTATGGGCCATCAACACAATGGCTTCCCTTTCTTTTACGGAGGAAGACTCTTTCTCCATCCCCTTCCATCACTCTGCAATTGCGAGGACAACCACCTATGCCCCAGATTTCGAAGATCTACATGACGCGGTGTGGCAAGCACTTCATGAGCCGAGACCCTTCTCGGTTCACCCCCTATCGGCTCTAGCGGCACAGATAAGGTTTGATGCTCCTAGCGACTTGGAGTTTCTCTTGGAATCTGCTAACCTTATCACGGGTTTAAGGAGATTCAATATCGCCAAGTGGGATCTCAAGGAGCTACCACAGCCGAAAAGAAAAAAGGTTTGGGTTGTTTTTCCAGGCCTACCAATTTATCTGCAAAACAGGACTGCACTCGCTCGAATATGTAGCAAAATTGGAAGCTTCATTGGAGCTGTAGCAAGTACCACCGAACTGGAGGATCCACAAGTTCCACGCTGCCTGATTGAAATCAACACTAGTACTCCAAGAGCTAAATGGATTGAGATACAACTTGGGAATGAGTCCATTCACCAGGAGATCTTTCTTGAAGACTTTCTTTTTTATTTGGCCTGTCAACTTGAGGGCCATAGCACAAGTGCTTGTGCGATGGTTCTTAACTGCTTTCCTTAGGAGAGATGCAAAGGGAGGGTTTTAGTGTGTTTCTGAACACATTACTATCCAAACTAACGGTCTCTTCTGTTATTTTTTCTTTCCTTTCTTTCTTGCAAGATTGTATCCCCTAGAAGGGCACCTCATGTAACCTTCTCTTCTCGTTAAATAAACGACTTCCCGAGTCGTAAAAATCGGGCTTTTATAAAAAAAAACCCTAAACCCTAAACCCTAAACCCTAAACCCTAAGCCCTAACCCCTAAGCCCTAAGCCCTAAGCCCTAAGCTCTAAACCCTAAACCCTAAGCCCTAAGAGCCCTAAGCCCTAAGCCCTAAGCCCTAAGCCCTAAGCCCTAAGCCCTAAAACCCTAAACCCTAAACACTAAAATCCTAAACACTAAACCCTAAACCCTAAAACCCTAAAACCCTAAACCCTAAAACCCTAAACCCTAAACCCTAAAACCCTAAAACCCTAAAACCCTAAAACCCTAAAACCCTAAAACCCTAAAACCCTAAACCCTAAACCCTAAACCCAAAACCCAAAACCCAAAACCCTAAACCCTAAACCCTAAACCCTAAAACCCTAAACCCTAAACCCTAAACCCCCACCCCCCTCCCCTCCCAAGGGGAGGAGAGAGAAGCTCTGAGGTAGTTATTGACGTCAAGAAGAATTCTTACTCTCAGGTCACTATCTTTCCTAATTCTTTCGATCTTCAAGAGTTTCTCGTGCATCAATTCTTCTTTTTTATGGGTTTATTCATCTTGGAGGCGGATTTCTCTCGAAATTTTGCTTTCATTTTGGATCTGTTGGGGTTTTCTTCGGTCTTTTGTATCCTTTTGGTAGAACGCACTCTAAATGTGCATGCTCTATCATCTTTTTCAAAGGCGTGGGCCCTAATCCGTTCTTATTTCAACCAAGGATAGATTTTTCTTTGTTGATTTAGGAACTTCTAAGAACAATTTCGAAGGGATGATTTATTCCTTTTCTTTCTTTTGCCCTCCCTTCTCTTGTTTTTCGATGGTTAACACCATCTCTTCTGGATGGTTTCATTTTTCTTTGGATTTTGTTCTTCATGTTGGAAGCGTTCTTCTTCCATCCTAGGACTAGAGGAAGAACTCTCAAGAACTCCAAGAACTTCATCGAAAGAACTGTTTAATCCAAAAATCAATTTTCTCTCTCTTCTTTCGATGTTTGTGGTAGTTTTCATCAAAAATGTGGGTGGTTATATTCTTTTCATAACTAACCCTCCATATTCGTAATTTTAACCACCTATCCTCACGCTCATAATTAATATATTTGTGTTGGAGGTGGTTATTTTCAATCATTACCAATCTTCTTTACGTAATGGGGTGGTTGCTATTTATGCCAACCACCTCCACTTTCCATCTTTCCTTTTCCTAAAACCACTTTTTTCCAAGGTGGTTTCCGAAAGAAAAAACCACCAATGGTGGTTTCCACTTACCTCCATTTTCCATCTTTTCCTTTTCCTGAAACCACTTTTTTTCTCCAAGGTAGTTTCCGGAAGAAAACCACCACTTATGGTAGTTTCCATCTATTCCCCTTATGTCGTTAAAATTAAGAGGGCCACTTTATTAATATACTTTTCTTTTTTATAACGGTTTTTGGAAGTAAAAATCACTCCCAATTTGGTGGTTTTCGTGCGTCACTTTCTCCCTTTTTCAATGTTGGAATTCATCCAATATCTTCCAACTTCCAATTGGGTTGATTAAACCTAATTTCATATCAAGGCTTTGGGATCAATGCTAGCTGCGAGTATTTACAAAAAGAAAGGTTTTTTGCCTCGACATTAGAGGTGGTTACCGACTCAGGTTAGAGGTATACATTTGGCCGGTACACTGTTGCGATCAGGCAGTTAACGACAATATTTTCTGCCTCGATGAAGTTTCTAGCTCTGATGATGGCGCATTCATCTTGATGTTTGTTCTTACTCCCAACGTCACTATTTAGTTGTGGAGGATTTATGACAGCAAAAGTCACTTGGCTTCCTTGGAGGAGACTACCAAATTCATGGATGAGGTATACTTTTGGCCGGTACACTGTTGCGTTCAGGCGGTTAACGACATTACTTCTTTCTTGAAGGAAGTTTTCAACTCTGATGGAGCTAGATACATTTTATTGTTCATTTATTCACGCCCAACTTCACTATGTTTACACATTGGCTAGTTGCGGAGGCTACAGATGGTGAGGCCCCCACTTCCTTCTTTGAGGTTGCTACCAACTTCATGATGGAGGTACACTTCTGGCCGGTACACTGTTGCGATCAGGCGGTTAACGTCAGTATTGTCTTCTATGACGGAAGTCTCAGTTTAAAAGAAGGTGGTTAAGTCATTCTGCTTGTATCTTCACGTCAACTCTCTCTTGCGGGAAAAGATCCAGCTCTGTTTTGTTTTTTCCCTCCTAAATTAGCAATGATTTTTTATTATGTGCCCATTATGATGATTATTATTCGCCTACTTGTGGACACCTACTTTCTTGCAAATTGGAAGCGAAAGCTAGTTTCTCGGCTTTGAGGAGCGTCTGCATTATGAAGTGGAAAAGCGAAAGCAAGTTTCTCGGCAATTGAGGAGCGCCTTCATTATATAGCGATATTTGTAGAGGTAGGGATTCTTCTAAGGAGAGAAGCAGGTAGAAGAATGGCATCGTCATCTTATTGGGCATTCACACTTATATGCAGCTGGAGGCGCGAATTATTGTATATTTTTCAAGCCATTTTGTTCTTTCTGTTTTAGGCCATGTTGGCCACTAGGTCATGTTGACCACTTTCTTATGATGTTCATCTTATGGGTCATGTTGACCATCTATCTAGTAGCATGACAATTTCATTGTCGAAGCTAGCCACTTTAAAGGCTCCAAGGACTTGTCCTTTTGAGCCTCTTGTATCATCTCTTTTATTAATAAAAGGGGTTACTCGGGCCCCATAATTACCGAGCTTTGGAGAAAAAAAAACCCTAAGCCCTAAGCCCTAAGCCCTAAACCCTAAAACCCTAAACCCTAAAACCCTAACCCTAAAACCCTAAACCTAAACCCTAAACCCTAAACCCTAAACCCACTCCCTAAACCCTAAACCCACCACCACCCTCCGGAGGAGAGAGAAGCTCTGGCGATTGACGATTTTCTGGAGCCTTTTTTTGGAGGCTTTTTGGAGATTACTCTTGCTTCTTCGGGCGAATTCTTGAGGTGTGAACCTCTTACTTATGTATTTTATTCTATAGATCTTGCTTTATAGCGAGTATTTCAAGATTTTTCCTGCTATCTGCTCTTTATGGAGCTCATTGGATTGTGATTTCCAATGGAAACACATGGAGGGGAAATGCCATCCCCTCTTCAATTCCGAAAAAATGGTGAGATCATCGGAAATCCCAGACCAAAATCTTACGCGGCAGCTATGCGTGGTCATATGCCTGATGTTGATTTTGGGGCTCTCATTCCTATTCGTGCTGCTGAGATCGTCGATGGAGTCCCGGTCGTTCGGTTTTCAAAAGAGGAAACCGCCCTGCTAAGCAGGCCTTTTGAATTATGCTTAATTGGGAAATTCTCAAAAAGAAGGCCGCCCCTCTCGGAAATTGATGCGGATTTCAAGAAGGCATTCCAATTTAAGGGAAATTTCCAAATTGGGGCTATTGATGCCCTTCATGCTCTTATCCGGTTTGAATCAAAGGTTGATTTGGTATCTGTCTATTCTGTCAACAGTTGGGTTTTCAAAAATTATAGAGTGAGTTTTATGCGCTGGACCCCACACTTCAGGCCGGGAAATACTACTTCGGTTGCCCCGGTTTTTATTGGTCTTCCTTTGCTGAACATTCATCTCTTTAACGAAAGAGCTCTTAAATCTATAGTGCAACCTATTGGGAAACTCATCTCCTTAGACAATGACATAAAGAGATTATCACGTCTAGGATATGCTAGAGTCTGTGTAGAAGTAGATATGGCTAAACCTCTTATTGATCACATATTTATCCATGTAGATGCTTTGAAATTTAAGCAACAAATCATTTATGAAAATCTGCCTCCATTTTGTGACCACTGCTCCTTGATTGGGCATACAAAGGCCAGATGTTATTCTCAACAGAGGAAGGACGCTGAACTGGATTTTAACAATAAAAATGTTTCACAGCCTCAAAAAGATGAAGCTAAAGACAAAAATACGGGCTCAAGTAAGTTCTTGGAAGGACAGCATTCTGGGAAAGACTACCGGAAGTTCAAAAAAAATTCAAAGAGAAATGAAAGAAGAAAGTTCGTCAGGATCCAAAGGGTTTATCAGCGGAAGATGAATCCGGAGAAAACTAAATCAATAGCAGAGAATCGAAACAAAACCAACCTTGAAGGAGAGGGAGAAAAAACATTGGAAGAGCAACATCATGATGCACAAAAGGAAGCGAAGCAACAGGAAGAAGATCCTCAAAAAGGAACTGACGGTCCTCCTGAAGAGGATCATGCAAACAAGAACCCAGTATCAAATGAGAATTCAGAGCAACAATTGAACAAAGAAGACACCCACCAAGATGACCAAAACAAGGGGTTGGATAACTCCGAAACCCTGAACACTGAAAACTGCATGTCTGGAAATATCAACAGCAACTTTAATTTCTCTTGTCAGTTCAACTCTCAACAACCGATAATTACTTATAATAATTTCGATTGTTTACTTAATGAAGAAGGGGAAGATGTTGAGCTCAATACTGAAGATAGAGAGTTGGAAGAGGACGGACTAGAAGACAGGAATCATAGTGATTCCAAGTTGAGCAGCAGCCAAGAAACTTATTCATCTGAGTTTTTTCCTCCTCTAATTGAAGGCAAAGGGAAAAAAGTCTTGAATTCATCGAAATCGGATCAAGCTTTATTCAGTAGAAGATCTTCGGCAAGGCTTTCCAAAGCCTCTAAATCTATTGTTATCTCTTAATGTCCTTATTATTCTGGAATTGTCAAGGGGTCTATAATGACAACATCTTGGCTCACCTAAACAAATTAATCCGTATTCACAAAATTGCTATTATAGGTCTTTTTGAACCAATGGTGGATGAAGATAGAATTAAATATATTTGCCTTCGTTTACATCTTCAGAATGGGTTGGT
Source organism: Ottelia alismoides (assembly GCA_037367405.1). Lineage (NCBI taxonomy): Eukaryota > Viridiplantae > Streptophyta > Magnoliopsida > Alismatales > Hydrocharitaceae > Ottelia > Ottelia alismoides. The sequence continues at coordinate 29,533 of JAZKJV010000408.1, forward strand.
TAATACTATGTCACCAAAGAAAATGTGGGTTCTACACCATGCTACCCAGAAAGTGGAAGTCTTCAGGGAACACCAGCAAATGCTTACATGCAAAGTTACCGGTTTTCTCATGAGGAATGCTTTATCTCTTTTATTTACGCATCCTGTGATTATGTTACTAGACGAAACCTCTGGCAACATATAGCCGAATTGGCAGACGAATTGCAAGACCGACAATGGATCCTTGGAGGAGATTTTAATTGCTTCCTAAGAAGGAATGAAACTAAAGGTGGGAATTTTGACTCCCTCTCAGCATCAGAATTTAGCAGTGCAATCCACACAGCGGGGATTATTAGTCCTCCGCATGATGGGGATTTATTTTTCCTGGTGTAATAATCACTTGGATGCGAGCAGAATTTATAGAAGACTTGACAGATATTTTATATCTCCAAATGTAAATTTTGATATGAAAATACAGTACTTGGACATGGTTAATTCAGACCATGCTCCTCTATTATTAGCACTAGCAGATGATATTGAACATTGTGCAACGCCTTTCAAATTCCAGAATATGTGGACTCTACACAATAACTTCAAAGAAATTATTACAGAAGGCTGGTCCATGCTGACACCTTTTAACGGTCTACAAACTTTAGCAAGACAGCTCAAGGCTCTTAAAGTTAAACTCAAACACTGGAATCAAACAGTGTTTGGTAGAATAGATGAACAACATATGAAGCTTTTAAATCAGGTTCAAAGTCTGGAGAAACAACTTCAAGAGGCCTGGAATCCTGGTATTTGGGCCAAATTAAATGATTGTAAAAACAGTTTTCATAAAATTTCCATACAATATGATGTATTCCTCAGGCAAAAAGCAAAAATTCATTGGTACAAGGATGGTGATGCAAACACAAAATTCTTTCATAATTCATTGAGAGTCCACAGAAAGCAAAGTGTCTTCAAAGCCCTTAAAGAGGCTGGCTCCTTGGGACAGTCCTGGGAGGAGATTGCAGAGGCTGGAACTCGCTACTTTTCGAACCTGTATAAAACTCAAGGAGTAAGCTGGGAGGAGGATCTTTTTGAAGTCATTCCAAAGGTAATAACTGATGAAGATAACAACTTTATTCTTGCAATTCCGGAAGAAGAGGAAGTCCTTTCAATTGTAAAGAACCTGCCACCTAACAAGTCACCAGGCCCAGACGGATTCACAGCAGAATTCTATCAGTCTCAATGGAGCATTATAAAAGGTGATGTGATGAATGCTATAGAACTTTTCTCTGTCAATTACTGGATGCCAGGTTCAGTGAAAGCAACTTTTTTGGCATTAATCCCAAAGAAATTAAATCCAGAGAATTTTAGAGATGTCAGGCCAATTAGTCTGTGCAATGTGATATACAAAATTATTACGAAGAGTATCCAAAATAGAATAGCTAGCTTTGCTTCGAAATTATTCTCAGAAAACCAGGGAGGCTTTATTGCTGGCAGGAACATCTTCGACAACATTGCTTTAGCCCAGGAGATGGCCCAACATATTGGGGATAATAGACAAGGAACAAACGTAATATTCAAGATCGATATGGAAAAGGCTTATGACAGACTTGAATGGGACTTCCTTATCAAAACTCTAGGCTGCTACGGTTTTAACGAGGAAGTTATTAAATTGTTGAAAGCCTGTGTTACTGGGGTACCTTACTCACTTCTTATTGATGGATCTTCTGGACAATGGTTTCAAGGATCAAGAGGTCTCAGAGAGGGGGATCCATTATCTCCAATCCTCTTTATTTTAGCTGAAGAGGTGCTGAGCAGAGGCATTATTAACTGTATACAGAAAGGGAAAATCAAGCCTTTTCAGACAAGAAGAAGAGCCCCGACAATCTCGCATCTGTTGTTTGCTGATGACACAATTCTATTTGCCGATGCTGACCAGAGGTCTCTTGAAGAATTATTCAAATTTATCAGGGCTTATGAAAGGACTTCAGGTCAGAAGATAAACGATCAGAAAAGTTTCTTCTATTGTCATAAAAAAACATCTGCTGAAACAAAGGCTATAGTATCAGCCATGTCAGGTATGAAGGAAGGTTGTTTTCCGTTTACTTACCTGGGTTGCCCAGTTTTCTGTGGAAGAACAAAAGCCAGCTACTTTGAGAACTTAATTGAAGACATTCAGGACTAGCTTGCAGGTTGGAAAGGCAAATGTCTAACTCAGGCAGAGAAGATAACACTTATCAAACATGTTCTTTCAAGCATTCCGATTCATTTACTGTATGTGCATGATATTCCGAAAACAGTGATGAAAAAACTTGAAAGAATTTCTGCAAATTTCTTTTGGGGAAGTCATGCTGAAGCAAGGCTAGACATTAGATCTCTTGGGGGACTATTTGTAATCCAATTCAGGAAGGGGGGTTGGGAGTGAGATCTATTTCTGAAGTTCTATTGGCCCTTAGAATGAAAACGGCGTGGAATTACTATAAGGGGAACTCTCTATGGTGTTCCTTCATGAAGGCCAGGTATGGGCCCATTGAAAAGCCTATTAGGTTTGCACCAGCGCGCTGGAAAAACATTCACTCTGCTTGGAAAGAAATTGAAAAACATAGCTATTTCAATATTGGCGATGGTTCGATCAATTTTTGGACTGATCCATGGCTTATTTCGGGACCAGTTGCTGAACAGGAATGTGTGCTAATAGAAAATTCAAACCTCAAAATTTCTGATCTTGTAACAGAAAGAGGCTGGGACAAAAGAAAATTGGAATCACTGAAGCTTCCCAAGAAATTGGAATCACTTATCTTGGCAAAGGAATTTAAGCTTATTGATGTTCCTCCTTCGAGAAGATGGAAATTTACAAATAATGCTGAACTATCTGTTAAGTCTACCTGGAGAGCAATCCATAAACAAGGTCAGAAGATTTCTTGGGCACAAGCGGTCTGGGACCCAGGGATTCCACCAAAGGTCTCGGTCTTTCTTTGGAGACTTCTTCAACGACGAATAGCCACTGATGACGCTTTATAGAGAATGAAGGTTCATGGGCCGTCAAAATGTAGCTGCTGTGTGGAAGTTGGTAATTCAGAAACTATTGAACACTTGTTCTTTAAAGGTGAGATAGCGAAAGGTCTATGGGAGTCATTCTCACTAGTCCTAAAAATTCAAGACTGGCAAACAAGAACTTTTTGGGATTGGATCTAATTTATTTTTGTAAAAAAAATGCCTGAAAAAGAGGTGCGGAGAGTAGGCAGAATTGCTTTTGCTATTCTGCTATGGGAAATTTGCTTGGAAAGAAACATAAGAAAATTTTCCAGTTGTTACAGAAATCTCTGGTTCTTGAGAAGAAGCACTTTGCTGACTTTTAGGTTGGCATTAAACATTGCCAACATAAAGATTGGAAATGATAGAAGAGATTTATTCTCTCCTCTGATTTTCCAAGATGTGCATCTAGAGAGGCCTATAAAAGTCTTCCACTGGGATAAATTGGAAATGGGCTGCCTTAAACTGAATACTGATGGTGTGTCAAAGGGAAATCCGGGGGAATCTGGCGGGGGAGGTTTAATAAGAGATCATAGAGGCAATTTTAATTTAGCCTTCCATGATTATTACGGCCTAGCAACGAACATGGAAGCAGAACTCAGAGCAATTGTCACAGGGCTCAGAATCTGCAGAAGTCAGAGCTGGCTAAACATTTGGCTTGAAAGTGATTCTCTTACTATAGTCAACTGGATCAAAAAAAGTCACTGTACAAATACCCATCTAAATGAATGGTGGACTGAATTATTATCTCTGAGGGAGCTAATTAGGGAAACATCACATATTTTTAGAGAGGGGAATGTGAGTGCAGACATACTTGCAAACTTGGGAGTTCATAAAATACAGAAAAGAATCTTTTGGGTCTTTAATGAACTCCCAGTGAAGGTCAAGGGAGCAGTGAACTTGGACAAATGTCACCTGCCATATATCAGGATGAATTAATGGGACTCTGGATGTCTAGCATATGCTGTGGCGATCTTACAGGGAAGTGCGTGCACCTGAGGGTGTACGCACATCAGATAAGTCCCTTTCTAATAAGCTATTTCATCTCATATTTATTCTCGTTATCTAATTCAATTTTTGACAGAGCTGCATTGAACTATCATTTGCAATATTGGGCCGGGGAGCTTAGGGAAGTGGAGTCTCTTATTTTGTCTTCATCCGGAAGAATCCCTATCCATGCAGTATCTATGCATCATGGATTTGACGACCCTAAAGTTGATATACTGCCTTCCCTTAATTACCGTATCAAAAGGAGATCTTCAGTACAATTTTTCTGCGCTACGAATATTATAAAAGAAGATTTTTGGGATCGCTTTGTTGGCATGTCTATCCCGGAATCAACTGATTTGACCAGGTATCATAGGAGAGATTCTAGAGGAACAGGGTTGGAGATGTCTGGCTAGCTGGTCCTTCAGTTGTGTTCGATCTGGATAATGCAATATGGAGTTTCTCTGGATGACTCATGTCTGGCAAATGCCTTGGCGTTCAACAGAGGAAGTGTGTGTATCCCTGGGATACACACACAGAAGCTAAGTTCGCTCCCAATATCTCATGAATTCTATTTTTACTTCCCTCCTTATCTAATTATTATCTTTTTCCTAAGGTATGAAAAACCATAACAAATGCTCGGGATTGTGGATGCTGAAAGGTTAGGAAGCACAACAACAACAATTCCTTACTCAAAGAAGAAGAATAATTATGGATTTACAAGCCATGCACCTTCTTATCAATTGGGAAGGCGGCTTCCCAAAAGTTTTCAAGTTCCAATGAAAGATAGGATTCAAAAATTTGACCCTGGACTGACGCGATCATGGGATGATTCAAGATTGCCCTGGAGAAGACCTGGGGCTCATCTCTGGACCTGATCTGGAAGCTACTAAACCTATTGCGGGAACTCAGTCTCTCAGAACTTCAAGTCAAAAATCACAGGGATGGATTACTGTGGACTTCAAGCATATTTTTCTTGCATAGAGATAAGTTAAGGGAGGGTAAGAGTGTGTTTCTGAACACATTGTTATCTGAACTTACTGACATATCTCTATCTTTCTTGTAGTACACCCAATCTTGTATTCCCTCTTGAAAGAGCTCCTCTTGTAATTTGCCTTTTATCTTTCAATAAAAACAGCTACCTGGGCTGTAAAAACCAGGTTTAAATAAAAAAACCTAAACCCTAAACCCTAAACCCTAATCCCTGAACCCTAAACCCTAAACCCTAGCTGCGCACTCCACTCCGATCTTCATCTCCACCACCTACGAAGCTCCATCGATCGAGTACGCCAACCTCCTCTACGCCTCCTTCGAGTGCTGGTATTCTTCGTGATGCTGCCACGGTCATTCTCGGACCTTCAGAGGATGCTATGGAGACGGAGGAACTCCAGGCATCTTGCCGGAGCCCCAATTGCGCCACCACCATGCGACGAAAGCAGAGGAGCAAGAAGCACATGTGTCGTTGAATGGCACCCTTCCGGTGTCCATCCAATGGTCCAGGATTGTCCACGTCGATGCCTCCGAGGCTAGAAGGTTAGGGTGGTCCGAGCTAGAGCCCGAAACGCCATAGTATTCCACGTGTCCCGAGCCTCCAGCCATTCGCTTGAGCCTCGCACTGAGCCAGAGCATGCTTCCAAACCTAGCCTCACGTGCCCAAGTCACATGAGCGTTGGGTAATTTGCAGAGCTGCCCTGCTAATTTCTCCAATTTACAAATAGGTCCTCTGAGCACGTGCCTATGGCTAATTGTGTTCGAGCCCCTCCGGGTTTTAATAATTGCATTTTTAGTCCTCGCCGTATGGGAAAAATACAAAGAAAGACTCGCGACTTATTTTAATTACAATTAAGCCCTCCTGGGGACCTATTTGCAATTCATTTCTATTTATTTTTCATGTTTCTTTACTATTATGCCCCTGGACTCTTTTGTGAATATCTTGAGCATTCGACCTCTGTTGTAGTTGATTTCAGTTTTGTTTCGAATGTTGCTTTAGTATATATCGAATGGCATTATTTGTTTCCTATTTTAACACTTAAATCTAGATGGTAAATTATAGCAAGTAAGTGTCCTATGTTGAATGAACTTTAATGTCCTTTGCCCATTCATCAATTAAACTTGCTTCATTATTTGATCCTGAATTGGACTATATTGGTATTGCTCGATGATTTCATCTAGATAGGGAATACGCGCATATCTTTAAACTTGCACTATGTTGCATCATAAAAATTAAAATAAAAAAGTTCCTGCATTTGTCTACTTCATCTGCATCATTTGTCCTTGTTTGTTCTGACCTATGAGTTATTAATTCGTCACTTAATCTGGTTATTGAGAATCTGAGTAACCGCTTAAGAGGCTCGTGTCCCTGAGTTCGACTTTGGGTTTGCCCAAGTAAAATAAATTTGATCGTTTATATTTAATTGAAAAAAATGATTAAGCGGTTTTTGATGGATCCTATTTAGCCCGACTACAATGAGATTCGAACGTTAATTCCACATAATTAAGAGGCTGGATTTCGGATTCACCAAATGATGTCATTGCCGGGGACACGGCTCATCTTTTGTTTTATTTAGATTTTTATTATTTGATTAAGTGATAAGTTCTAACTTGTAGGTCAAGTTTCTCATTTCACATGCATGGTTTTGATAATTCTCTAATATATATCTAATGCTTGCTTTATGTGGCAGGGTCCCTTTGAGATCAACAAGGCAAGGAGTAGGGGCTCCCGCTGCGAGGAGCCGCAGAAGCACCATTGGAGAAGTTGACGAGAATTATGGTTTCACATTTTTCATGCATTTCATGTAAATAATCGTCTTTATAGTGGTCTTCATTTGAAGACTCGCAATTGTAAAAGAACGAAGGTTATTGTGGTTGTGTGGGGTTTGCGCCACTTGAGTGTCGACTTAGGATCAGGCACGCGGCTCTTCGAGCTACTTTTATTTCATATCTCATGTGTTTGATCGTAGGTAGGATGCACATTAATTTGAGACGCACGTAGACATCGCTTCACTTAGCCAAAATAAAACATGTTCTTTCTCCGCTAATAGAAGCATGCTAGGTGTGATTTTCATCAACTTGCATACATTGAGTATTTGACCTTATTTCAGTCTTGTTTTTCACGAAGAAAGCTACATGCACTGCGAGTTTTTCTCTTTAGCATAGATCATGATTCTATCGTATGCATCAGCTTTTTCTTGACTTCTCTTCCTAGATTGATCACCTAGGATTAAATGAAAATTGGAATTGGTCGTTAGACAATGTTTGATTGATTTATGTTCACATTAAATCAGAGATAGCCTTGAAGCAAAAATTTTGGAATGTTAATGCAAGTTGAACCAATAAAATGGAGTAAAATCATGTTTTTGGAGAGCAACCCCCTTTTTACGTAGGATGTTATGATTTCATGTATCATTAACCCTTGCGTAAAGAAGAATGAATTTGCTTTTCTCACCAAAAAAATGAACAGATAATTGACCAACATTTGCTTATTTCATGTGTGAGTTGGTGAATCAAATGTGTTGCTTGGTTGATTGACCCTTGCTTGTTTCGACACTCTTCCATAGACCCTAGGTACTCCATTCATCTCCATAGATTCCTTCACATGTAAATCCATCCTAACCTCTTCGTTCCCCTCAGGTCTCTCCCACTACATTTATCCATCTCTTTAGGCTAATCTCAGCCTAAATATAGGGGGGACCTGAGTCCCTATAAATTTCAGACTCATTTTCCCTTCTCTGACACTTAGGTTATTTTACTCTAAGTGTAGGGGTGTCCTTCTCAGTTCCAATATCCTTTCCTATATCTTAACTTGAGCTATGGCTTCGTATCACTTAGTGCTATGAGGACACAACAAAAGTTAAATATAGGGGGCATACCGTATATACTGTATTTTATACTTTAGCCATAGCTCTATTTTGAAAACTTTGAAAAAAAATAAAATTTTATGGGCTAGAGTATAAATTTTCTTGAACTAAGTGGGATAAAGTGCTTTCAAAGTTTGAATTTTTTTCTCAATTATGTTACATTATTTTGAATAAAATATTTTTAAAATGGTTTGAAAAGTGGGTTTTAGTTGTTTTGAAATGTTGTTTGAAAAATGTTTGAAAAAAACCTTTATATGTGTTACATTGTTTGAAAAATCTTTTCAAAAATCTTTCAAAAAAAAGAAAGTCTAAATGAGACTAACTTATGTTTGTAAATATTGTTTATGAGAAAAATGATGAAGGAGTTGGTATAATCCCTGACACTTCCACATTTACACAAGATTAGTGGTGTTCAAGAACATTTGGTTTGCGAGGTCTTGAGATTTTAAGTTAACCAGCCTCAAACATCAGGGTCTGTTGACTTAATTATCCATATTTCCCTAATCTAAAATATTTGTGCGCTATATTGCATGCTTAGTCTCTACCTTAAGAATATGATCATCACTTCACGTACATGACTGCAGTTATGATGAGAGGAGTTGAAATTTCACTTGAGGGACTGGGATGAGGGATTTGAGCTTGGACCCGATTTGATGATGCTCGAGGATGGGATAAAATCATTGAAGGCTTCATGAAACCTGAGTGTCAACACCTTTAGATAGTATGAGAACATGGTTCTTGTGCTATCTCTTGACATTTACCTATGTGCCAGGGTGGGATAAAATGTTGATCAGTGTACGCCAACTCTTGGTAAAAGCAGTGGATCTAGACAAAAGGAATGAAATGAAATATAAATACTGAAAGAAAAGCTCTCACCCTACAAAGTCAAATATAAAATAGCTTCCATTAAAGGTGAGCACTCTCAACCATTTCAAAGTGTCCACTTGGACCACCGCTATTAGGACCAGGAGTCGGGATTGCACCAAAAAAGGGCTCTGCATCGTAAATGCTACAAGTCTGGGTGTAGAAGGTATCTTAGATACTCAAAAAAGGCACACACCGGTGTACTCCCAGGAAAACAAGTGCATACGACTTCAACTTCTCTTGACGAACACACTGATCAACAACAAAAAAACGTGTTGAGTTTATAAGGCACCTGAGAGGATCCTTTTTCCAATGAGAGGGAGACAACAAATGACACAATCATATGTCCTCCATCAACTGGCCTTCCATATATATTTTTAAGTCTGACAACTAAAGAGACGGTGGATTGAATGCAAAATTTGGCTTATTCCCTAGTGTTGAGGATTGGGTTCTTAGGAGAGTCTTTTGGACTAGAACCTCGGGTGAAGTTGTGACTCTCTTCCTGTGACTGCAGTTAACACTTAATATCATATCCTTATTATATATGTAAACAGAGAGAGTCTGAGGATTAAAGAAATTGGATGCCTCTTGATTAAAGCTTGGTTCAGCTCTGAAATTTTGGATCCATTAACCGGGAGTTCTTGAAGTGATCAGGTCTTGTATTCACATGCACAATCAGGGATTAATCCAACTTATTCATTTTTGAGATGCTAGAGGACGAGCATAGTTTAAATATAGGGGGGGATGAACCTCGATTTCATCATGTTAATTTTCATATTTTAATTCCCTTGCTTAAATAAGTGTTAATAAAAACCAGATTAATTATTATATATATCTTGATCTTAAAATAATTTAATAAGACAAAAAATGACAAAACAAAAGTCACAGTGTTTTTACACCTTTAAAAACACTCACAAAAATATTTCTCCCTTTGTTTGACTTCTTTTGCATTTTGGTCAACATGAAACTTTTAGATCTCATCAAGATCTACAATTTTCATGTTTTGAGTTGTTCCAAATTCGGTCTCCTTCTATTTCTTTTTTATTTTTCTTTTATTTTTTATTTTGAATAATTTTCATTGAGCCACGTGGCTCTTTCTGGTTGAGCCGCACGGCCCGATCCTATCGTGCCACCTGCTGCCCTTCTATGTCTTCTGATCTCCTCCTGCGCCCTTTAATCTCAGCCGCACACCTGCATTTCATCGTAGCCCTACGATCCTCCCCAGATCACATCTAGAGCATCCTCTCCCGCTCGTCCCTCGATCGTTGGATAATTAGATCCAACGGGCACACGTGCCTCGTCCGCATCCATTGGATGTGGCCCAATCGATTAGATTAGGGTTGCTCCCTCGCGCCCTCCTCTTGGTCATTGGATCGCAAGATCCAACGGCTACGAGATCATCTCCTACGTCCAACCTCTCTCTCTCTCACATGATCTCCTCTTCGTGCACCTCGCCCCCTTCAAATTTTCGCACCTTCTCAACGTCCCCCTCACCTCCCTGATCTGGTCAAATCAAACCCCACTCCTTTGTCATCCTCACAGGACATGTAGCTTCGCATGTCTTCCTCACACTCGCTCCATATTCCACCTGTAACCCACGACCTCCACCACCTTCAACCATACCCTATCCCCTTCAAATACGTCATCACCGCTATCTGATCACCCCATCCACCTTTATGCGGGCCTTGGCCCAACATATCTCTGCCTCCTCGTAACAGGGGGAGGTCGGATCGACGACGCCATGATGACCAAGACCCTGGTGTCGACCCATGGCCATGGTAGGCCATGCCAGCCCTACAACGTCGGTGAGCTGCTCCAATTGGCTGCAGGAGTCCAGAAAAGACCCGAGCTCCTCTTCGTAGCTCAAGCCCAGGCTGCCGCGTCTGCCAAATCTCCATGTAAGTATCCTATCTTCCTCTGTCCTTTTCCTTTAAACATCTAGTAATTATTTAGGTACTTCCACGCACAATCACCTTCAATTGGTCTCCTGCTTGCTCCACCTCACTTCCACCATCTTCGATGTACCCTCCGATCACCTTTCCGGTCTTCCATAACCTCTTGCCGCTCCGCCCCTTCTCTCCGCCTTCACGGCAGAGGATCTCGACGAGCATCCACCTTATCCATCCGTTAAGGCTCCCATTCCACTCACTTCACACGATAATCACACGCTTCGGCTATTTGTTAACATTGCAGGTACTCTATTACTCAATGGCCGAAGCTGCGCACTCCACTCCGATCTCCATCTCCACTACTGACGAAGTTCCATCGACCGGGTACACCAACCTCCTCCACGCCTCCTTCGAGTACCGATCTTGCTGGTGAGGCTGCCACGATCATACTCAGACCTTCAGAGGATGCCGTGGAGCACGGAGGAGCTTCAAGCATCTCGCCGGAGCCCCAACTGCGCCACCACCGTGCGACGAAGGCAGAGGAGCAAGAAGGCACAGATGCCGTTGGATGGAACCCTTCTGGTATCCATCCAACGATCCAGGATCGTCCACGTCTATGCCTTCGAGGCTAGAAGGTTAGGGTGGTTCAAGCTAGAGCCCGAAATGCCATAATCTTCCATGGGTCCCAAGCCTCCATCCATTTGCCCAAGCCTCACACCGAGCCAAAGAATGCTTCCGAACCTAGCTTCATGTGCCCAGGTCACGTGAGCGCTGGGTAATTTGCAGAGCTGCCCTGTTGATTTCTCCAATTTGCAAATAGGTCCTCCGAGCACGTGTAGCGCATGCACGCCTGGGGCTAATTGTATTCGAGCCCCTCTGGGTTCTAATAATTGCAATTTAGTCCCCACGCGTATGTGAAAATTATAGGGAAAGCCCCGTGACTTATTTTAATTTCAATTAACCCTCTCAGGGACCTGTTTGCAATGTTTTTCTATTTATTTTCCGTATTTTCTTTACTTTTATGCCCCTGGACTCTTTTGTGAATATCTTGAGCACCCGGCCTCTATTTTAGTTGATTTCAATTTCGTTTTGAAGCTTGCTTTAGTATCTGTCGAATGGCATTATTTGTTTCCTGTTTTGGAACTTAAATCTAGATGGTAAATTATAGAAAGGAAGTGTCCTATGTTGAATTAACTTTATTATCATTTGCACATTCATCGATTATGCTTGCTTCATTATTTGATCTTGAATTGGACTACATTGGTATTGCCCAATGATTTCATCTAGATAGGGCATATGTGCATCTCTTTACACTTGCATTATGTTGCATCATAAAAATTCAAATAAAAAAGTGTCTGCATTTGTCTACTTCATCTGCATCATTTATCCTTGCTTGTTCTGACCTATGAGTTATTAATTCGTCACTTAATCTGATTAATGAGAATTCGAGTAACCGCTTAAGAGGCGTGTGCCCCTGAGTTCGACCTCAGGCTTGCCCAAGTAAAATAAATTTGACCGCTTATGTTTAATTGAAAAAAATGATTTAGTGGTTTTTATGGATCCTATTTAGCTCGACTGCAATGAGATTTGAATGTTAATTAAACATAATTAAGAGGTTGGATTTAGGATTCACCATGTACTTAATTTACTTTGGTTAGAAATAATCATTAGGCTGCATGTTTGCTCTCAGTAGTTTGACCTCTACATGCTTACACAGTATACACCTTTGTATGTAGAGTAAAATAAATTGTATTTAACATTTTTGTTATTCATTAATTATTCATATGTTGTGGGTATTTGTTGTTTGAATCGGGATTTCTTGTGGAACTCCACAACGACTTTGTCTTCGCATTGTGAGGACATACTAGACCTGCAAAAAATCATGTCCAACATATTGCCTCTACCCATCTACTAACATAATCAACGACCAACAGGACCCATGAAATCAATGCCCCATGCATTGAAGACATCTGAGATCTGAATGTATTTTAGAGGAATTGCGGAATTGTGTCTCGCATGTTAATGTTCCTGACCATTCTCTGACAGTCAGTACATTTCTTCATGTAATCTGTTGTGTCCTTGAATAAGGTTGGCTACCAAAGGTCACAAGGAATACTTTTTCTACCGTCTACTTTCCAAAATGGTGTCCATCGACTTCAAGCCTGTGACAGTGGTTTAGGACACCCATTATTTCCTCTTGAGGTATGCACCTCCTCCAGATGCAATCTGCATGCTCTCTGAGTAGATGTGGATCCTCCCACTGGTAGAAGTGAATGTCAACCAAGGATTTTTCAACCTTGATCTTCGACCAGACTGATGGAGTCTTATTGGAGACAAGCACGAATTTTTCAACCTTGATCTTCGACTAGACTGGTGGAGTTTTATTGGAGACAAGATAGTTGGCGATGTCTGCATACCATGGAAGAAAGTATATAGACATGATTGCCTCATCTGGAAACATTTCTATAATAGGAGTGGAATTCTGCTAAGGAGTCTCGGTTTCAATGATTCGGGAAAGATGATCTCCCATCACATTTTTGACGCCTAGTTTATCACAAATTGCCAGGGCAAATTCTTGGAGTAGAATCCAACGAATCAGACAAGGCTTGGCATCCTTTTTGCTTTGTAAATACTTGATGGCAGAGTGATCGGTGTATATTATAACCTTAGAACCGAGAAGATGCGATCTTAACTTCTCCAGGGAAAGCACTACGATGAGCAACTCTTTCTCTGTCACTATGTAAATTTTTTCGGGCTTCATCAAGTGTTCTGCTAGCATAATGAAATGCAAATGGCAGCCCATCTCGTCTTTGTCCTAACACATCACCAATTGCATACTCTAACGCATCCGTTATGATCTCAAATGGTAGAGACCAATCGAGTGGATGGAGGACATGAGCATGTGTGATTAGATCCTTCAAGAGATTGAAGGATTGGAGGACCCGAATATCGATCACAAAATCAACCTCCTTGCCAAGTAGCTCAGTCAACGGTTGGCCAATCTTGCTCCTATAGAAACCAACGTGTCCCAGAAAAGATTGGACTTACTTGAGATTTGTGGGTGGCTCAAGTTTCAAAATAGCATTCACCTTGGATGGGTGAACCTACATGCCACGCTTGGAGATGACGTGACCCAGTACAATTCCTTCAGTCACCATGAAGTGACTCTTCTCCCATGAAAGTATAAGGTTTAACTTGCAATATCTTTTCAGCACTTGGTCTAAATATCCAAGACACTGGTTAAAGCAATCTCCATAGATCGAGAAGTCGTTCATAAAAAAATTGATAAAACTTCCCATCATATCAACGAACACGACCGAGTGCATCTCTGGAATGTCGCAGGTGCATTGCGCAAACCAAAGGGCATTCTACGGAAGTCATATGTTCTGAACGGACATGTGAAGGTGGTCTTCTCCTCATCTTCTAAAGCGATGGCGACTTGATTGTACCCGAAGTAGCCGTCCACAAAGCAGAAATATTCCTTCAAGGCCAGTCTTTCGACTATTTGAACGATGATGGGCAATGGAAGTGATCATTTCTGGTTGCAAGATTCAAACGTCTGTAGTCCACACAAATGTGTCATGAGGTCGGCACTCGGGTCAGTATCTCATTTCCTTTGTCACTGGTGACTATGGTGATCCCTGATTTCTTGGGCACTACGTGCAGGGGACACCCATTTGTTGTCGTAGATGGTATAGATAAATTCCACATCACACCACTTTGTGATCTCTTTCATAACCACCTCCTACAGGTTTGGATTTAATCTTCTCTCAAATTCTCGGAGGGTTTGCTATCTTCTTTAAGAAAGATGTGATGCGAGCACAATGATGGATTTATCCCATGGAGATCCATAATATTCCATCCAATTGTCTTTCGATTTCTTTCAAGAACCTCCAGCAGATGAGATTCTTGTTCTTCGATCAAATGTGAGTTGATGATGATCGGATGCATGTCTAGTTCACCTGCAAGGAAAGCATACTTCAAGTTGGAGGGAAAAGCTTTCAACTCTGGGGGAGAAGGAGTTGCCTTGTGGTAACCTCAGAAACTGTGACAGGTTTCTGCTCTTTCGACTGCTGATCGTCCACCATTATACATTCTGACTCAAAAATTAGGATATCACACAAATCTGCAATAAATTCATCCTGCTTAGATGGGGATGTTTGTTCAAATATTTCAGAACATTCATCAACAAGTATCTTGTCATCAAAGACACTAGGAAAATCGATTGCACCATCCGGACCATCCTCTGGGGAGAGGAATGCCTATGCTTCTTTGTTATCCAGGAATAAATACTCATCTCTGATCTCAGATAGAAATTTGCAGTCTTATTTACCATTCGGTTCAAGTACTCTCGTAACATGTGCCACTTTAGTTGGTTTGGCTTCTGGGACCATCTCAATCAACACTTTGTTGTTGATGGAGCAGAATGTAATCTCTCCAGTGCCATAGTCTACCACTGCCTTAACAGTTCCAAGGAATGACCTATCAAGGATGATCGAAGTGTGGAGCAAAGGTGCAAAGGTGTCCATATCAAGGATAATGAAATCCACAGGGAAATGCATCCCTTGGACTGAGACGATGACATTCTCTAACATGCCACTAGGTCACTTGACATATATATCTATAAACTATAGAATCATCTTTGTAGGCTTGAGCAGTCCTACTCCAATTCCTTGAGCAGAGAGGAAGGCAATAAATTGATTGACGACCCATTATCGAGCAATGTGCGCTCGAACTCTTGAATGAAAATCTGACATCGCACAAGTGGCGCTCCCTTGTCTTTTTGTTTGCTTGGGAGGTTGCTAGTGGCATTAACAGTAGCCATGGTCAGAACATGCATCTTTGGTTTTCTGTCTCTTTCTTCTATTTGAATGCTTTGTTGTACATGCCTCTTTAAGTCCTCTCTTCATAACTGGCATATACTCCATGGCTTTCAACAACGACATTATAAGAATCAGATTTTGTAATATGCTCACAATCTCATGATCAGACAAAAGCATTTTTCAATTTTTTTTACTATTTTTGCTTTAAATGCATGTGGAAATGGAATATTTACATCAGAAGAATTTGAATGTTGTAAAATTGTGTCTATATCTTGATTTATATGTAGATGGCAAAAATATGGAAAATCATCGAGGAAAGGGAGCCTACTTTGTGAAGTAGGTAACCTTACCTACTTCACATTCTATTTTTGTAAATTTTTTATTTTTTTTGAAAAATATCACCGTGGATTTTCATAACCATATCCCTCTAATATGTCATTCAAATTTCATCAGAAACAGAGACTTCTACGGCCTTCATCCAGAACAGGTATAATACAGCAAATCTGTGACCGTTAAAAAATGACTGTCTGGATGGAGACTGTAGGAGTCTCTGTTTCTGACGAAATTTGAATGACATATTAGAGGGATATAATTATAAAAATCCACGGTGGTATTTTTCAAAAATTTGTAAAAAATGAAATGTGAAGTAGGTAAGTTACCTACTTCACAAAGTAGGCTCCCTTTCCTCAAAATCATCTACATGTTTTGGACCAAAAGTTGTGCAATCTTGGCTTCTTCGGCTGGCTCCGATTTGACTATTACTGTTGCGGATGGCTTCTCCTTCACGAGCACGGGCTCACCTTGGATGACGTTATCTTTTTGTATTTTTGAATTTTCTTCATTTTTTTGTATTTTTGGTGTTAGTGGTGCTGCATCTAAAAATTCTTTGGCCCTATTATCTTGATTAGTAGAAGATTCACAATCAGATGCTCTTTGTTTTTCCTTCGCAGTTGCTGACGGCTTGAGTGTCCTACCGTTCCTAAGAGTTACAACATTAGATAAAGCATTATCATTTCAACCTGATTCGGGTTGAACATTGCAAACTACCTGCTCCTTGTGATGGAAGTTATTTGAATTTGCTTCAACATGGACCAGAATAGCAGTCTTGGTGGCCATCAGGTCGTCGATTTTGGCTCATCTCAGCCTTGTTCTCGATGAGTTGGTCTAAACAATATAAAGCAGGGTTGATCGGGGCAACCTTAGATTATTCAACTACTAAGACATGTGACGATGTTGATAGTGCGGAGGCTACTGTTTGTATCCCTGTGAGTATTGAGGAGGAGGAGGAAGAGAAGGGTATTATTGGTATTGCGATGAATCTGATAATATGGAGCAGTCGGCTTTTGGTAATGTTGCTGGTGGTATCCAGACTGTTGCTGATAGTTATTATGCCTCCAGTTGTATCCTTGTTATGGAGGTTGTTGGTGATGGATCGAGTTGGGATAGTAGTTTCGCCCTCCTTGCTAATGGTGGAATGGACGTTTGGCATTGTGTTGACCCTGTGATTGTCCTTGAGGATGGGTCAGCTGTTGATTATTACTCCAAAGACCATTCACCTCTTGAATGTGTGGAGGAGGTGGGAAACATGGCTCGAGATACTGTGGTTGAGGCTCGGGTGGCTGGTAGACAACCATCTGTGACTGCAATTGTGGCTGCTGCAACTCAAGGGTCTACACGTAATATACATGCTAGACCGAAGGTTGACTAGGACTCGGATGAGGCGGTTGTGGTTGTGTATGCTCCTTCTCAGCTGGAGGCTCAAGTGCGGTTGTCACTGCATTGCAGGCACCGATGGTGTTCACCTGCAGCTCCAGCTACTTAGTGATAATGTTGAGCTTGTACATGCCCTTCATCCTTTGCTCGATCCCGGCGAGCTTCTCTAGGTCATGTGACCTCTTCTTAATGATATCTACCTTGGATAGGTGACTCTCGATAATGCTGAGGTCGGAGCTATCACACTTGTCCACTTCACGGGTATCCACCATATTGGCATTCTTGTGGAGGATCTGAGGTTGTGGCTGGAATTGGAAGGAACGAGATGAGGAAAACGTATCCTTTAATATTTGTCATATTGCATCCTCATCCTTGTTAAAATGGGAACATCCGCAGGAGGCATAAACCACATGTTGATTGTTCTTTATAAGGCCCCTAAAGAAATGCTAGACCAAGCTGGTTTTGGTATTTCATGGTGGGGGCACTTCTCAATCAAATAACTAAACATCTCCCAGGTTTCATGAATGACTCTTGGGGTCCCTAGGAGATACTGGAGATCTTTGAACGCGTGAGATTTAAACGACTGAGAGGATAATACTTGTGCAAGAATGCGGACTTCAATTCCTCCCAAGTTGTTACCACCTTTCCCAAGTGGTTGATCTAATGAAGAGATTTGCCTTGTAGGATGAAAGGAAAAGTGGTCATCTTGACTACGCCCAATGGAACGTTGGGGGTAGTGAATGGTAGAGCAGATGTATCTGAACTACTGTAGATGGATGTAGGGTTCCTCATTCGGGTTCCCATGAAAGCTATGGAGAGGGAAAGAAGTTGCGGCTTCAACTCGAAATGTCCACGGATTAGAGGTATCTAGATACACTGAGTGATGCGAATGGCCCCTGGATTGTATGTCTGCTTCAAAATAGGCTTGGGCCAGACTCTCCTTCCCTCTCCATCGCCTCTTCGAGGTCCATCTACAAAATGGTTACCGTCGTCATCATCACCATGTAATCTATCGTCATCTTCTCCTTGAGGTGTCTCTCTCTCTTATGACCTCCTCAGATCATCCAGCATGTCCTGAAATGCGACCTAGACAAGTGCTTGATCCATCAACTTCTATCAAATCTCCTGGATATAGGCCAATAGAACTGCAATTGGAAAAAATCCCCAATCAGGATGTATGCAAGCACCTGATGTTGAGATAATTCAGAATCAGGGTCAATTCTGAATTTTATTAGGGATGGAGAAGTGTAATGAGTGAAATCAATCTCCATCAAAAAAGGGCAGAACTAGGGAAGAGAGAAATCCCAGTCTGATGGAGGTAGAAGAGGCGGGGAGTCCTTAGGGTGGTTCGCGGAGTCTGAACCAAGAACCTAGAAATCACCCTGAATTACTAGAGATTTATCTTTTCGATTTTAGAGTTGTGATTCAGGCAAAAATTATTACGAGTCCTTATAGGATAGCCCTAAAGGATAGCATAACTGCCAAGAAAGTGTCCCTGTACTTATTCCATCTCCTTTGTATCTTGTGATCTGCACTTTCTAAGGTCCTGAATACTGATCTTGGGTGGTTACTCAGCAAAAGATAAAGAGAGAGGAAGTCGATAGGTGAAAATACTACTTCCCCCAAGTGAGGTACTCGAGCGCGAGCAGGAAAGGCTGCATCGGCGATATATCGGCAATATATTGTCGATATATCAGTATCAAGAGGTTGGGGGTATCGAAATCAGAGTGTATATCTTTTTATAGGGATATCGGTGATATATCACCGATATATCGACGATATATCACCGATATATCGACGATATATCACCGATATATCGACGATATATCACCATATCAGCCCATATCGATCAAAAATGAATGGATTCAGTACAAAAAAACAGGATATCGATCGATATCGCTGATATTTCACCGATATCCCTATATATCAATGCTATTATTAATGCAATCTTGATTCCACTACCAGTGAGACCCCCGTACTGGTAAGGTATGGTGCGACAGTAGGGTGCATACAATGGTTCTTCAACTTGGTGTATATTTACAAGTTATTTCATGTTGTAAAACTTGAATGAAATCCATTTCCAATATCTATAAGTCAATTCTTCAAAAAAATCTATAAGTCAAGACTCAACATTAATATCGATATGTTAGAAATGATCGATATATAGCTTTATAGATGATCGATATGTGTGATCTAAGAGTATATTTGTAAGTTATTTAGAGAGGTCCGGAGCAAGAGGAAGGGCAGAGACTAGCCAGCCTCAAAACCAAAGATGGAGGCTATATATCTAAGAACTTGAATAAACTTCATTTTCAATATATATATATAGGTCAACAACTAATAGTATCGTCGTATCGATATATGCGATATAAGGTTCATAGATGATCGATATGTGTTATCTAAGAGAGTAAGAGTACATTTGTAAATTATTTAGTGATCAAAGTACTTGGATGAACTCCATTTTCAATATATATAGTATGTCAACAACTAACAATATCAGCGATATGTTCGATATGACCAATATGTGCACTATAAGGATCATAGTCCTCATAAATGATCTATATGTATTTTCTAGGTGTATATTTGTAGTATTTCATGTTACAAGAACTTGAATGAAATCCATTTCCAATATTTGTAAGTCAAGAATTAATATTAATATTGATATGTTCGATATGATCGATATGTGTGATACAGATATGTGTGATACCGATATGTGCAATATATGGTCTATAAATAATCGATATATGTGATATAAGTGTTTATTTGTAGGTTATTTGGTGGTTTGATATCTTAGATGATGTTAATTTCTGAAAAATGGCTAAAAATTTTGGCTTTTTTGAATCATTTTCGACATTTCCACCGATATCGGTGATATATCCCGATATATCCTTTTTCGGGCAGACCGAAACGATATCGATATCGATACGGCCTTCTTTGAGCGCAAGGTGATGAGACAGACACTCCCGTGAGGGTGTGGTATATGCTCGATACTTCAGACCAAGTCGATGCTCTACACAAAGTGAGAGCGCCATCGTCGATAAGGCCCTACTCGCCCATGTACGATAGAAGTGTCAATACTCTGCATGTCTTAGGTGGTATTTGAGACATCCATATATCGGGTTTTTGGCTCTATTCCTTAAGATTTTGCCTCGCTCTGTATAGAATGTACCTCAAAGTAATGAGGATATGTGAATCCCAAACAATGATGTCTGTTATGATTTTTAACTAGGTCAAAGTTCAATTAACATTCACCTTGTTTTAATTTTTTATTTTCAATTTTTTGAATATTTTTCAATAACAACTGTCTAACGATTTTTTGGATTTTCTTTAATTCCTAAGTTCTCAAAATTAGAGGGAGAAAGCAGCAAAGCTATGCAAGGTGACACTAAGATGGAAATCTCACCTTTGTGCCTAAATGATGAATGCTTAGATAAAAGGCTTACATTACTTTCCAGTGCTCTCCATACGGGAAGCAAGGCAGGAATTTATAAACCTAATCTATATGCACGATATGCAAACAAAAGAAATCGCCCTAAACAGGAATAGTTATTAGCATGAAGAACCAAGTGAAAATTACTTAAGAATGGAATCCAAAGGTCTGGTCTTGGAGACTCTTTGGCGCATGCCACAAAGGGTCTTGCAAGCACTGTATAGAGTCTCTCGCGACATGTGATTCCAATTCTAAGAAATCAACAATTAATTTTTTGACTAAGTCTAAACGTAGAGATCTATAGGTACATGCTTCTATTAAAGTGTTTGCACCTAATTTACCGAGCAAGCAATCTAAAAATGCTAAGGGCACATTCCACAAACAAATGAAAATAAGGCGGAAATCACAAATCGCAAGAAAAAAAGAAAAAAAAAGGAAAATAGGGAGAACAAAAAATAGAAAGCGATGAAATCACGAGAAAACTCAGTGAGCCTCCATGTACGAACACTTGGTAAAATAGGCTTGAATGTTCAGAGTACAATCCACGTGTATTCTTACAATTTAATAATGGAAAATAAAAATGTCACTCTCTTACAAAAAATAAAAGACAAAATAGCTATGCTAATTTCTCTCTCTCTCTCCCTCCCTCTTGCTCTCTCCAAGTGGTCCACGAAAGAGAATGACCACTCTCCTCATAGCTTGGGAGCTTCAACCACCTAAGTGGTTGCCTTCACCTCGAGGTCCCTCACAAGAAAAATAACAGAGATGTGATTAGCACAGATAAATAATTATCTCAAATAGAAAGAAAATAAAGAAAGATAAAAAATGAAGATAAATAAACACCAAAAATCTATCCTAGGTGTTGCTCCCTGGCAACGATGTCATTTGATAACTCACCTTTGGCAAGAGTCCAATGTTTCACACAAGGCAATAACATTGTCATTGAGGCGATCGCTCATTAAAGGTGAGTTAATCAACAATTAACCCACAATATAGATCAAGCAATGCAAACAAAGAATGTGGAGTTAAAATTTATTATAACTCTACACGTAATGTGTATAGATATAAGTATGTGTAGAGGTCGAACACAGGGAGAAAGGAGATTAGATCACATAAATTAGCTAAAAGACAATAAATGTTTTTGTGTTTTTTACAGATTTTTGAATTTTTGTGGATTTTTAATTATTTAAATTTTTATGGATTTTTAATTTATATTTTTTGATTTTTTTATTTTAAAATTTTTTTATTTTCTTTTTAATGTAGGTAATATATATCATATATATATATATATAGATAATATATACTATAAAGTAGATTTATAGGATATACATATATACAATATAGGTAAAAATCAAAAAACTTCCAAAGTGTAGTCCTTTTTTTAAGGTTTTAATATATATATATATAATAATGGCATAAGCAAATATAGCTATATACATATATTATAAGCTAGTATATATATAAATATAGCTATAAATATTTAAATCGGATAAAATAAAATATTTTTGATTTTTTATTTTATTCTATTTTGAGATTTTTTAATTTTTACTATTTTTGTATTTTGCAATGATTAAAAAGGGAAAAGTAATATATAGTCGAATGGTTTTGGAATTTTAAAATATCTAAGTAGCTCAAAACTTTCCAAAATTTAATTTAAAATGTAATATATATACTAAAAAGATAATTAATAGAAAATGTATTTTTTGGATTTTTTTTCAAGATTTTTTTATAATTTTTCAGGGTTTGCATTTTTCTTTTTCTTTTGTAATTTTTAGTGATTTTTGGCATGTAGGTTCAAAATACAGTAACTAATGTACGATATTTTTTTAGAACTTTTCAAAATATTTTTCTAATTTTTATGTATTTTTCAATGCAAATCGGGAATAAATGTAATGTTTTTTAATTTTTAAATATAGTAAAATATGTTAAATGGCCTAGCGAAAGATATATGTGACTTAATATATTGTTAGGCACTTAAAATAAATTTCCTAAAAAATTTAAATGCAAAATTCTTTTTTTAATGCATGAAATAAAGGAAATAAAATAAAAGTACTCGCGAGGACTGAAACGTAAATATAATTAAATAAAAATGCAAATCAGAACAAAATTCCAAAGTCTAAGGGCCTCTGCGTAATTTTCCTATGAATATTTAAATCATACAATACCGACAGGGGTATAAATGCAATTAAAAAAAGCGACAGGGCATGCAATCAAAATAACCAAAAAGTTTTGAACTGAATTACAAATTTATTGGACTAAGCAATAACGCAAACCCTCAAGGGGACATTCATAAAAAGCCCACGACCTCATGTGTATGGGCATGTTAGGTGATGTGGCTAGGGACCTAAGTACAATAATGAAAAGCTTATTGTGTGTCTGCAAATATAACAGAAGTTCTATAACTTGAAATAAAAGTTTCTGGACAAGAAGTAAAATACAAAAACGGAGGGGGTGTATGGCAAAATTACCCCCTATATGCACTGCCGGACAGCTGGATCCGCTTCACTTGCCATGCGTCGCTTAGCAGATGATGGATGACACTTCGATTATGGATGGTTGGGATTAAATAACAGCGCTCGATCTGATGACCGATGATTGTGTGATCCGACGGTACATGGAAGACCTGGAGAGAAAGTTTGATCGAATGACAGAGAGGCACGGAGGAAGAATAGGGGAGAACACCTGAAGGGGCGAGCTTCATCTGATCTTCCGAGTGGCCCCAACCATCGTTGGTGCAGCAAAAAGGTGTTGAAGCTTCCTAAAAGCGTCTTGGAGCTGGTGGAGGCTTCATATTGGTCTGACGACCACTAGAGTAGTCGACGGAGGTCAGAGGAGCTTTGGGGGTCCAGGTACCTAGAGATTTGGCAAAACTCGACCCATGAGGGGTCCTTGGGCCTTCAAAACCAATACAAAAGCACAACACACACAAAAGGGGTTCCGGGGGTCCTATTAGGCCTAAAATGGGCACAAGTGGAGTCGGTAGAGCCCTCTGGCGAGGCAGCGGAGGACGGCCAATACCTCAACCTGCGAGATTGAGGGGGCAGGAGGTGCTTGGGATGAAGTAGAAGCATTGGGGAGCGAAGAAGAGGTGATATAAAGGTCGAAGAACAACAAAGCATAGCGAAAGAATTTCGTCGGAGCTCAGCTCCGATGAACTACGATCGACGGATTTGACAGAAAATCAAACGAAAAATGGTTGAAATAAAAGCTACACTATGCTAAGTTAAGACCTAGGAACAAAAAGGAAGCTACAGTTATGTCTCTACCTCGAGAATTGAGGGGGCTAGTCGGAGCTCCGCCGCAGAAGGTCGACGATGCTCGGATCACTGCTCCGGTGCCTCTTCTCGCCAAACATTCGATGGAGATCGTTGTTGGCACCAGTGATGAATCTGTGATTCATCACTCTAAAAGTTGAATATAGAGCTTTGTTCCCGAGTAATTAGATGCATATTTCCACTTATATTGCATAATTAGCATTCATGCATGCAAGCATAATATCTGCATTTTAGCATTCATATTTGCATAAAATAAGAAGCCAAATTCACTTGTAAATATTCACATGTATATTAGATAAAATACCTTATTTGTATATATTTTATACTAACTCTAAATCATATAAAACCAACTCTTTAGTGTACATATTACTAACAATAATAAAAAAATTTATACTTGTTGCAATTTATAGTCGAAGCGCTCCCAATGCTGAAAAATCGATCTCCCGAGTCTTGCAATTTATAGTCGCCTTAGCCAAGGCTAAGAACGGATTCCCGAGAATAATCAGAGACTGGGTAAACTCTCATCGATGCTCGATTCAATGATTGTGAAGTCCACCTGGAGTAGAGCCCCTTGGAAAGTAACGATGACTGAAATATTTCCTCTCGATCGTTTGATAGATCGATCAGCTAACTGAACGATCTCTCTCGACTTCCTAAGTGGCCTGAGTTTGAGCTTGTCAAACACAGAGGTCGGGAGGATATTTATCGGTGAGTCATCATCGATTCTTGCATGGGTAAAGATGGTGTCTTTATTTCACATTCAACTCGGGGTAACCGCTTCACTCTGCGACTCTTAGTTTTTCTCCCCATCACCAAGGAGGTGGCCATAGACATTATGTGTCTTTCAGTCCTTGTCCTCTTATTGCCCGACCTCTTGGGCATCAAATTACTTCTCACAAATCTCTTGAGGTCGGGAAAGTGATCTATGGCCTTAATTAAGGGAAGTTTGAAAATCAATTCTTCATCGAGTGCTTCCCTTAGGGCAGGATCCAATTTTTTTAGGTCTTTTTCATTTTCAATTTTTATGTGATTTTTTGGTTTTTCAATTTTTTGGTATTTTTGGTGGATGAATGATCAGACTCTGGATTAGAAGGCAAGGGGTTAGTAGAAGAGGGAGATAGAATGGACTCCAGCTGTACAAAATGTGTGGGTTCCCTAATGTTTGCTTTGTTTTCAACCTCAAAACTACTCATGTCCTTTTCCACTTTCATACCCAGGCTGGCAGAAATTGAGTGCAAGATTTCGATGACATCTCTCAGCTTGTTACCGAATGTTTCATTTTTCTCAATAAGTCTGGAAATGTCATCCTCCAAAATGTTCTCATGACAAATTATGGGAGAGTTCTGCTCAATTGGAGGATACTGCTGAGATATTGAGGTCTCATACTAAACATACCTAGACTTTGGCATGTAATGGTGGGTCGAGTATGGACCATCCAAATGGCACATATTGGTCGGAGCCTCATATGATGGAGTTAATGAACGGGGGATTAGTAAGTCTATCTCATGAGTCCACTCCTGTGAATGCATAGGCTCTCCGAATGAAGGCTGGTTAATGGAATCTTGATTACTGAAGTCAATCAAGTCTGGGAAATCATGATGTGCAGGCCTCTCCATTTGGGTTGTTCGATCGACCAAATTATGCCCTCAGGTCAAGTCAGGATGTGTATATGTAAATTGTTGTATTATCCCTACTTGAAGTGAGAATGAAGTATGTGGGGGCATATAATTTTGCCAATCATCCATCTCAGCAGTGGCTTGCTCTTCATTCGATTCTTTGATTCCTGCAAGCTCTCGAGAATAAGGACAGTCAGCCCAGGATGGAAGTGGATTTGGAGTGTTGGAATATGGAGTAGGTGAGAAATGCAAAGAAGTGGAGAAGTCAGTCGAAGTTCTGACATCATAATCGGGTTGCGGTGGAGCCGACCACGGGTAAGGGTCTCTCGTGGGTGGCGGAGGATACATGGAAGAATGAGAAGGTGAAGATGATCGGTATATGATTGATGAGGAATGATCAGAGGTATGGGGACCAATATTCTGACATCTTGAAGAGGAAATGAAGAAGATTGAGGTAGAAAATGCGCAATTACACAGGATAACACACACGGACAGACACAAAGACAAATGCAAGAGCAAACCCCGAGTTCACACTCAACACGGTGAAGGACCCGAAACCGAGTCCGATTAGTCTGGTTGATTTTAAGTGTGAATTTTCAGACAAGTAGAAAAGAGTTACGCGGCTTATAGGGAAGTCGGCTCAGAGCCGGATGCGTCTTCCCTGTTTAATATGTCGCCTAAGATACCGGCGTCCCTTCCTTTCTTCGCTACTATCCCAAGTTGATGGATTCAAAGACCTGCCCCTATCTACCTACAAGCAGGCGGAGGCTGACAAGGCCGGAACTTCACCCCGAGGGGTTACTGGCAACTTGTCGCGAAGTACCACAATTTCGCCCCTATCTACTTGAGACAGGCGGAGGCTACTTGGTACTAGTCGGTGAACCTGAATATTTCAACTTGTGATATTTGCTAGGATTAGTTGGAACGTGATATGAAAGGCAGAGATTTGGGCTCTACCTTAAGGTGTTCACAAACACTCAAGTACCCTCACTCAGTCTGAAAACAAAGTCGGGGTTAATCTCCCACAAACAAGGGTTAATTTTAATCATTTTTTTGTTCCAATTCAATTAACAGTCTCGATTTTAAAGATTAGTTGTCACTGATATTAATCCACACAAGCAATCACGTCTACCATCCAGTCCTAATTCCTTTATCTTAGGTTATAAAACCGAGAGAGAGAGAGAGAGAGAGAATCGAAAAAAGCCGATGCAATCGAGAAAACGATGATGAATGCTCGAGTAAGAATACTTACAGTGCTCCCAGCTCTCTACAATGCGGGATGCAATACTGAATTGAAATTTTACACTAAATTAAATGCAAACGATAAAAGCTGCTCCTAGACAGGCGGTTCTATTAGCGAGTGAAGAACGAATTGAATTTGGTTTAAGTCATGCGGTCTAAGTGTGTCTTTTAAGTGCGAAGTGTGGTCCTAAAATTTTAGGAGCACAAACAATTCCTAAAATAGCTCTAAGAGCCGCACGTGCAGGTCCTATTCTACGTAAAGCAACCACACAGCACACGGGGACACGTTTTATTATGACTTACACGCGCGAGATCCCAAACGGGAACCGATGTAAATGCAGACACTTTTTTTTACAAATTAAAAAAACGAAAATCTTTCTGACATCTCAACAGCCGACTTAATCCACGATCATCGGCCTCCGATGCACTTCGAGATGCGTCGACTTCAAGAAAGTCGCTCCAAATCCACCGGGCCCTCGCACAAAAAGATAAAAAATGTCAGAGAGAGAAAAAAATAAATAGAAAAATAATTGGAAAAAATAGAATAATTACAAGATGGGTTCGGGGATCAGACTACCCGAATAAATGGAAAACGTAAATCTAATTTTCTAAAGTAATCCTAAGTCGTTTGCCTTCCGGCAATGGCGCCATTTGATAAACCGTAGATCTACCCTTTTAATATTATCGAATTAACGATTTCGTTGCATTCGGATAAATCCGGATCGATCAAAAATAACCACACGGATCGAATAATTAAAGAATGAATGTACGCACGGTTTTATGTTTGTTTAACCTGGGCAAGCCCCAGGGTTGACTCAAGGAGGCAAAGGAACAACTCAGGATTAAGCTAGAGGGATTAGATTGCGGTTTTCTAAGTGGAAATTTTTTTGGTATTTTTTTGTAAACAACGAACGGTGGTAGAAAAGAAATAAAAAAGAAAGTAGTGAATGATGTGATGATGATAGTGGTGGTGGTGGTTGATGATGTGGTTTTTTTGTGATGAACAAGATAAACAAATAATGTTAGATAAAATAAAATGGAAAGATGAAGATAGAATGCTTACCTGTGATCCGTCGTTTACGAGAGAAGTGAGGTCGAGCCCCTTTAACCTTCAGGTGACAGTTGTAGGAGACGAGTCGAGCAACGACAACCTCAAGGCGAGATCCGCGGTTAATCTCCGCATAGTGAGCTGCCAGCCAAGCTCATGGAGCTTCTTCGATTTTCGATCACCAATCGGATCGAGGCCACGACGACGGAAGCCGCACACCGTGGCTCCACTTTCGGCGAATCACAGGTAAGCATTCTATCTTTATCTTTCCATTTTATTTTATCTAACATTATTTATTTATCTTGTTCATCACAAAAAAAACCACATCATCAACCACCACCACCACTATCATCATCACATCATTCACCACTTTCTTTTTTGTTTCTTTTCTACCACTGTTTGTTGTTTACAAAAAAACCAAAAAAAATTCCACTTAGAAAATCGCAATCTAATCCCTCTAACTTGATCCCGAGTTGTTCCTTTGCCTCCTTGAGTCGACCCTGAGGCTTGCCCAGGTTAAACAAATATAAAACCGTGCGTACATTCATTCTTTAATATTCGATCCGTGTGGTTATTTTTTATCAATCCGGATTTATCCGACTGCAACGAAATCGTTAATTCGGTAACATTAAAAGGGTAGATCCACGGTTTATCAACCAGCAATGTAGAATACTTAAAGATTTGGGGGATTTTAAGGGCCGAAAAGGGATCAAGTTTGAATTGCAGCGATGGAGGGTTTATGTACACGACTAACTTTGACCGAGGCAACAACTCGCTATAGAGCTCCATCGATCAAGGAAATCGATGCGACGTGAAAGAACTAAGATCAAGGAACATGATCTCTAAAGGAATCGAGCCTTGAAATCACAAGGTGTGATAGGGAAAAATTCAAGTAATAGGAGAAGTCAGCGAGGTGGCAGGCCTAGGATATGGGGGGCTCAGTTAACCGACGAGACAATTGAGGCTCGCCGTGATTACGCCACGTCACCCGCTAGGTGACAAAACTACAATAAAAATCAATAAAGAATCGAAATAAAATATTAAATGATTTATTTACTTTTTGGTTAAAATAATAATAATCTTTATTATTTTATGTAGCATTTTAATCTCATTTTTATTTATTTTTTGAGGTTATTTGTTGTATGTTACTTTTTTCAAGACATTTATAGGTATATTTACCTATATATTAAGTATTTTATTTTTATTTCCTATTTTAGATTTTATTATTTTATATAAATATTTTATATATTTACAACTTATTTTAATACATACATATATATATTGAATTTTTCTGAATTTATATGTACACTTAAATAATTTGGTTTATTATATAGGTATATGTAAGGCTGCTAATCGAACGAAATTGTAACGAATGAACCTATGTAATTTGAAGTTCATGTTCAGTTCGCTTAGAAGTGAACGAACATTTTCTGAACTGTTATCGAACGAACTCTAATCAAATACAAACATGTTCAGCTCGATTAGCAGCCCTAGGTATATGATTGCATATTCATCTATATATTTAAGTCTACTTATTAATTTTATTATATTTTAAATGATTTTACTTTAATTTGATTATGTACATATATTATAAATAATATTTACAAAATTATAAAATATTAAACCCTGAACCCTAAGCCATCCCGAGAATTTTAGCGTAGATTGAATCCAAAACTGCGAGAGGTTGTTATAAATGAAATTACCAAATGGTGTGATGCGGGATTTATATATCCCATCTCCGACTCAAAATAGATGAGTCTCTTGCATGTCATGCTGAAGAAATCCAAGATCACCATTGTGAAGAATGACAAAGGAAAGGAGATCCCAACCAGAGTTACAACTTCTTATCGTGTTTGTGTGGATTACAGATGTCTGAATCTAGTGACCAAGAAGTATCATTTTCCTCTACCACTCGTCAACCAGATAGTCGAAAGACTGATCGCGAAGGAATACTTCTGCTTCTTGTATGGATACCCTTGTTAAAATCAAGTTGCGATTGCTCCAAAAGACTAAGAGAATACCACCTTCACATGTTCATTTGGGACATATGCCTTCCACAGAATGCCTTTCGAATTGTGCGACGCTCCAACGACATTCTAGAGGTGCATGTTGATAGTATTTGCATATTTGCAATCACAACTAACATTCAGAAAACATATTGCAATTAAAAATACTAAGAATGAAGTATTTCAACACTTTTACATTCACAAAATAAAGCTTACACGGTACATTATCCCAATATAACTATTTACGCGTACATCAGCTAGAAAGGAAATGCACAAAAAGATTACCAAATACTTTATAAAGTAATGCTACTGTGGCTAGTTGAATGGTTGTCCATGTGACGACTCTCCTACGCATGTTGGATTTTCAGAAAATATAGGAAAGAAACGATCAAGTGCTCAATAACGAAGAAAAGAAACATAGATCAAGCATAATATTTAAAAGGTTCAACAAACCAAGTATACAGTTATTCCTTTATTCCATTTTTATTTTAGTTTCTATCCATTCTAATCCACATCTTGGATTAGTCCTCTCCCTCCTCGGACCTCGAAGCTATGGACACTCTGAGATTGGAGATTACGTTGATCTGGTGAGCTTACATCGTCGCACGTTGCCTCAACCAATCCTCCAATAGTACCATGATAATTTTTCTTTTGTTTTATTATCTAGGGTTCCAAACTCTCAGCTTGACAAACAAGGAAGCACACTGTCATCAAGGACTCAGTAGCTTAAAATCACATGTTAACTTTTAATCGCATATAATAACGGCTTTAAATACATATTATCATGACCCAGCCTCTATCAAACCACATGTACCTCCACATGACATGACATCATCTTCAGTCAATCACCCGCCTATGACAGTCGAGT
Organism: Ottelia alismoides; assembly: GCA_037367405.1. Taxonomy (NCBI): domain Eukaryota; kingdom Viridiplantae; phylum Streptophyta; class Magnoliopsida; order Alismatales; family Hydrocharitaceae; genus Ottelia; species Ottelia alismoides. The sequence continues at coordinate 60,151 of JAZKJV010000408.1, forward strand.
ACACGTATTACAAATAATTTATTTCGCATGCTCAATATATCCAGGCAACAGTGTACCACTCAGATTTGACCTGCTAATATGGATGTTCTTCTGACAAACCTATAGATTGCATATCGAACATGTAGTATCTACTCCAAGTCATCCTTATCGTAAAAGATAATATGAAACTTGAAATCGGGTCTCATTTATGTCATGTCAATTTCAGGTAGTATCAGTATACTATTACACAATTATCACAGCAACTGCAAAGATTTATTTCACCAATTCTATTTTAGCAATTATTTTAGAGTAAATCGTGAAACAAGCATGTGAAACACAATAAACATTAATTTTATCTAGCTTGACTTGAAAATCCAAGAATAAGAGGCAAGATATCGTTACATGATCATGTTAAGTTCTCAAAGGAACCAATCTACCGTGATTTGTGTTCAACTAGGGGTTTATTAGCTCTTGAGGTGATTAAATTCTATTTACATGTCAAGAATAGGAAGAATGTGATTTCTTTAAAAAAATTGATAAAATCTCCCCTTATATTGGGTGATAATCCAAGATGAATGTAATGTCACAATACCAACCACTATTATGTAGTGACCCCAATAGGTCAGCGTTGAGCACTAAAACACGACAGAGGAAGTGTGCAAACAACATTGATAAATATGTCCCATTTCAAAATTGCATCACGAAATAGAATTTGCAAAGATTAACACACCAACTGACTGAAAGAGATGGCCATCATAGTGATGAACATCTGTACAGAACAGTGCCAAGATTTTCAAGCTGCAAGGTTGCTATTAAGATTTTCTGGGAGAACAAAATGAAAAAAAAACTCAAGATTTATGTTAAGCTGTTCAGTATTAAAAAGAAGTTGAAGTTCTCTACCTCCTACCATATGGATCCTTTGCAATCCATTCGGTCTGATCAACCTTAATAGCAAATTAACACTTCAGTTAAACTAAAGAGATATACTTTACAAAGCACAGAAACAATGGGATGAACAGAAAAAAGAAATACATATATAGTAGAGGGACAAGAGAGGACAAAAGGCTTACCCCCCCAACTAGGAACAACATCCAGACTTCGATTGACTGTCAGCTTCATTTTTTTCCTCCTGTAAAACCACAGGCTTTGCGTTTCCAGAGGTACATCACTGGGCTTCTGTTCCTGGGAGAATCTCACTTTTCTGGTCAGGATGTTGTATATCTCCTTGACGACAGTCTCAAAAGCAGCTGTTACATTGGACTTATCCAAAGCAGAGGTTTCCATAAAGAACAAGCCTTGTGCCTCGGCAAGTGTCTTGCCCTCGTCAGTAGTGACCTCCCGAGCATCCACAAGATCAGTCTTGTTACCGACAAGAATGGTAACAACATTCATATCAGAATGAGCTGTCCCATTATATCAACATGCATATCAGAAAGCAAAATATATTAATGGGTGTGAACCGGCAATATTCTGTATGCATTTGAAGCAGAGAGAAGTTCTGAAATAGAAATGCTAATACAAGCAGATATATTACAATATTGTTAGTTAAAGAATACAATTAGTCTAGTGGCTGAACATAAAGAAATCCAAAGCAGACAAATCTCCAAAATCAATATCTAATTGCAAAAGATCTGATTTCGTGCTTGACAAGAAAAGTGAATCCAAAGAAGCATTGAAACAGTACGATTTGTAAATGTTAGATATACAAACAAGTCTCTTTTTCCATAAAGTGGAATATTACCAGGTATAAAAAACCTGATTCTTTGAGAACTTTAATGCAAATCACTTTTAATTCTATAACTGGTCAAAAATAAGAGAAACTTGCCACAACAATAAAAAATACATGGACCCAAACATAAGAAAGGGAGCCCTAAAACGTATAAAAGTTGCCACAGTGATCAAAGGAGTCACAGGTTGAGTCATGGAAACAGCCTCTTGTAGAGAAAAACAAGGGAATCTATGAACCAAGGTATGGACAATTTTTTTAGAGAACTAAAGAATGCATGGGAGCCCAAACATAAGGGACATGAATAATACCGTAATGGACAAATATTGAGATGATTGAAGCAGAATGTAGTTGTTGCTAGCGCATGGTATTCGGGTGGCTACTAAAGTACTCTTAACAGAATAAGATGATTATTGAAGATTTAACGGATCAATGACACATCTGAAGGGTTTATGAATGAAGGATCAATTTCGTTATAACAGAAAACTCTCGAAGTTCTTTGATAAAGGATTTGGCAATTTTCAGCAACTTTCTATCATCTTACTTACTTGATTTCATTTAAATGATTAATGAAACTAATAGTCAATTTCCAAAAAGGGCAAGTCTCCACTGAAACTAAAATAGCTGACTGCTTACTATGCAATTCATTAAGCCATCGGCCAATGCTTTCGAAAGTTTGGCGTCTGCTAATATCATACACCAACAAGGCTCCAACAGCCCCTCTGTAGTATGCAGATGTCACAGCCCTGAAGCGTTCTTGACCTGCAGTATCCCAAATCTGTGCCTTTACTTCTTTCCCATCAATATTCATCTTTTGTGTTTGAAATTCAACACCTATGGTTGACTTTGAATTGGGGTAAAACTCATCACGGGCAAATCTAGCAAGTAGGTTGGATTTCCCCACAGCTGAGTCCCCAATGAGAACAATTTTAAAAAGATAGTCTTGAGATTGTTCCCCTTCTCCATTAAACGACATCTTTAACCTTGACAGAGTTGTCTTGGCAAAGATTTACTTTGAATTCATAAGAAATTGCAGCAGTATGCTCCTGAGGTATAAGAAGATGCAAACAAGTCAAGCAACATGCTGAAAATATTTTTGCAAATCAAAAAATGATGAAAGTATACCAACAGATAAAGCCAAGCGACACTGAGATGATTGAAGTTCTAAATGTTCCCGGGAGTTGTCGCAAAAATTCTCAGAAATAAGCTTCACACTGCCAAGCAAAAGAAAAATAGCATGTAATCAGAACCACACGTAGAAAGACTGCATATATTAAATTAAAGGGATATTTACACCCATAACCCCGAGTAATTCCGTAATTACCCCAGAAACCCCGCGTAATCACGAATTACACCTAGAACCCCGAATAATGTTTAACCCTTACATTACATAACCCTATGTCAACTGTCATCCGTTTATGCCATTAACTTTGACAGATTCCATTTATTTTAGACAATTTTACCCCTCGAACAAAAATCACATTCTCAAAAAATGCCCCCATCTTCCTTCCTCCTCCAACCAGCTAACTTCTGCCGACCTCTTCCTTCTCCTCCCGTCAGGAACCCCCCCACCCCCAAACTTGTCCCTTCCTTGGCTTCCTATGTTGACCTCCTCCTCCCCTCGCTGACACCTCCGCCGCCTGCAATCCCCCGACGAATCCATGCCCCCAACCCCGCCGCATGGCCCTCCAGCAAACCCCCCACCCCCGTCGCCCCGCTGCACCCCCGTAGACAAAGCTACGCCTCCAACGACATGACCAAGAAGCTGTGGAGGACCATCAAGAATTAACAGGCCAATGGCACCACCTCGAGGACCTTTGGCGCACTCGACCGGTCCAAGTGACCATGATGGCCAAGTACCTGGACACGGTCTACGTCTCTGGCTGGCAATGTTCCGCAACCCACACCTCCACGAACGAGCCTGGACCAGACCTCACGGATTACCCATATGACATAGTCCCGGACAAGGTCGAGCACATGTTCTTCGTCCAGCAGTACCACAACAGGAAGTAGAAGGAAGCGAGGATGAGCATGAGCAGGGATGAGAGGTCCAATACTCCGTACATCGACTACCTAAGGCCGATAATTGCCGACGGGGATAACGGCTTCGGGGGCGCGACAGCTACTATCAAGCTCTACAAGCTCTTCGTCGAGCATGGTGCAGCTGGAATTCACATCGAGGACTAGTCCTCAATTACAAAGAAGTGTGGACACATGGCAAGGAAGATGTTGGTCTCGGCAAGCGAGCACATAAACAGGTTGGTCGTTGCAAGGCTGCAGTTTGACATAATGGGTGTTGAGACCATACTGGTTGCTCGAACGGACGCTGTCAGAGCCACTTTAATCCAAACCAATGTCGATGCGAGAGACCACCAGTTCATACTCGGCACAACAAATCCCAATCTCAAAGTGAATGGCCTGGCAGGGGCCCTCGCCGATGCGATGGCAGCCGGGAGGACTGGGCCACCCCCCGGTCGCGCCGCCTTCCAGCAAGGCCCCCGACCCCGTCGCCCTCCCGGACCCCCCCCACTCGTCGTGCCGCCCTCCAGCAACCCCCCCTCCCCCGCGCGCTCCCCGACCCCCGTCGCCCACCTGCGCCCCCCCCCCCCCCCCCCCCCCCACCCTGTCGCACCGCCCTCCAGCAAGGCCTCCGACCATGTCGCCTTCCCGTATGCCCCCTCACCGCGCCGCCCTCCAACACCCCCCCTGTCTGCAACTCCACAGGGAAGTCTCTCCCACCCCAACCTGCAATTCCCCGGCAACGTCTCCCCCGACGAAGCCCCCCCCCTTCCGTGACCGCAAGCTTCTAACGAAACCCTCCACCATCGCAGGCATCCGTCCTCCAGTACCTGCCCTCCTTGGCTTTCTTTCTTCTTTTTTTTATTTAATATTAGTCATTTGATCGATGTTAGGTTAGATTAACTCGATGATGTAGTTGAGTTAATGGTTGAAACTAACTGAGGGTTATGGATGTGAGACGGAGTAAGTATTCGAGGTTTCTCATGCAATTCGTGATTATGCAGGGTTTCTGGGGTAATTACGGAATTACTCAGGGTTATGGGTGTAAATATCCCTAAATTAAATTGCACAGATATCAGTATAGTAAATACAAAAACAAATTAATAAAAGTAAATATTATCAGAGACAAAATCATACGGAAAAATCAATATGTATAACTCCCTTTCTAAGACATTCTTCTTGGAGTGTAATTTGTATTCAAAATTGAATGAACATAAGTTCAGGAAGTCTGCAGCAAAAGCAAAAAGAACACAATTTTCATATTTCCTATGTTTACAAAGTTAGGCTGAAGTTTCCACTTAAAAGTAGGGTTCCTCACCATGGGCATGCACAGGTAGAAAGCCAATGAAATTAGCCACGACAATTTCTCTCGGGATTATTTGTATCTGAAAAGCCAAAGGATGACGACTGATGTCTATCCAAATACCATTTAAAAAATAACCATCCCATTACATCACTAGCAAGACATCCGCTATAAAGACAACACCCACAATGCATAAAGTCATTTCAGCATGCAGCATATTTGCCACATAACATCTGTAATTATTTGAATATTACCCAAAATCCGAAACCCCAAGCTCCAAGCCCCAAGCCCAAAACCCTGACCCTGAACCCCGAACATGAACCCGCAATCTGCTCAATATCAAGAAAGAAATGGCAGACTTCAAGAAAAGGCCAGGAAGAACAGTTCCAGACTTTGCATACTTGGTATGTAAAGAGTTGGATATCAAGGCATATTTTGAAGCAAGCAAAAGAAGTGGTGGAATTAGAACTCTCTCTTACATCTCAATATAAGAATTATTTCCTTCCCGTGGAGCCAGAAAGAAAGTAGATGATCTTTGAAGTTCTGATATTGACCCTTTTCTTTTTTTTCAAGGCCATGTTGGACATAGCTTACTTACAGCTTTTATTTTTCCAAGGCCATTCAGGCCATAGCTCTCCAAGGTCATGTCTGCCACTTTATGATTTAAGGATTTAAGCAACATTCTATGCAGCCACTCTTTTATTATCAGAGATTTACACGAGGCAGTGTGCCTGGCATTTCTGGATAAAGATTATTCTTTTTACAGAGAATATTGAGCTGCTGCAGAAATCATAGTACAACCGTTATTTTGGAATCAAAAACTAAACAAACACGTGGCTTCTGGGCTTTTCTTATCTGACAGAGAACCTAGGGTTCTCAAGAATAAACATCGCATTCATTTCTCCCAACATGGTATCAGACCGGCGGTCCTAGACCGGAGCAAGGCCTTAAATGTCGGTTTCGGTCACCATTTCGGTATCGACCAAAACAGAATTTCGATGGAATTTCGACCGAAATTTCGGTCATTTCGGACATTTTTTGTATTGGGACCCCCATATTTCGGTCATTTCGGTCATTTCGGTCGAATTTCGATTTCGACTGGATATCGATGTTTGACAGAAAGTCGACCGAATTTCGCTGAAATTTGAGGCCATGGACCGGAGCTCTTGTACCCTAACCCTGACCCTAACCAACACCCGTCGCCCCTCTCTCCTCTTCCTTCTCGACGCCGCCGCCGGCACTCAACCGCCCCTTCAGCATCGCCGTCCGCCACCCTTCGCCAGCTCCTCGGCCTTCCACCGCCGCCCCGGTCTTCTCGGCACCGCCGGACCTCCGTCGGCCCCTACACCGTCACAGCCAGGCTGTCGCCCCCCCATTGCCGCCGTCTTCTCTTCCGTTCGCTTAGGTGGATAGGTTTGGTTGCATAAGTCTACATATGCAATCGAATCCTCGCATGTCAGTGTAGACATTTATCTATCGGTCTACAAAACTCTTGTGATCTTAAACATGTCAGAAAACAAAGTCGATGTACCCGTCACATGCGCCTTCAGAGGTCTGACGTCAATTGTCAAAATGGACGGGATGAACTATGAGCTCTGGACTATGCATGAAGTCTAATGATAAGATGCATATTCTTATCGAGGATGAGTTGATGGAGAAAACAGGGATTCACGCATCGTTGGAGGTGGATGATGCATATGCCAAAGTATGGCTTTCAGATATATTGAGGATAGAGATCGTCAATGATGTGCTATATCAGCCCACTGCCAAGGCAATGTGGGATATCCCTGCAGCAACCTATTCTCAGGCGAGGAATCAGACCAAGATCCTTCAACTACAGCATGATATATTCAATGTCAAGCAGAACGGACGGCCCCTTTACTCATTGTATCCTTCAACTAAGGTATATCATGCCTCCTGGCTCTTCATCATCTCCATGAAGCCATTCAAATGTGGCAGCTTCCTCCTCTGCCAGTACCTCTGTTACAGCCAGCGCCTCATGGATCTGAGATTACAAAGTGGATTATGGACTCCGGGGCGACACATCATTTGTGTGGAGACAGAGAGCAGCTTACAGCATATAGAGAGGTTCCTCCAGAGAGAACCGTTGTCATAGCCGATGGGGCTCATTCCCCAATCAAAGGACAAGGGGAGATCAGTTTGACGCCTTCGATGTGTCTGCAAAATGTGTTACATGCTCCTGATTTCTCTATAAATTTGTTATCTATTAGTCAGATTACACAGGATTTGCATTGTCGGGCTATTTTTGACCCATCGTCTTTTGCTTTTCAAGACATTCTTACGAGCAGAGTGATTAGCTGTAGATGTGAGCAGGGTGGCCTATCGCATGGTCCAAACTCCTTATGTAGGCGCATCCTTTCATTCGACTGGACCAGTCTCTCCATTTACTTGGCATCTACATTTTAGCCACCTCCCTCTCCAGAAGATGTGTCACATTTTGCTGCAAATTTCACCGAGTTCCTTCTTCCAGTGTGAAGCTTGTCAGTTGGGAAAGCATCATCGGTCTACTTTTCCTAGTCGTCAGAGTCGGAGCAGTAGCTCTCTTTTTGAGTTATTTCATGTCGATATTTGAGGTCCGAGTCATGTTCCTGATCACCAGGGACACATCTTTTATCAAGTTGCAGTTGATGATTTTTCTCGTTTGTCATGGGTATATCTATTGAAGAATAAATCTGAAGCAAGGGATGTGATCAAGATATTTATCAATGAAGTTCACAATGTTTTTTCTTCTTCTGTGAAATTTGTGAGAACCGATAATGCTTTGGAATTTTGTACTCGTGCTATATCACATTTCTTTTCCTCACGTGGTATAATTTATCAAACATAATGTGCTTACACTTCTCAATAGAATAGTGTTACGGAGAGAAAACATCGCCAATTATTTGATGTCACTCGGACCCTTCCCATTCAGAGTCGTGCCCCACATTCATTTTAGGATGATGTTGTTTTTACGGCATGTTATCTAGTGAATCACATGCCCTCTTCTGTCTTGGGTGAGAAAATTACTTTCTCCATAGCCTTCCCAGAGAAAGAGTTCTCTTACTCCCCGTGTCTTTAGCGCTGCTGCATTTGTTCACCAGTTGGCTCCATGTCTTGACAAGCTCTCTCCTAGGGTTGTCAAATGTATGTTTATTGGGTACTCCAGAACCCAGAAGGGATATAGGTGCTATGATCCATTATGCAAGAAATATTATATCAGTGATGATGTCACATTTTTTGAGTCCATGACGTATTTCTCTCCTACAGGTGACAGGTTGGCTTCATCAGAGTCTGATGATGCAGTCTACATGCCACCTCCTCCTACGAGTCAGTCGTCTCCTCTACCTGTGTCTGTTGCACCACCACCACCTCCACCTCCTCCTACACAGTCGTCTGTGACCATTGTTCCACTATTACCAAAATTCTATACTCGTTGGCCTACTGTTGCTCATGGTCATCACCCGTCATTCAGCATGCCACAAGTTTGTTCTGATAACATGGTTTCTAAAGATGGGTCTGGAGATATATCTGCACAGGGATCATTACAGGAGACTAGACCACGAATGGAGGAGGTGCCCGATGACTTGGACATACCCATTGCAGTTCCGAAGCAAAAGCGAACACGTGTTTCATATCCTCTTGCTTCCCAGGTGTCTTTTCATCGCCTGACAGGGGACTTTCATAGATTTGCAGTTGCTCTATCTGCCGTGGAAATTCCACGGGAATTACCAGGAGGCCTTGAAGGATAGTCGTTGACGTTTAGCTATGGAAAAGTGTTGACGCATATAGAGTATCTATACCCTTTCGTTATTTTATTTTTCAGTTGTCTTCTTTATGTAATTTACCCATAGGCTACTCTCCTATATAAGAGAGCCTAGGGCTTATGGAATAGTATAAGTCATTCAGTTTTCCCAACATGGTATCAGAGCGACAGTCCTAGACCGGAGTTCTCGAAACCCTAACCCTAACCCTACCACACCTTCCAACCCTCCTCTTCCTGCTCTATCGGCGCCGCCTCTCCAACCAACGTCGCGCCGCTGCGAGCAGCCTCTCCAACCACCGTCGCGCCGCTACGAGCAGCACACGCTCGCTTGGGCGGCGCTGTAGCGCCTTGCGCCGTGCAGCGCGTAGCGCCTCGCATCCTCAGGTGCACGCGCTGCAGCACCGTGCGCCTGTGCCTCCGTGCACGTACACCTCCAGTCCCCGTGCGTGCATCTCCTTGCGCATGTGCCTGCGCCTCCGTGCATTTCTCTGCGCATCTCCAGTGCCAGTGCGCGCATCCCCCTGCGCATCTCCCTGCGCATCCGTGCGCGTGCACTAGGTCAACATCTCCAGTGCCCGTGCGCGTGCTGTATCTCCAGTGCACACAACCACCTGTGCGCATCCACGCAACATGTGCCTGCTCGTGACTGTTGCGTGCGGCTAGGGCTTAGCGTGTACATTTTCATGGGGATAGTTGCTTGAGGTCTACACATGCAACTAATCCCGTCTATGTTACTGTAGATAAAGCTTATCCTCGGTCAATCGCTCCAGTCTTCCATCTCCAGTATGTCAGAAATCAAGGCGGATATCCCATCTATTGGCGCCTTTCGTGGTCCAGCGCCTATTGTCAAGATGGATGGTACAAACTATGAACTGTGGGCAATGCAGTTCATGAGTATGATGAAGTCAACGGGTAAGAAGCACATTCTTACCGAACCTGAGCCTGCAGAGAAGACTGGAGCCAATGCCTCTTGGGAGGTTGATGATGCATATGCCAAGGTTTGGCTATCTGGTACATTGGCTATTGAGATTGCCAATGACATCCTACATCAACCCACAGCCAAGGATATGTGGGATATTCTGGCAGCAACGTACTCTCAGGCGAAGAACGAGACTAAGATTCTGCAACTTCAACATGACATATTCACAATAAAGCAGAATGGTCGCCCTTTACATTCTCTCTATACATCATTGAGAGGGATGTTCGAGAAGCTTTATAGCTTCATGCCCCTTACTGCCACGCCAGAACAGCAGAAGACGTACAGGAATGCGACAATGGTGGGTGTGTTCCTGGCTGCACTCGATCCAGAGTATGAGGCAGCACGATCACAGATTTTGGCTGACTCAACTATTCCTCCCATGGAGGAAGCTTTTCATAGGTTGAGTCGAATCACAGTTCCTTCTACAGCCTCGAGTCAGAATTCGTCGGCTATGGCAGCTAGCAGAGGTCGTGGATTTCATCACCAGGCCCGTGGACGTGGACCCCGTGGAAGGGGTGGCCGCACTAGGCCAAAATGTACCTACTGTCACCGAGTTGGACACAATGAAGATACATGCTACTCAAAGCACGGTTTTCCTGCATCCGCACGAGCTGCCGAGCAGATAGAGCCTCCATCTGCGGCTACTTTAGACCAGCGGTTCGACGATCTAGTTGCCCGTCTGAGGGGCATTATTCCACCATCTGGCCCAACACCGACTACAGAGCCTCAGTCTGATGCCGCTGCTTCCGCCTCCGCTTCTACCAGTACCTCAGGTAGTATACTTGCACTGAACAGTAGTAGATCAGATACTTTACCATGGATTATGGACTCTGGCGCTACACATCACCTATGTGGCGACCAGCGTCTGCTTTCAGGATACACTCGGATTCCTCCAGGTCGGACAGTAGTGATTGCCAATGGCACTCATTTCCCCCATCACTGGTCAGGGGGAGATTAGCTTGACATCTTCTATGCAGCTCAAGAATGTGCTACATGCACCTGATTTTTCTATGAACTTATTGTCAATTAGCCAGATTACGAAGGATCTACATTGTCGGGCAATTTTTGATCCATCTTCTTTGATTTTTCAGGACATCCATACGGGCAACGTGATTGGTCGTGGCTATGAGCAAGGAGGCATCTACCGTCTGAATCGGACTCCGTTTGCTGGAACTTCATCCTCTTCTTCAGGACAAGTATCAACCCTAATATGGCATCTGCGTTTTGGTCATTTACCGCTTCAGAAGTTGCGTCGTGTTCTACCCTATGGTTTATCTCACACACCTATTCAGTGTGAGGCGTGTCAGTTGGGAAAGCATCACAGGTCGTCCTTTCCCAGTCGTCCAGGTCGGAGTAGTAACTCCAAGTTTGAGTTGTTTCATATCGATGTCTGGGGTCCAAGTCGTGTTCTCGATCATCAGGGACACAGGTTTTATATTGTATTTGTGGATGATTTCTCTAGAGTGTCATGGGTGTTTCTGATGAAAAATAAATCTGAAGCAGGAAATATTATTATTCATTTTCTGAATGAAATACAAAATATTTTCTCCACATCTGTCAAGCTTGTGAGAAGTGATAATGCTTTAGAGTTGTGCACCAACCTTCTGGCCAAGTACTACTCCTCAAAAGGAATTATTCACCAAACATCTTGTGCTCATACATCTCAACAGAATGGGATTGCTGAAAGAAAACACCGTCACCTTCTTGATGTCACAAGATCCCTTCTTATACAGAGTCATGTTCCCTACTCCTACTGGGGTGATGCAGTTCTTACTGCATGTTACCTAATCAACCGTATGCCTTCGTCTGTCTTGAATGAACAGATTCCATTTTCACTTATTCATCTTGACAAGGATCTGTTCACTCTTACTCCTCGTGTGTTTGGGTCGGTTGCATTCGTCCATCAGTTGTCGCCTGGTACTGACAAGCTCTCTCCTAGGGTTGTCAAGTGTATCTTTGTTGGGTACTCCAGAACTCAAAAGGGGTACAAGTGTTTTGATCATGTGCGTCGGCGGTATATGATCAGTGCAGATGTTACATTTTTTGAATCTGTTATGTATTTTTCAGCATCAGGAGACAAGCAGCTACCATATATACCTCCTGATGCCATATACATGACACCACCACCTCAGATATCGACACCACCACCACCGCCACCTCCACCACCGCCACCACCACCACCACCGCCACCGCTTGTCTCACCACTACCATTCCATTACACCCGACGGCCTCCTCCAGCTCATGGTCCTGACATGTCAACTAGCTCGCCTATGGTATGTAATGAAAATATTAATGTTGATGGATCTGACGACATTTCTGAGCAGGATGTCTTGCAGGAGTCTGATGAGAATACAGATGATTTGGATGTTCCAATTGCTCTACGGAAGCCGAAGAGAAGCTGTGCCAAATATCCATTATCAGCAGCTGTGTCCTTTGAGAGGCTATCTGGAGACTTCAGGACGTTTGCTTTGGCACTTTCAGCTACAGACATTCCACGGAATCATCATGAGGCTCTGCAGGATGCTAGATGTCGGCTAGCAATGGAAGAAGAAATGGCGGCACTTCAGTCCAGAGGAACTTGGAGCTTGGTTCCTATACCTCCAGATGTCAGCCCGGTGAGCTACAAATGGGTGTTTACAGTGAAGCACAATGCAGATAGCTCCATTGACAGGTACAAGGCATGCCTTATTGCACGTGGCTTCACACAGACATACGGGGTGGATTACCTTGACACATTCTCGCTTGTGGCGCGTCATTCCACTCTGCGGATCCTGTTATCAGTTGCAGTTGCTAGAGACTGGCCGCTTTATCAGCTGGACGTGAAGAATGCATTCCTATATGGCGACTTGCAAGAGGAAGTCTATATGCAACAACCACCTGGGTTTGCTGTTGAGGGGGAGTGTTCCAAGGTATGCAGGTTACATAAGGCCATCTATGGCCTTAAGCAGAGCCCCAGAGCGTGGTTTCAGAAGCTTTCAGATCTTTTTGAGAAGCAAGGGTATAAACGCTCCAACGCTGATCATTCCTTGTTTGTACAGAAGACAGCTAGAGGTATCATTGTAATCATGGTTTATATTGATGATATCTTGATTACATGAGATGATGAGCAGGGCATTAAGCAGGCAAAAGAGAGGCTGGGAACCGAATTTGTCACCAAGGACTTGGGAGTCCTTAGATACTTTCTGGGGCTGGAGTTTGCTAGAAATCCATATGGATTAGTAATGTCGCAGCGGAAATATGTTACAGATCTATTGAGTGAGACAGGTATGCTAGGGTGTCGACCTGCTACGACACCAATGGATCCCAGCATGAAGCTCTATGATGATGACACAGAAGAGGTGGACAAGAGAAGGTACAGAGAACTGGTAGGCAAATTACTGTATGTCACGATCACTAGACCTGATATATCATTTGCAGTGAGTTGTGTGAGTCAGTTCATGGAGCAACCACGTCAAGCCCATATGGATGCAATACGCATGATTCTGAGATATCTAAAATCATCTCCAGGTGCAGGCTTGCTATTTAAGAAGGGAAAGGAGATCTCTATCACAGCATGTGCTGATGCAGACTATGCAGGATGGCCCAAGGACAGGAAGTCCACCTCAGGATTTGCAGTCTATGTTTGGAGATGCCCTAGTTTCATGGAGGAGCAAGAAACAGACAGTAGTAGCTAGATCAAGTGCTGAATCCGAATACAGGGCTATGGCCCAGGCTAGCACGGAAATGATGTGGGTGAAATCTTTACTTACAGATTTATGTCTTGATATATCGCTTCCTATGATGTTGGAATGTGACAATCAGGCCGCCTTGTTCATTGCAAACAACCCAGCCTTTCATGAGTGGACCAAGCATATTGAGGTTGATTGTCACTACATACGTGACATGATTCAGAAGGGGTTCATTGCTACATCCCACGTCACATCAGAGAATCAGACTGCTGATATATTCACCAAGGCGTTACTTCGAGGCCCATTCCAGAAGTGTGCGTCCAAGCTGAGCATGATTGATATCTATGCTCCATCTTGAGGGGGAGTGTTGACGCATATAGAGTATTTGTACCCTTTCGTTATTTTATTTTTCAGTTGTCTTCTTTATGTAATTTACCCATAGGCTACTCTCCTATATAAGAGAGCCTAGGGCTTATGGAATAGTATAAGTCGTTCAGTTTTCCCAACAAACAGGAAATGGATGCTTTGCAATCACGTGGTACCTGGAGTTTGGTGTCTGCCCCTCCTGGCACCTCTATTGTCAAGTTGCAAATGGGTGTTTACTGTTAAACATCATGTAGACAGGAGCCTTGATCGTTACAAAGCAAGGTTGGTTGCACGAGGTTTTACTCAGACCTACGGTGTGGATTATATGGACACATTCTCTCATATTGCTCGTCACTCTACTTTACATGTCCTTTCAGTTGTGATGGTACGTGATTGGCCTTTGTTTCAGCTAGATGTTAAAAATGTGTTTTTATGGAGATCTATAGGAGGAGGTGTGCATGCAGCAGCCTCAGAGGTTTGCTTCTGAGGGGGAGTGTCAGCAGGTTTGTAGACTCCATAAGGCAATATATGATCTTAATAGAAATATATTATTCACTTTTGTATCTTTCTTATATTTTTCTTTTCCCGTTGGACTCTTTATGTAGTTTACCCATAGGCTACTCTCCTATATAAGAGAGCCTAGGGCGGATGGAATAAACAAGCCTTCTTATTTTCCCAACATGGTATCAGAGCGATGGTCCTACACTGGAGTTCTCGAACCAAACCCGAACTCTACCCCCCACCTTCGAGCCCTCAACGCCTTCTCGTATTGCACCGCCCCCCAACTTTGTGCCTCCGACCTCACGTCTCTTCTGCGTGTCGTGCGCTGTGCGCTGTGCGCACTGTGTGCGCTGAGCGTTGTGCTCGGTTCTCTTCACATCCTGCACGTGCACTAGGGTGTGCTCGGCCTTCTTCGTCTTCCTGCACTGTGCGCGCTGCGCGCTAGCTCGTGATCTTGCGCCTCTGCTGCGCGTCTGCTGCGCGTGATCTGCGCGTGATCTCGCATGACCTAGTGCGCGCCCCCTACGCGTGATCTTCCTGCGCATAACTGTGCATGTAAAGATTTCGACTTCTGTGCACGTGCAACCCTAAGTCAAGTGCGTGTGTGACCCCAGAACTCGTTCCGCGCACGCATCTCCAAATTAATGGGTTTGGTTGCTTGAGTCTACACATGCAACTAAACCCGTTAATGTCCGTGTAGACGATCATATCTTCAGTCTACTACCCGGTCTTCTATTATCACTATGTTAGAAAGCAAGGCAGACATCCCATCTATAGGCGCCTTCAGAGGTCCAGCGCCGATTGTGAAGATGGATGGTTCAAATTATGAACTGTGGGCAATGCAGTTCATGAGTATGATGAAGTCAACCGGTAAGAAACACATTCTTACTGAAGAAGAGTCTGCTGAGAAGACTGGGGTCAATGCCTCATGAGAGGCAGATGATGCATATGCCAAGGTTTGGCTATCTGGAACCCTGACAATTGAAATTGCCAATGATATTCTTCATCAGCCCACTGCAAAAGCAATGTGGGATATTCTGACTGCTACATATTCTCAGGCAAAGAATGAGACAAAGATTCTGCAACTCTAGCATGACATATTTACTATCAAGCAGAATGGACGACCTCTGCACTCGTACACATCTTTACGAGGAATGTTTGAGAAGCTTTATAGCTTCATGCCTCTCACAGCCACTCCAGAGCAACAGAAGACCTATCGGAATGCCACTATGGTGGGTGTTTTTCTTGCTGCCCTTGATCCAAAGTACGAGGCAGCATGTTCCCAGATCTTGACGGATTCTACTATTCCTCCTATGGAAGAAGCTTTTCACAGACTGAGTCGGATCACTGTTTCTTCGTCTGCTACGAATCAAACTGCCTCAGCCATGGCAGCTAATCGAGGTCGTGGAGATCATCATCAGTTCCGTGACCGCGGCTAAAAGTCTCACCCCACCAAAACCCTCTTGGCCGCCACGCCTACACGCCGCGTCTCCCCGCAGCCACTGCCACCGCCAGCAAGGCCTCGCGCCTCCAACGGGCCTCCTACCCCTCCAACGGGCCTCCCGCACCCCACGCACCACTGCGTGTGCGCCTATTGTGCCCCAGCGCCCATGCGTGCGCGCCTTTCTCACTCCCGTGCACCTACGTGCACGTGTGGACCTCTTGATGCCTCTCGCAACCCCTTGCGTGTGCGCCTATCCTCTCGTGGTCGCTTAAGGTTGCTCTATGTTGCACTTGCCTCAGACTTCGTACTTTTGGATCCCTAGGGTGTAGTGTGTTGTGTGACTATATAAAACACCCTAACCGCCCAAAGGAGTCTTCAAAGAATGTAGACATTATTCTTCCAGTATGCAAACCCAGTCTTGAGATATTGTTGTCATCATGTCAAACAACAAAGTAGATATTCCACCCCTGGGTGCCTTCAAAGTTCCAGCACCCATTGTGAAAACGGATGGAACGAATTATGAACTATGAGTCATGCACTTCATGAGTCTAATGCAATGCAATATCAAGAAGCATATCCTCACACAGGAGGAGACTGTCGACAAGACTGAGGTTAACACCTCAAAGGACGCAGATGACGCTTATGCACGTGTATGGCTTTCTAGAACGGTATCCATGGAGATAGCCAATGACATTTTGAGTCAGCCTATGGCAAAGGCAATGTGGGACATTCTCGTGGATGCATATTCTTCGGCGAAGAATGAGTCGAAGATTCTGCAACTCCAGCTCGACATCTTCACTTCGAAGCAAAATGGGCGCCCTTTCCATACCCTTTACACTTCTCTAAGGGGTATGTTTGAGAAGTTACATGGTTACATTTCCCTTACTGCCACACCAGAGCAACTCAAGGCATATAGGGATATAGTGATGACAGGAGCTTTTCTAGCTGCACTTGATCCTGAGTGTGATGCAGCTAGAGCACAGATTCTTACTGATGCCACCATACCTCTGATGGAGGAGGCATATCGCTGGTTGAGTAGGCTCTCCATATCGTCTGGTGGTACTCGGTAGTCTTAGACGTCCTCGGACATGGCCGCATCACGTGGTAGAGGGGGCTCAAGTACTCAACACAATTTCGTGGTGGTCAAGGTGGTCGTGGTAGGGGAGGGGGTAGTCGGCCCCCTCGTCAGCCTTGTACTTACTGTCACAGGCCAGACCACTCTGAGGAAACATGCTATTCCAAGCATGGGTTCCCAGGTTCAGCACATGTGGCAGAGCAGATTCAACAGGTTAGCAGTTCTTCACCTGCATCTGATCAGAGATTTGATGAACTTGTGGCGAGGCTTAGGGAGATTGTGCCTACTCCTGGGTCAACCGGCTCTCCTTCAGGATCCTCAAAGGTAGCTGCTTCTGCAGCAGTAACTACATCAGGTATAGCATATGCCTTTACTAGTGGTTACAGGGAAGATGTGTCAGAATGGATCATGGACTCAGGAGCATCCTATCATTTCTGTGGTAACAGAGATCAGTTTAGTGCATTCAATCCAACTCAGCCTGGACGATCTGTTGTGATAGCAGATGGGACACAGTCTCCCATTACTAGTCAGGGGGAGGTGTAGTTAACTCATGCAATGTGGCTTCAGAATGGTATTTATGCACCTGAGTTTTCTATGAATTTCCTTTCTATTAGTCAAATCACCAATGATTTACAATGTCGTGCCATTATTTATCAATCTGCTCTTGTGTTTCAGGACATTCTCACGGGGAGGGTGATTGGAACTGGTTATGAGCAAGAAGGTCTCTACAGACTGGCGTAATCTCCTTATGTTGGTGCCTCTTCTCTTAGCACTAGGTCTGTGTCTCCTTATATATGCCATCTTCGATTTGGTCATCTTCCTCTGCAAAAGTTGTGTCACGTTCTTCAACAGATTTCTCCTCACTCTACTTTCAGTGCAAGGCTGCCAGCTTGGGAAGCATCATCAGTCCACGTTCCAGAATCATCCGGGTCGGAGTAGTCATAGTCTAATTAATTCATTTCGATATTTAGGGTACCAGAAGTGTCTCAGATCATCAGGGGCATAGATTTTATCTTGTTGCAATTGATGAGTGTTCAAGATTGTTGTGGGTGTTTCTTCTTAAAAACAAGTCAGATGTTGGTCATGTTATTCAGTATTAATGAAATAAGGAACATTTTTCAGCAAAAGTTAAGTTTATACGTTCAGACAATGCTCTAGAGTTTTGCACTACTCAGCTTTCTCAGTTTCTTGCATCCCATGGAATTGTGTATCAAACGTCTCGTGTATATACTTCTCAACAGAATGGGGTTGCTAAACGAAAACGCCGCCAACTTATGGATGTTACCAGGACTCTTTTGATTCAGAGTCGTGCTCCTCATTCGTACTGGAGGATGCGATTCTAACTGCTTGTTACCTGTTAAATCATATGTCCTCTTCTGTTTTGGGGTAAAAAGATTCCGATCTTGATTGTGTTTCCCGATACGGATCTTTTCTCACTTACACCTCGTGTCTTCGATTCAGTGGCTTTTGTTCATCAGATGTCTCCTGGTCTTGACAAGCTCTCTCCTAGAGCTGTCAAATGTGTGTTTGTTGGGTACTCAAAGACCCAAAAGGGATATTGTTGCTTCGACTCTGCTGATGTCGCCTCTTTTGAGTCTATTATATATTTCTCTCCTACAGGTGACAAGCTCGTTCCTTCAGAGGATGGGGAAGAGGTCTATATGCCTCTATCTCCAATCTCCACTGCACCATCCTTGCCTCCACCACCACCACCACCACCTTCTACCAACATCTATCGCACCCACTGTCTTTCCCAGGTTTACCAATGCCAACCTCGTGCTCATGTGCCTCCTCCATCATCCAACACGCCCAAGGTATGTTCTAAACATTTGAGTTCTTCTAATGGCACTGGTGATTTGCATGTACAGCTTGAGGTGCAGGATGTCCCAGATGATACACCTTCTGTATATACTGAAGATCTGGATGTGCCTATTGCTCTACGGAAGTAGAGGCGTGCATGCATTATGCATCCTCTTGCTTCACATGTTTCCTTGGATCGTCTCTCTGAGGATTTTCAGAGGTTTGTTGTGGGCATGTCTGTCGTGGAGATACCACGACCCTATCAGGAGGCGTTGCAGAATAGTGAGTGGCGTCTGGCGATGGAGGAGGAGATGGCAGCTTTACAATCTTGGGGTACGTGGAGTGTTGTACAGCCTCTTCCAGGTGTGTCTGTTGTTGGCAACAAGTGGGTGTTTACTGCAAAACACCGCGTTGATGGTACTTTGGACAGATATAAGGCGTGATTGGTTGCTCGTGGGTTCACCCAAAGTTATGGGGTGGATTATCAAGATACTTTTTCTCCTGTTGCACGACACTCTACACTGAGGATTCTGATTGATGTTGTGGTATGTGACTGGCCACTTTTCCAATAAGATGTCAAGAATGCATTTTTGTATGGAGATCTGCAAAAGGAAGTTTACATGCACCAACCACCAGGGTTTGCTGCTGAGGGGGAGTCCGGGATGATATATCGTCTCTGATGGGAGAAAAGAACTGGATGCATTAGACGTACCCGAGGGCTCTCTTATATAGGAGAATAGCCCAGGGTTAATTACATGATAAGTACACTGATAGAAAGGAAATTAGACTAACCCATACATAGTACGATAATTTACTTAACACTCCCCCTCAAGCTGGAGCATATGTATCTATCATGCTCAGCTTGGAACAACACTTCTGAAAAAGACTTCGTGTTAGAGCCTTGGTAAAGATATCAGTTGTCTGATCTCCTGTAGACATGTGAGCTGTAGATATGAGCCCCTTCTGGATCAGATATCGAGTGTAATGACAATCCACCTCAATATGCTCCGTTCGTTCATGTAATGCAAGATTATTTGCAATGAATAATGCAGCTTGATTATCACATAATAGCTGCATAGGAAGAGGAACATCTATAGAAAGATCGGTCAACACACATCTGACCCACATCATCTCTGTACTCCCTTGAGCCATGGCTCTGTATTCTGATTCTGCACTAGATCTGACAACTACAGTCTGCTTCTTGCTTTTCCATGAGACAATTGAGTGACCAACAGACTTTCTGTCCGTGGGGCATCATGCATAGTCAGCGTCTGCACATGCTGTCACCTCCAATGAATTGCCCCTACTGAATAGGAGTCCTGAACCAAGTGAGTTCTTCAGATATCTCAAGATCATATGGATGGCATCCATATGAGTCTTTCTGGGACACTCCATAAATTGGCTAACCTTGCTCACCGCAAACATAATATCCGGTCTGGTGATAGTCACATATAGGAGCTTCCTCACTAGCTCCCTGTACCTCCTGCTATTGACTTCTTCAGTGTTATCATCATACAATTTCACATTTGGATCCATAGGCGTCATAGCTGGTTTGCACCCAGACATACCTGTCTCAGACAAGAGATCCATGACAAACTTTCTCTGGGTCAATACAAGACCCCGATGATTCCTGGCAAATTCTAACCCCAGGAAGTAACGAAGGGTGCCAAGATCCTTGGTCACAAACTCTTTCCCTAGGAACTTCTTGGCTACCTGAATGCCTTGAGCATAGTCTCCTGTTACAATAATATCATCTACATAGACAAGAATGGCAAATGTACCTCGCTGTGTCTTCTGAACAAATAGAGAGTGGTCCGCCGTGGATCTCTTGAATCCATGTTGCTCTATCAATTCTGACAGCTTTTGATACCAGGCTCTAGGACTCTGCTTAAGTCCATATATGGCCTTATGTAGCTGGCATACCTTCTGTGACTCCCCCTCAGCAGTAAACCCAGGTGGCTGCTGCATATAAACTTCCTCGTGAAGGTCCCCGTATAGAAATGCATTCTTCACATCAAGCTGGAATAACGGCCAATTGCGTGAAACCGCAACTGCTAGTAAAATCCGGAGCGTAGAGTGTCTCGCCACTGGAGAGAACGTGTCCTGATAATCCACCCCATAAGTCTGGGTGAAGCCACGGGCCACCAACCTTGCCTTGTAGCGATCCAGGCTTCCATCCGCATTATGCTTAATAGAAAATATCCATTTGCAAGTTTGCAACTTACTATGGAAGCACCTTGTGGAGGAGGGACAATAGACCATGTCCCACGAGCTGTTAAGGCTGTCATTTCCTCTTCCATCGCCTGACGCCACTTGTTGTCCTGTAATGCCTCCATATGTGTTCCGGGTATAGTAACCACGGACAGGCCGACAATAAACCTCTTGTATTCATCTGAAAGATTATCCAGAGACAAGCGCTGCAATTGGGTATTTAGCACATTGGCGACGTGGTTTCCACAACGCAATAGGAATATCCAGATCGTCCTCCACATCGTCCTCTACAGCAGGGTCATCCTGTAAAACTCCAGGGCCATTAGTAGAAACAGTGTTATCATGACATACCTCAGGCGTGCTGGAAGATGTGGATGGCTGATGAGCAGAAGTGCTAGTAGAAGGCATGCGCGTGTAAACAATGGGTACAAATTTGGACTGAGGTGGTGGTGGTGGTGTAGGTGGTAGTAAAGTTTGTCTTTCTGGATCGGCTGATGAGGTCGATGGAGGTGGAGGAACAACAATATCGTTTGCATTGTCATTGGATAACCTGTCACCTGCAGGAGAATAATACATGGTAGACTCAAAGAAAGTGACGTCCGCACTCACATAGTATCTCTTATTCGTCGGATCATAACAGCGATACCCTTTTTGAGTACGAGAGTACCCAACAAACATACATTTGATAGTCCTAGGAGAGAGCTTATCACGACCAGGAGTCAAATTATGCACAAACGCAACGGACCCAAAAACACGAGGTGTTAGGGAGAAGAGTTCCTTCTCGAGAAACGCAATCAAGAAGGGAACCTTATCTCCTAGAACAGTGGACGGCATGCGATTTACCAAGTAGAATGCAGTGAGAACCGCAACCCCCTAAAAAGAGTGAGGGGCATGACTATGGATCAACAAAGTTCCGGTGACATCAAGAAGGTGACGATGTTTGCGTTCTGTTACACCATTCTGTTGCGATGTGTAACTACAAAAGGTTTGATGAATGATTCCCTTTGAGCTGAGGAAATCCGCTAAATGCAGTGTTGAAAACTCCAACGCATTATCTGTTCGGATGACTTTGATAGTGGTAGAAAAAATGTAATTAACTTACAGAATGAATTTCCGGATAATAGCACGTACTTCAGACTTTTGTTTTAACAAGAATACCCAAGATAATCTAGAAAAATCATCAACTGCCACCATATAATACCGATGTCCCTGAATATCAGGTATACGACTTGGACCTCAAATATCAAAGTGAAATAATTCAAAAGACCGACTATTGTGACGACTCGGATGAACAGGAAACGAAGACCTATGATGTTTCCCAAGTTGACAGGCTTCACAGTCCAATGCAAAACGGGTAGATATCTGCGGCAAGATATGAGACATCTTCTGCAGAGGCAGATGGCCAAATCGGAGATGCCAAAAGAATGGAGAAATGGATCCTGAGAGAGTAGTAGCGGTGCCAGCACAGGGTGATATTGCAAGCTTATACAAGCCATTCTGCTCACGGCCACCAACAATCTTCCTGCCAGTCAGTATGTCCTGAAACACAAAAGTAGAGGAGTCAAAGATGGTACGGCAGTGTAAATCTTTTGTAAGTTGGCTAATTGATAACAGGTTCATCTGAAAATCCGGTGCATGTAAGACATTCGAGAGCCTAAACGAAGATGTCAGGGTGATCTCCCCCTGACCAATAATGGGTAATCGAACCCCATTGGCAATGACCACAGATCGTCCTGGAGCGAGTGCTATGTAGGTAGTAAACTGTCGTCTGTCGCCGCACATATGATGAGAGGCTCCGGAATCCATAATCCAGTCTGTCAGGTTCGAGCAAGAGGTACTGGTATGTGCATAAGGGGTACCTGATGAGCTAGAAGACCCTCTGGCCGAAGCTGCAGCATCCGTAGAACCTGTAGATGGAGACGAGGGTGTAATAATCAAATCACGAAGGTGTGAGACGAGATCATCAAAGCGAGCAGCTAGAAGAGGTGCAGGTGTAGTCTCAGTCTACTCTGTCATCCGTGCAGTGGCGGGATACCCATGCTTGTGAAAGCACGTCTCCTCAGAGTGGCCCGGTCAATGGCAGTGAGTACAAGGGTCACGGTGTCTGCCTCCCCCTCTACCTCGAGGTCCACGACCTCGAAAATGTGACGCTCCTCCTCTGCCACGAGTGGCAGCCATAGCTGTAGGAGTAGTCTGTGCTGCAGGGGCCGATGTAGTAGGAATCCTACTCAATCTCTTATAGACCTCCTCCATTGGTGGGATAGACTCGCCAGTCAGAAATTGAGTACGTGCAGCATCGTACTCTGAATCAAGGGAGGATAGAAAGACACCAGTCATCGTAGCATTTCGGTAAGCATGTAGTTGCTCCGTACTGGTAGTGATCGGCATGAAGCTATGCAGTCTCTCGAACATGCCTCGTAAATGAGAGAAATGTGCATGTAAAGGCTTCCCATTCTGTTTTGTAGAAAATATGTCGAACTGTAACTGGAGAATTTTGCTCTCACTCTTGGACTGCCCATATATCGCAGCCAGGATATCCCACATTGCCTTAGTTGTGGGTTGGTTCACAATATCATTTGCAATCTCTGTAGTCAGTGTCCCAGATAGCCAGATACAGGCATATGCATCATCTTGCTTCCATGTCGCATTTGTTCCAGTCTTGTCCTCCAGCTCAGATTCAGTCAGAATGTGCTTCTTGTTGTGACACTGCATAAGGGTGCGGAACTGCATAGACCAAAGTTCATAGTTGGTCCCGTCCATCTTGATAATAGGGGTTGGGCCTTTGAAGGCATCCGAGGATGTAAACACGTCACCCTTGTTGTCTGGCATGATTGATGAAGAGCCGAGGACCAACGTAGAGAACCACGTGAACTGTCTACAGAATCATATAGGAGGGAGGTTGTATGTGTAGACTCAGACAACCATCCCTAGACCTTGTTGAGGCGCCGACCTAAGTTATGAGTCTCCGGGATAGGTCGGCTAGGCCCGCAGAGGCTGTGAGGACAGCAAGGCCGCACCGGAGTTTGGCACAATGTTAGTCGAGCCGCTAGCAGTTTCTGTCCGGGCCGTTGGGACCTTAGCACGGTGTCCCGGTGGTGCACGTGGTCGCTGGAAGGGCTGAGGAGCCGATGAGGCAGCGCTGTATCGCCTGGGAAGCCGGCCTGCAGGTGGAGAAGGACTGCGCCTCCGAGAAAAGTAGGAGGCGGCGCCTGCCTTGGCGCAGGAGAATGTCTGGAAGGGTGAGGTTGCCCCTTGCGCTGCGCGGGGTCGCCTAGAGAGGCATTGGGGTTGCGCGGGAGGGCCCAGCGACCACCTCGCGCGGTGCAGAAGAGCCGAGCGACCGCCAAAGAGCGGCGCAGGAGTGCCGGAAGACCGCCTCGCGCGATGCGAAATAGAGCCTTGGGCTCGAGGCGGCACCTCATGTACACCTGGGCGGTAGGAGAGGCCCTCTGGAGCACGAGCGGCGGCGGCGGTGGAAGGGGGGGAGGCGGGTGGAGGGGCTTAGGGTTAGGGTTTTGGTCGGTGGTAAACGAAACCCCGATCTAGTACCGCTGCTCCGATACCATGATGGGAGAAAAGAACTGGATGCATTAGACGTACCCGAGGGCTCTCTTATATAGGAGAATAGCCCTGGGTTAATTACATGATAAGTACAGTGATAAAAAGGAAATTAAACTAACCCATACATAGTACGATAATTTACTTAACAGTCTCCACAAGGCCATATATGGCCTTAAGCAGAGTCCGAGGGCGTAGTTTCAGAAGCTCTTAGAGTTGATTGAACAAAATGAGTTTGTCATATCTACTGCAGATCATTCTCTCTTTGTTAAGAGAACTCAGCAAGGTATTGTTGTTCTAGTTTATGTTGATGACATCATTGTTACTGGCAACGATGAAAAAGGCATTCAGGAAGCTAAGGATTTCCTTGGACGACAGTTTGTAACCAAGAACCTTGGCAAACTATGTTACTTCCTTGGTTTGAAGTTTGCACATTATTAGCAGGGTATAGTTATGATGCAAAGGAAGTATGTTACTGACCTTCTATCTGAGACAGGCATGACGAGATGTAGACCTACCACTACACCAATGGATCCCAATGCTAGGCTCTAAGATGATGACTCTGAGGAGGTGGGTAAGAGACGGTACAGAAAGCTAAAGGGGAAGCTGCTATATGTTACTAATACCAGGCCTAATATATCATTTGTTGTAACTAGAGTCAGTCAGCTTATGAAGCAGCCTAAACAGGCCCACATGGATGTAGTTTGCATGATCTTAAGATATATGAAGTCTTCTCCAGGTACAGGACTCCTTTTCAGAAGAGATACGTCTCTTACAGTCACTGGATGTGCAGATGCAGATTATGTCGGTTGTCCCAAGGACAGGAAGTCCACCTCTGGCTTTAGTAAGAAACAAACACTTGTTGCTCGATCCAGCGTTGAATCTGAATATAGGACTATGGCCCAAGGGAGCACGGAAATGATGTGGGTTAAGTCGGTCCTGACTGACCTAACTATTGAGGTGTCACTTCCTATGCATCTCAAATGTGATAATCAAGCAGCTCTATTCATTGTTAATAATCCAGCCTTTCATGAGAGAACGAAGCACATTGAAGTAAATTGTCACTACACCTGTGATTTGATCCAAAAGGGATTTATTTCCACTTCTCATGTTGCGTCAGGCGATCAGATTGCAAACATGTTCACCAAAGATCTTGCGAGGGGTTCCTTTCACTGTTGTTGTTCCAAGCTGAGCATGATAGACATATATGCTCCAGCTTGATGGAGAGTGTTGAGATACTCATATCTCTACGTCTTTATTTATGTTTTTCTATTTCTTCATTCTATTCTATGTAATTCTCTCTTAGAGATTTTCTCCTATATAAGAGATCTCTAGGGTATTAGGAATACAACTTTCATTTTTCACCTCTTTCCACAGAGCTCGAGGTCACCTTCTTGGATGCATTCGCATTGCGATCGAGTGACGGAAACGCCATTTCCGTGCAAGAGGAGATCCCGAGCGAGCATATTCTGAGGTAACAACATCTCCTTTCCTCCTTGTTATTGGTTTCACCCTTAATTCTATCAGTTCTAATATCATACTCGTTGGATTTCAACTTTTCATTCGATTGTCTTCTTGATATCCATTTTTGAGGATGAATGAGAACCTTTGAACTTCTCGGATTCCTTCGCATTAAATAAGAAATTCTCCGGGGCTAATATAGTTTAGCCGATCTATCGACAATGGTCATTCTTTCCTTTCTCTATTGATGGAGATTGCCTTCTCTGCTATATGGTCATCATAATTCACAAGTTATGATGATGTAAATCACCGACCAGTTATGTTAGCTAATGTTCATCCTTAAATTTTCCTTGCTACTGGAGATGCACTATAAAAGGGAAGGATCTCCACTATAAAAGGGAAGGAAGAGATCCCATTTATCAATATCTGCTTGGGTAATTAAATCCAGAATGTGCATGATCCAAATAAATCCCATGGCATCACCAAATCGATTATAATATGAAATTAGTTTTAATCTATTGGTCATCTTACGTACCTGTGGGTTGTAAAATTAATTATCTACCATCGCTATTTTAACTTGGAGCTTAAGATATTTTTTATATATTATTTTTGATATAATTGTTATAGTGCTTTGGATAGTTTTTTATATTATTACGTTGATATAATTGTTATAGTTGCTTGTGTATCTCGATACGTTGACATCGACTTGTTAGATATTATTAATGAGACTGAATGGATGTTGCAGTTACGTTTAATTTCATGTATTTCTCCTGCTATTATATATTTCAAATGTTAATCTATTGTGCATAAGTCGGTTTGTTGAGTATAAGAGATCATGAGTGCATTTTGACCATAGCTCTGACGTTCCTGTCTCGTTAGTTTCTGCAGCAGAATGGGAGGGGCATCACACAAATGGCCAAATCAGCTTAAGCAGTTCTCTCATCTTATCCTCTATTTGAGCTAAACCAACTTTCCTTCCTACACAAATGGCCAAGTTCTTCCATGCAATGGTTAGCGACAGAAGGCGCAGGAACTTGATTCATTCAGTGGATGTTGGGAGAGGGAGGGGGATGGGTACGACGTTGCGCTCGTATTTTCAGAACGTTGGCAGGCAGAGGACTCGTGTTAGTTGGGGTTGACAGGCAGAGGAGTCTTGCAGATTGTGGAAGAGGATTCAGAGGCTTTGATTGTGGAGTTCTCGAAGGAGGAGGCCAGGCGAGCGTTGTTCTAGTTGAATGCAGATGGGACCCCATGACCGGATGGATTCTCGATTTTCTACAAGGAGTTCTGGGGGACTATCATTGAGGTGTTGGAGGAGTTCAGAGCAGGAAACATGGGGTTTGAGAGGCTGAATAAGGCGCTCATTTTTTTGTTGCCCAAGAAGGGCACTCCAACTAGGGTGGAGGATTACAGGTCTATTGTGATATCCAATGCTATCTACCTGAGTATCTAGTGGTGTCGAAGATCCTTGCGAACCGGTTGCAAAAGGTACTACTCGAGATTATCTCGCATGAGCAGTCGGCATTTGTTCCGAGGAGAGCTATGGCGGACGGGTTGATTTTGGCATCAGAGATTGTCACTGATTGGAAGAGAAGCGAGATCAAAGGGATGCTCTGGATGGCTGATTTTTCCAAGGCATACGATTACGTGGACTAGAGGTTTCTGTGGGCTTCGCTGGAGAAGAGGGATTTTCCAGAGTTGTGTATCGCGTGGATCAAGAGATGTGTTACTATGACATCCATTGTGGTGCTTGTCAATAGTAGACCGCATGGGGGTTTTCTAGCATCGGAGAGTACTATTAGGGAGGGTTGCCCATTGGCCCCACTCCTGTTCGTGTTGGTGGTCGATGTTCTGGCTGTGATGATGAGGTTGGCGGTTGAGGGGGAGTAGTGCTCTGATTTTGCCAAGGAGGAGATCTCCATCTCGTTGTTGCAGTATGTGGATGATACGATGTTGTTCCTGGGGGATGATCCGGAGAAGATTCGGCGAGCAACGTATATTATGGACATTTTGGGGGATTTTTCCGGGCTCGTAGTAAACAGGGAGATGTCGGTGGTGGTCTCCTTCGACCTTTCAAAGGTGGAGCAGCAACATGTTTCGGGGATTCTGAGATGTTCGGCTGCCTCATTGCCCATTACATACTTGGGCCTCCCTCTGGTGGCAGGTAAGTGGAGGATTATGTTCGAGAGGTTGGAGACAAGGCCGGTGGGATGGAAAGTGTACATGCTCTCTACAGGAGGGAAGCTGATTCTACTGAAGCATGTTCTTTCGGCGATTCCGGTGTTCTTCTGCTCTACGTGTGCGTTATCTGTGGGGGTATGAAACAAGATCGAGGCTTTGATGAGGAGATTTTTTTGGACGGACAGTCGTATGGGCAGAAAGGGCTTTCATTTGGCTGGATTGGTATAAGGTGACAACGTCGAAAAGGAAAGGCAGACTTAGGGTGATACAGATGGGTGAGATGAACAAGGCTTTTATGGCGAAGGGGGTGGTTCGAATTTGGGGGAGTTCTGAAGATCCGGTTTTGCCCATTGTTGAGGAAGATGTATCGGGTGGATATGTTGTTGGTGGTTTCTCTGGGCCGTCTACCGCCGTCGTTGTGGAAGGGGATCACTGAGGTGGTTCTGGAGATTGCGGGTTCATGCAGCCAGTGCTTGGGATGGTGCGGGATTCCAATTCTGGCTAGACGATTGGACGGGAGATGGGGCATTGGGGGAGCATTACCCACGTCTGATGCGGTTGGTGGGAGACAGAGGGGATGCAGTACGGCACATCTGGGAGGGTGGGGTATGGACCTCGATGTTTTCTTTGGGGTTGTCTGATTAGAGAGTGGAGGAGTTCCTTGCTTTACAGATGGAGCTCTTGTGGTGCAAGGCAATGACTTCGGGAAGGGACCTTTTTCAGTTGGGGATGGGAGATTCACAGTGAATAAAGCATACCGTTTTTTATGAATGAAGGGGTGGTGGTGCAGGATGAGTTGGTGGTGAACACGGATTTGACTTGGAGGAGTAGAGTGCCGAACCGCGTTAAGATTTTCCTTTGGTTGTTCCGGATGGGGAAGGTTCTTACGAAGGCTCGTCGAGGTTATCTATTGGGAGCGGAGGAGGTTGGGCGCGATAGATGTGGTGCGGTTGAAGAGGACGTGGATCACTTGTTCTTCTCTTTCCTGCTAACGACGAAGGTTTGGGCCAGAGCCAGTTAACTGTAGCTGGAGAGTCGAAATGGGGCCACGTTTTGGACAGATATCAGATCGGTTTGTGGCACTGGGCATGAGGATAGCTCCCTTCCTTTTGATGCGGTATGGTCTATATGATGCGTCAGGAATGACTGACGAGCAGAGGTTTTACGCTGAAATGTGGTTGAGCATTTTAGGATGTTGGGATCAATGTGGCAAGCGTGATGTAGCAAGTTCCGATGTAATTATGACATTTTTTGCATTCCTCCCTTTATAATATTATAAGTTCACTCTGTGACAGGGTATAAATCTCGCGAAATTTCGGCGAAATTTTGCCGAAATTTCGATTTCGATGGACTTGGTATATCGAAATCCATATACATGTCGACTTCTCGGAATTCGACCGAAATATCGCCGATATTTTGGATCATCTCGCCATCTTGCCCAAAAAAGATAATCTTATATTACAAAATCTGCATGTTGTCGAGATGGATCGAAATGTCGGCCAAAATTTCCTCATTTCGACAGACACTCGGCTCCTTTGGTTCTCCAACCTTCTCCAAGTCCTTGTTTCACCCCTTTCATCAAGGTAAGCCAAAATTGATCAAATCTTCATAAATTTCTTCATTTTTTTAGGATTTTTGTTCCTAAGATGTTATCTCTTGGTGTGGTGATTTTTTTGAGAGATTTTGAATATGTAGCTTGATTTTTGGAGACCAAAATTCAGAGTAATTTTATCTTCAAGTAAATGAAATATTAAAATAGAGTAATTCAGAAAATCAAACCTTATATTTATGTGTTATTTTACATGTTTTGTGTCTCTTATGTGATTCTTCTCCAAAATGATCCCCTAATTGTTAGATCTAAGACCCTAATGTATAGATGTAAGGGTTTTTTTGGTGAAAAACTGGATATTAAGAGTATACTTTCAATTTCAAACACTAATATTTTACGACTTTGTGAATAATAGGTAATAAGAAAATTAAAATTTACTAATTCTGAAAATTAAAACATAAAATAATTAGCTAATTCTTAATTGTTCGCATCGTATGACTTATAAAAGATTGTTCTTCAATTTTCTCGTAGATGGCACATTTCGGATCAGGATCTGACAATTCTGAGGATTGGAGGGGGATTTCAGCGGGGACATTGGTAGGAGGTATGCCTCCGAACCTGATGACAACAAAGCGAAACCACAATGCAATTTCTGTGGGAAGAATTGGGAGGAGAGAGGATCACGAGGATGAAGCAACATCTTGTTGGCAACAACAAAAATATTGCCAAGTGCACGCGCTATCCCAAAGATGTGAGGGACAAGGTGAAGGACAGCTTGAAAGAGAAGAAGGATAGGGAAACAGAGAGGGCAAGGAGGGATGAACAATTTAAAGAGTTCATGTTTGACAAAGAATTCAACGTCCTCTCAGATTCAGACAACGATGACTTTGTCTACCCCGTTGACATTCAGACTACATCAGAGAGGAGGGCTTATAGGAGGGAAACAAAAGAATCAATGAGGAGCAAGATCGAGAGGAGAGAACCATGTGGTGCATGAGGCAGCTCTATGACGTAGGTGGCAGTGGGAGTGGTTCTATAGGTATACCAGTACCACCACCCACCAAAGAACACAAGGGGAAGGGAATTGAGCCCTTCTTGACGAGAAGCAGATCCATGCAATACAAACCAAACAAGGATCTGAGGCAGGAGACGGTAAAGGGCATGTTCAACAATGCACAGGAGAGGGTGGGAAAGGCCATCAGCAAGCTCTTCTTTAGGAAGAGCATTCCTGCCAATGTTGCTACTGGGCCATTCCTCTAACATGCCATTAAAGAGATCGATGCAGCAGGAACGGGTGTGAAGGCTCCCACATCCTACGAAATAATGAACAAATATCATGGGATGGAGGAGGAGATGAATGAGTACATCGTCAAGCTGAGGAGGAAACTGCCAGAGTATGGGGTGACGTTGATGTGCGATGGTGGACGAGCTACACGAGGAAGCAAATCATCAACTTTCTTATTTATTGCGATGGAAAAACTGTTTTTTTTATTTGTTGATGCATCTGAACATGTAAAGGACCACAAGTATCTGCTGAAGTTGATGAAGGACATCATCAAAGATGTTAGGAAAGAGAACATTGTCCAGACTGTTACGGATAATGACAGCAACTTCAAGAAAGCAGGTGAAACAATAACGAAGTTTAGTAGCTACGGCAATTTTTGAACATTGTGTGCTGCACATTGTATTGATTTAATCCTAAAGAACTTCAGCAAGAGGAAGCTCATCTCAAGAGTGGTGGAGCAAGCACGAACGGTCGCCACACTCATTTACAACCACTCCAAAGTGTTGGGTTGATGAGGCGGGCGTGCAATGGTGAGTTTGTGAGGGCCTGGCATCACACGCTTTGCAACCAATTTTACAACGATGCAAAGCCTGAAACACAAGATAGAGTTGAAAATCATGTGGTGCCAAGGTGAATGCTTTGAGATACCTGAAGCTCGAACTGAACGAGGACGGAAAGTGGAGATATTGATCAATGACCACCACTTTTACGATGACATGACTTGGATCATGAAGATCATGGATCTGGTTGTTTCAGCATTGCGGATCATAGAGGCCGATAAGAAGCCCACCATGGGAGTGATCTACGAGGTAATGTGTTGCATGAGAGAGAAGGTCAGAAAAGCAGTTAGAAAAGGATTCAAAGCACGGTTGAACATCATAGACGAGCGATGGTCCAAGATGCTCTCACATCCTCTTCACAAGGCTGCTATGTAATGTAAATTATGTAATAACCTAATTATTTTTCAAATTTTTATCACTTTAGAATATGAGAATTGTGCTTGTTTATGTCCAACTTATTACTTCAATCCTAAGTACCAGTATAAGAATGGGCTTGGTACAAATGCTGACCTTCTAGCAGTTGTACAAATTGTGGTGAAGAAGCTCGTCAAGGACGAGAAGACACAGACCTTGTGCATGAATGAGGTAATTTTGATTTTGGAGCTAGATTGGGAGTGGGACGGAGAAAATATTCTTTAAGAGTATTATGCAACAATTTATGACTTCAACCTATGTGAAGTACTTCAGGGATGCCTTGGGTCCTTTGGTAGAATTACTGCGGTAAATGGACGGGGCAATACTCTTCCGAGTAAGGACAAAGACAAAAAAGTACATTGAATGTGTACTGATGTATTACTACTACTGATTCATCTCCACTTGATTTTTTCGCAGTCGAATGGTGGTTACTGTACGGGATGGGGGCTCCCCACCTACGAAACGTGGCATGAAAGTACTGTCTCAAACCGCATCTGTTGGCGGTTGTGAGAGGATCGAGAGCATATTTAACTTGATCCATTCGAAGAGACGGAACCGGATGGAAGAACAGAGGCACCATTATCTTGTCTACGTGCACTATAACTTGAGGTTGAAGATGAAACATGCAAGGGAGGGTCGGGACAAAGAGGACTACACAGACCCTATTAATCTTGCATACATTTTCAAATGCACGATGATGATGATGATGAAGATGTTCTCCAGAAGTGGATGGATTCCAATGGTGCTCCCGTGCTCGATCAATCGGGTGGAAGACCAAATGAGAATATACGCTAGCAAATGGGAGCAGATGTAGGTGACTATCTGGCAAGATCTGGGCGGATTACAGACCCTCTTGGAGGGTTGGAGGTCGAGGTTGATGTAGTTGTTGATGAAATTCTCTCCACTAGCTCCAAATCCAAGTCAAAGGATGACAGTAGAGATGATGATTATCCAAAGCCGTGCTCGCCCCGATCAGCATCGAGTGGGTTGGTGCATAATCTTGGCGGGACCTGGGGCACGGCTGTAGATATCCCTCTGATGCCGCCGCTCTACGTCAATGCCCCTCTGATATCTTGTGGGGTTTTCCCGCACTAATCCGCCTCGTCTTCCGCTGGTGATTGGCCGATTTTGGCCGACGTTTTGGTTGATTAGTTTCGAGACGCTCACCCTTCTACTGCCTCACTCATGGTTTACCCTGCCGAGGGTGGCTCTCGTCCTGATGAGGAGGCTGGCGACAAAAGGTCCGGTAAGAGGTACAGGCGTAGGCAGAGATCTCGACCTTGACTTGTCGAGCTTCAACCGTGCTCGGTCCTAAAGGCGAGCATTGCGGAAGTCTCTGGTGTTATCCGCATTCAAGGACCGTACCCATGTTCTAAATGAAGGTTCTCTCTTGGAACTTTCGGGGACTCAGGGAGCTGGACAAGAGGAGAATCCTTGGTTCGCGTTTCATTGAATGGAGTTGCGATGTGGTCATGCTGCAGGAGACAAAGCTCCAGTCCGTCTCGGATGTCGTTTGGAGATCCTTCGATGCTGGTGGCATAAATGAGTTCAGAGCGATGGATGTTGTGTGGTGCCTCGGGAGGGCTTCTTGTGGCGTGGAGATCTTCTACCTTGACTTTCAGTTCGGTGCTTCATGGGAGATACGTTCTCTATGTTCTCCTGATGTGTGTCGGATCCTCTACACCCTTGGCGGTTTCGTGTGTTTACGGCCCTTGTAATCATGTTCAGCGGAGGGAGTTATGGGAGGACCTGCATGAGGCGAGTAGAGCCTTCGAGGGTATCCCCTGGCTCGTTGGGGGGGATTTCAATGTTACCCTTCGAACAACGGACAGGCCGCGTTTTAGGAGTGGCCAGGATTCGGGTTCGGATGATTTTGTTGATGCTATTGATTCATTGGCCCTAGAGGTTATGGACGGGGGGGGGGGGGGGGGGGGAGGGGGGGAGGGGGGGAGGGGGGGCTTGGCTTACACTTGAAGGAGCTCCAACTCTCGCTCTCGAATTGACAGATTTTTGGCTTCGGCAGAGCTACTTGATTTGTTCGTGCTGTCTTTTGTGATGACTCGCCCGAGAGCCTTGTCCAACCATTCACCGATACTCTGGGACTCCGGGGAGTCCCATTCGCAGAGGGGTCTCTTTAGATATGAGAAGTGCTGGTTGTTGGAGGAAAATTTTAGAGAGATGGTGGTATCGCACTGGTCCAACGTGGAGGTTTCTGGTTCGGCCACGTCTAGGTTTGTGCAGAAGCTGGTGTCCTTGCGCACGCGGTTATGTTCTTTCAAGAAGGAGTCCAGAGCTGACAGGTGCGCTACCAGGGTGGAGGTTGAGGCGGTGGTTAGTAGACTTGATGCACAGGAGGATCTTAGGGAGCTCTCGGGGGATGAGATGGCCACTCGCTCGCTGGCTCACAAAATAATTGCGGCTGAGGATCATAAGTGTGTCATTGAATGGAGACAAAGGTCAAGAAATACCTGGCTAAGGGAGGGGGATGCAAACACGGCTTTTTTCCATCACATAGATAGCGGGAGGCATCGGTCAAATGCTTTGAGATCGGTTACGGTGAATGGTGTGCGCGTGGATGGTGACAGACAAATGGGGAAGGCGATTGTGGAACACTTTAGAAACTTCTCGGCGAAGAGGCTACCCCGGCTCTGGAGGTGGACAGGGCTTGGGGCTCCTTCTTTGCCGACCTCTATGCATGTGGATTTGACGCAGGATATCTCCTTGGAGGAGTTGAAGTGTGTGGTTTGGAGCTTGAATGCGGATGGGGCTTCGGGCCCAGATGGCTTCCCTGTTGCTTTCTACAAGGATTTTTGGGACCTCATTAGCAAGGAGGTGCTGGAGGTCGTCTCGGAGTTTTGTGTGGGCAATGTTGGTTTCGAGAGAATAAATAAATCCCTCATCGTTCTCCTTCCAAAGTTCACGGCGGCGGATCGCATTGAGAATTTCCAGCCTATTGCTCTATCTAATGCCCTCTACCTTATTGTGGCGAAGGTGCTCGCCGTGAGGCTCAGCCGTATCCTAGAGACTATTATATCTCCGCTCCAGTCGACCTTTATTCAGGACAGACACATTCGGACTGTCTGATACTTGTCTCGGAAATCATTGCGTGCTGGAAGAGGGGGGTAAGCCAGGTGTGTTACGGAAAGTGGATTTTGCAAAAGCCTATTATAGCTTGGATTGGAAGTTCCTTTGGTCGGTCTTGCGGAGGAGAGGTTTCCTGGATCTTTGGATTTCTTGGATGAAACGTTGTGTTACAACGTCATCCTTTTCGGTCTTGGTAAACGGTGGCCCAGAGGGTGGCTTCTTCCAATCGCGTCTGGGTGTGCGACAAGGTTGCCCTCTGGCAACCCTGTTGTTTGTCATTGTCGTGAATGTACTGGTGCATGATGTGTGACGTGTGATTGATGGTGGCTTCTCGGCGGGTTACTCGCGGGATGATTCGAAGATCCCGCTACCGCAATACGCGGACGATACTATTTTTTTCATTGAGGGGGCGCTGAGAAGGCCTCCGGAATGTCCGTGGCCCTGGATTTTTTCAGAGAACTATCTGGTCTCTTCAAGAATGTGGATAAATCAAAGGTTGTCCCCTTCGGATTATCATAGGAAGAGGCAATTGCTTGTGGCCAGGCTTTAGGTTCAGAGTCCAGCTCCCTTCCGATTGACTACCTTGGGATGCCTTTGACGTTGGGAAGAACGAAGCTGCGGGACTGGTTGCAGGTTGTTGAGAAGCTCGAAGCCAGGCTCGCGGGGTAGAAGTCGGCCATCCTCTTCAAGGGGGGCTATTGGTTCTCTTAAAAGCGGTACTATCCTCGATCCCCGTGTTTTTCTTATCCACTTGTCGATTGCCGAAGGGAATCTCTAGTCGTCTTGAGAAGCTAATGCGTAGGTTCTTATGGGGCAGGCATAGTAGTGAGTCGAGGGGGATGCACCTCGTTGAGTGGGATGTGATCACGCTCCCTAAAAAAGTGGGGGGCCTGGGAGTCCGGGGGCTTGATGAAATGAATGACGCCTTACTTTTGAAATGGGCGAGCAGAGTGTGGGAACCTGGGGAGGATTATTGTTGCAGCCTTCTGCGCAAAATTTATGATGTCGGTGGTGCACCGCCGCTACCTGAGTCTTGTGTGGGGTCTCCCACGCCGTTCTGGAAGGGGATGATGGAGGTCTTCACCCGTCATCTCTCGTTGTTTAGGCCGGTGCTCGGCAACGAGGAATCCTTCGCCTTCTGGACTGATGATTGGATGGGGGGGCCCTTGAGCACGCGTTTCCCTCGCCTTTATGCTTTGGTTACTGATAAGAATGTGGTGGTTGCTTCTTGCTAGTCAGATGGTAATTGATTCCCCACTTTCTCCACAAACTTTTCGGACCAACGCCTCGAGGAATTTCTAACGTTGCTGGATTCGTTGAAAGAGATGGGAAGACCGTCTGCGGGAAGAGACCATTGGGGGTGGCGTAAGGCACCTTTTCGGTCAAGATGGCTTTCGGGACGATTTGCAAACCGCCCCCTTCGCGCTCGGATGAGTTGATTCGGGATTGCGCCTTCTATTGGAGTATGGGCCTCCCTGAGCGTGTTGGTTTTTTTCTAAGGTTGTTTAGAAGGCAAAGACTGATGACGAGAGACCACTGTGCTAGGTTTCTGGGCTCCATCTCTGATAGATGCCTCCTGTGCGATGAGGCGATTGAATCCCTTGAACACCTGTTCTTCAAGTGTTTGAAAACGTTTCCGATTTGGGACAAGGCGAATTTGGCTTGGACGTGCACGACGGATTTGGCCTCCTTTTGCGGCTCATTGGTGGGAAACAGGAGTAGATCACGGCGGGAGCTATTTAGACCCATTGCGATTATATGGGCCCTGTGGCTGGGCAGAAATGCGGTTCTTTTTTTTGGGCAAAGGTTCTATAAGGAAAATGTTGGGATACACTCCGCGAGATTGGTAGATGTTTGGGACCTTTAATTGTATGCTTTAGACATTGTTTCTCTTTGTCTTTCTCCGTTCTTTTCTTATAAATAAATTTTGGGGCGAACACCGCTGAGCGTATCCCCCTATTTTTTGGCCTCAAAAAAAGGATGACAGTAGAGATGATGATGATGATGATGATGACGGTCGTGATGGATTTGGTGATGGTGGGAAACATACTCAGGTGGGTCAAGAGGGGGTGGTCGTGGACCACAAGATACAAGATTTGAGGGAGGGCTCCACGCAGGGCGTGAATATATGGAGCGACAAAGGAACACACATGGACAGGTTGTTCCAAGTCCGAGTCCATGATCTATAGATTACGAGTACGGTCCAACCGACAGCTACATGGACGATTTGATATCATCTGTATATTCCTTGAGCTGCATCGACATTGGCAGCCCATATCTTGGAGGAACACCAAGTCCCTTATGCGGATATGGATCGTTGCACGATGAGAGATCATTTGGCGTCTTCCCAAAATATTTTCATGCTCCTCCTCCAGGACCTCCTCCTCCTCCTCAAGTGTATGCACCTCCATCATATTCATATGATTACATTGGGTATGGGGGATATAATCGCTACAGCGGTGAGAACTACCAAGGTAGCCAACTTGAGCAGAGTCAGGGTAGCTTCTTTGGCGGTGACATTTATGGTTTATTCCCTGAGTACATGTCAGTTCCTCCTCCTCCGCAGAGATCTTCTCCTACTCGTCGTTGTCGTCCCGAGGATCTCAAGCCAGTACTTCGCAGCCTTGTCGTGCCACTCGTGATACCGGATCTAGTGTTGCTTATCCTCGTCTCAGGATACACATAGGCATCGATGACCACGAATACATGCAGTATGTGATGGATTACAAGGCCATGTACTCGTACATGACAAGCGAGTTCAATGAATCTGCGATGCGTTACGAGAGATAACAAGGAAGGGGGGTGATTCATATCCACCGCGTAAGTCCTGGTTCTGAACCAAACATATCACCCGGTAATATATTTTAATCTTTTATTGCATTAATCATTAATGTTCGTGTTCTTATTTACTCTACGTGAAATATATGTCTTTTCACTTGTTATAAGATTGTTACTCTGTTATTAAATAGTAAGTATTAACAACGAAATGTTTGATATGGTGTGTGACATACCGTCATATTCATAGATGATAAGATGAACGATATGTATGCTATAAGCATATAAGTGTATATCTATTGTTTCATTGTTTGAACTTCTCATATTAGCTCCATTTCTAATATCTAACATAATGTACAATATGATCGATATGATCGAATATAAGGGGTATAGATGAGCATATGTCACGACCCGTCCCGCTATCCGAGACGAGCGCGACAGGAACCTATTTATAAACCTCCCATTAAATCATTAATCTATTCTAATCTTTTTCTTTTTCCGCAAAATTTTGACAGAGTTTCCTCTATAACATGGATCTCCCAACCGCTATCTATACCTAAAACGACTTCTTTTCATTCTATGACAAAGCCTTATAATCCAATCAAGATCACATCAACCATAAATATAAACATCACATTCTACCTTTCTATATAAACAAGATCTACATATTTACATCATCATCATTGTCCATTCTTGTATATCCATACAAAAATCCGCAACTTTGTTTTCATCAAACATCTGCTAAGGCATCAAAAAGTTACCAAAAACTAAGGTCTTTGATGGCGCAACCTCCTGCTAGTGATGTGCAACTGTACACGTTCCTCCCAAGTTTCCGATCAAGATTTATCTGTAATAATAATAACAATAGAATGGTGAGTCTAAACCCATGAATGAGCTTAGACCCAGCGAGCGGATCTCAAGCTTTTGATAAACTACTTTATCAACATAATTTGCATGACATCAAATAATTATTTACTAGAAAACATAAAAAGATAATATCTTCACGAATCGACATGTATCTTGAATAATTATGCGTGAAATAACATTTAAAAATCTTAATAGTCTTACCACATCATATTCAATGTCACACTACCCCAACATGTCGTACTAAGTCATGAACCGTGTAAAAATTGCCTAGGGAGAGAAACTCAACCCTAGACCGTGAAAATCTCATCATTTCATGTTGATGGTCCCAAAGACCGAGTACATTTCGCATACGGCCCAAAGCCCATTAGTATACGAAATGCGGGCCCAAAGCCCTCCTGAGCCACAAGGAGTAGGCCATAGGTATACCACGAGGATACACCTACCCCAACATGTAGTGACTTGTTCATGACTTTTCTGGGGAGTAGGCCATAGTGTGCATTGTTCTTATATTGTATCATGGAAAAATCTTGAAAACATATCTGGTAGAACTTGCATCCATATATCTTGGCAAATTCATGAATCATAACTTCATCTGTATTGCAACATGCACATCATAATTGAACTAGACAAATAAAATGTCAGCATAAACACACATGAATGAATTACTATAAAGACCTTTATAAGGCATGGAAACATTATAAAACTATTGCTGCAAAATTAAGCAAAAACTAATTTTCTTCTTATCGTAGAAAATATGTCTTGAAACCACTCACCAGAAGTTGACTTCAAGTTACATCCTATTTGATAAGCTTGTGGCTTTCTCTTAGATCTCGAACCCTTCTAACATCTATATAAAAAAATATGTGATATTCAGTGTCGAGAGATAGGGCTTATTTTAGTGATTGAATTAAAATTATTTTTCTTATTATTATTATATCTATAATAGGATTTCACGGTTTGAAAGATAATTTAATGACTTTTACTTAAACTGTGACAATCTGATACATTCAGAAATCCTGACCCTCATAATATTTTAATACGAATTTTTCTTTTATAAAAATATAAGTCTATGTCTATCTATAAGGCTGGTTCATTTTGAATCACTTGAGTACATTAAATTAATCTTATTCTGCTGTAATTGGAGCAATATTTTAAATCTACCGTTAACCACTAATGGTCAATTTTTTTCTCAACGTCACAAAAGGTTCAGCATCATATATGAATATATAAATATATATACCAAATGCTAGGAAGATACATAAGGATATAGTCATGTTAAATATTCAACTATTTTTTTTTTATAATAAACATCTGATCAAGAGAAGTTTGTCATTCTCCCAAACGATGTATACAAATCTAGTTCCGAACTTGATATGTGCACGTAATTGCACTTATGGACAGAAGTAAGAAATAATAACATGATAAAGGTTAAATGTAAGATACAGAAATTTGGTAGTCTAAGATATCTCCCTAATTATATTTGCTTGAAGAAAAACCTTCATAGATCATACGTGGAAAGAATAAAGAGGAAACTCATAAGTTGAGTTTAGAATTGGTTAATTAACAATAGCATGAAAAAAAAACAACTTGATGTAGCTTCTATATCATGATAACATCTCCTTTTTCTTTCTCCGTATCAAGTATAGATATATATACATATATATATATCCAATCGATGGTTAAAAAAAATAACAAATCTCATGCAGTATCTAAGCACGAGAGAGAAGGAGAATACTATACCTCTCCAGGTGCTCGGCTCTTCCAGGAGTTCCCGAGGGCTGCTATGCTCTATGGTCACCGACGCTATTCATTATGGGTAAATTCTAACTTAGTGATGTTTATATTCTCTGGATCATGTTCCTACACGTAGCAATGTAAAGCCACGTTTGCACCCAACCGACACCACCCTGGAGAAATATCTTATTCTCATGTCTACCCTTAAGTCTAACTGAGAATATAATAAACTGAATCTAGAACTTTCACGGTGCAACAACACCCGATATAATTCTTAACTAATTTCATGCACAAATCAACATGTCCGTTAATATTCATACAAACATTACCCAATCCATTAATATATGCATTTAAATGACATCCAAATTCTGTTCATAAATCCTCATAGTTGACTATATTCATTTGTTTTTTTTCTCCAAAGTTACTGTTATCATATACGTGTGTGTGTATATATCTTAAAATTTCTAGGCTTTTAATTATATCCTCATGTCATGATGGTTAATTATGATCAATATTTTTTTTTCTTAAATCCATTTTCCTGATCATCCATTTTTCTTCCAGGTCGTATTCATCTATAAGACCGGTATAGTCGTATATTTCTCACATCCATATACATATACATTTTTATTTCCATGTTTGATTAATATTGATCTCCGTATCCGATCATTACATCTTGAATCGTAGGCTTACTATATAAAAAAAATGACATGTCAAATGTGAATATTACAGCATATGTATGAAATAATTATGTATTTATAAGTTATTTATTGTTATAATAACTTGGAAGATCATAATTTACGATAAAATTGGAAAAAACAACTTTTTGAGCCATTTCCGATATTTCCAACAAAATCGGCAAAATTTCGGTATTAAGGGTGACCAAAACGAAATCGAGATTTCGAACCTTGCTCTATGAGGTAGGTCCCGATTTGGGAGGTCACTCGTATTTTTCCTCAAAAAAAAACTTTCCTTTTGATTGCATCATTCTGAATCCGATCTTTACGTGTATGACCACACATCCACAGTAGCATTTTCATTTCTGCTATTGTCATTTTCTGCACATATCTATAGTTCAAGGCCAACATTCAGATCTATAGGGCATATCAGGTCTCACATATGCTTTATAAAAATTTTCCTTAATTTTCAAAGGAATTTTGTTATCAACTACAACAGTAGAGGCTCCTCTCCACCTTAGCCAACCTGCATTTATTCAGTGTTGTAAAAGTCGCCCGACGGGCGCGACTAGTAGGTCCGACTAGTCTAGTCAGTGGGGTGGCCGACCGATTTCCCCATCATGTTGCAAAATGGATCCCAAGTATCTAAAAGAATGTTATCATAACCAATGTTCACCTCAATTCCTTCATCACTTCTTCCATCAAATGTGCACTCCATATATTCAGTATTAGCCCTACTTATACGAAATCCTTTAGTCCCTAATGCATGTATCCAAACCCCAAACTTCTTATTTATTCCATCTCTAATCCCATCAATCAACAAGATATCATCAACGAATAAAATACATCAAGATATATAATCATGAATGTGGCTAGTCATTCGCCCACAATCAAAGTAAAAAGGAATGGACTCAAAGTTGAACCTAGATGCAGACCAATGTTGATATCTAAATAGTCAATCTTCTCAGATTGGATCCTTACTCAAGATGAAGCTCCATCATACATATCCTTTATAAGGTTAATGTATAGGACAGGTACTTGTCTCTTCTCCAAAACTCACCACAATATCTCTCGCAGAACAAAATCATAAGCCTTCTCCAAATCAATAAAAATCATAAGAAGATTCTTCCTCTTAGCTCTATAAATTTACAGTGTTCTCTCAACAAGTGGATAGCATCAATAGTTGAGAAACCTAGCATGAAACCAAACTGATTTTCTTTTACTTTGGAAACTTGCCCCAACCTTCTTTGGATCACACATTTCAAACATGGTATGACTCATCAGCTAGATACTTCTGCAATTCGAACAATTTTGAATGTATCCTTTACTCTTATAAAGAAGCACCACAATGCCTTTCCTCCATTCTTTAAGCATTTTTTTGCCTCGTCAAATAATATTGAATAAATTTGCGAGCCAAGTCAAACCACATTCACCTAGAACTCTCCATACTTTTGTATGAATGTCATCAGGTCCTACCCATTTCTCAGGTTTCATAACCTTTAAAGCCTCATCTACTTTCTTTGTATTCATATATAGCTTGCACGATTCAAGTAACTTTCATTACTAGCTAGATCTCTCGAAATGATCTCCCTATTTCATTCCCCAATGATAAGTTTATGGAAATACTGCTTCAATCTAGTCTAGATATCCTTTTGAATAACAAGCATGTGTCCTTCCTTTACCAATAATTGGATGCTCAAAGGAGTGAAATCCTCTTTTCTAGCTTTAATTGCAAATAAGCAAATTCCTGGCAGTTTTGAGATTGTAGACCTATAAGTCCTTGCAAAGTCCTTCGTAAAATTATCACGAAGATTATCAATAATAGAATAAGTCAGTTGCTACAGAGGCTGATTGTTTCAAATCAAGGAGTCTTTATTGACGGTAGAAATATATTTGATAATGTGGCTCTTAATCAAGAGCTGGCTCAACATATAAATCATCCTTCTCGGTTTCAGATTTTGAAAGAGAAGAAAAGGAATACAGGGTTGTATCCTTAAAGTATGAATGTTTTCTGAAACAGAGAGCTGTGAATGTTTTCTGAAACAGAGAGCTGGAGTGGATTGGCTAAGAGTAGAGAAGGGGACAAGAATACACTTTTTTCATGCCTGTGTATTCTAATAAAATAACAGTAAATATTTCTTCTATGATGAGAAATCCTATATATGGAAATTTTGGGGGGGGAAAGTGTGTGAGGCTTGTCATCGCTATTTTAAACACTTATTCAATTCTCTAATTGTTTTAATAAATGAGAATCTGTTTGAAACAATTCAAATTATCCTTAACAGAGTAGATAATGAAAACATTATTGTAGTTCCAGAAGAAAAGGAGAAACTTGATATCTTGAATGAAATGCCTAATAACAAAACCCTAGGTCCGGATAGTTTTCCAAAGGAATTCGCATCATGTGATAAAATGTTATTAAAGGAGATGTAATTAGTGCCGTACAGGAATTCTTTATCAATAATGGGATGCCCAAAGGTGTGAAATCCACTTTTCTGGTTTAAATCCAAAAGAAGCAATTCCTGACAGTTTTAAAGATTTTTTTGAAGTCAAGTTTTAAAGATTTT
The DNA here is from genome assembly GCA_037367405.1 of Ottelia alismoides. NCBI lineage: Eukaryota > Viridiplantae > Streptophyta > Magnoliopsida > Alismatales > Hydrocharitaceae > Ottelia > Ottelia alismoides. The sequence continues at coordinate 103,694 of JAZKJV010000408.1, forward strand.
GGAACTATAAATTTTGCAATTTCCTCTATAAAATTGTCACGAAGATTATCAATAATAGAATACTACAGAGGCTGATTATTTCAAATCAAAGAGGCTTTCTTGCCGGTGGAAGCATATTTGATAATGAGGCTCTTACTCAAGAGTTGGCTCAACATATGAATCATTCTTCTCGGGGACGGGGACGAAATGTTATTTTGAAATTGGACAAGGAGAAGGCTTGCGATAGAATTGAAGGGAACTTTGCTGGAAAATTTTGACTTTTCAAGGATGGTGATTGAAACCAGAGCCTGCATCTGTGGTAATCCATGGTTGTTCTACTCGTTGGCTTAGCGCAACTATAGGATTAAGACGGGGGATGATTTATCTCCAGACCAATTCTTTTTATTTTGGCTGAAGAGGTTCAGACTAGAGGTCTTATCAAACTCTTGCAAGAGGATCGTACTTCTCGGGGACGAAATGTTATTTTGAAACTGGACAAGAAGAAGGCTAGTGATAGAATTGAATGGAACTTTGCTGGAAAATTTTGAATTTTCAAGGATGGTTATTGAAACCAGAGCCTGCATCTGCGGTAATCCATGGTTGTTCTACTCGTTGGCTTAGCGCAACTATAGGATTAAGACGGGGGATCATTTATCTCCAATTCTTTTTATTTTGGCTGAAGAGGTTCTGACTAGAGGTCCTATCAAACTCTTGCAAGAAGATCATACCAAGGCTTATTATGCACATTGGAAAGATCCTCCTATATCTCATCTTTTGTTCGCAGATGACACTTATTTTTACTAATGGTGCAGCAAAATCAATAAAAAATTCGATGAATTTTCTAAGGCGGTATGAAAGCACATCGGATCAAAACATAAATTCTGAAAAGAGTAATTTTTTGTAGTTTCTAAATGCAGACAACATAGAATTAATATGATAACAAATAGCACTCAGATGAAAGAAGGAAGCATTCATTTCACTTATTTGGCATGCGCTAAGACTAAACTGGCTGGGCTCGAGCAACTCCAGTGCTTTTTGGGATTCAAAATTCAATGCGAGATTTAGAGGCAAGACAGATCTACTGCATCCTTTTGCAGCAATCTGGGCAATTTGGCTACTTAGAAACGTGATTATTTTTAACTCGGATCGCTTTTAGATCAAAAATGTAATCTCCCATGTAGAACTCTCCTCAAGTCCTGGTTCCCGTAAGGTAAGCTGGTATTGTCCCTTTTTAAATAAACTTGGGTGGACATCTTCGCATGTTTCCTCCTTGTTTGCCTCAAAAAAAATCAAGTACTTTGATACTATGATTATCGAATTCCAGGACAAATTAATTGGTCGGAAAGCTAAATACTCTCTTGGTGGAAGACTTGTGTTGATTGAACATGTCCTTTCTAGCATCCCTTGTAATATCTCAAGTAACAAGTCTAGTAATCACAAAGTGTGGTAGTGGGTTATAAGTAATGGGGGCTACAACCATACAACTTAGGCTTAAGCATTTTAGGCCATAGTAAAGGGTTTTGGTTGGGCCCGGTCCCAACAAGTTGTATGGACTAGTAATCCTCAATAATAGTATGGGTTTAAGGCTCGAAGTGTTACAAATGGTGTCGGAGCCCAAGTTCCCTCTAATAGTGGAAAAGGCTACCAAAGAGGTGGAGTCATTCCTACCAAAGAGATAGAAGGAAAGGGCCACCCAAGAGCATGCAGCCGCCACTATTACTGGGAATAAGTAACAATCCATATGGCAATGAGAAAGATGCATATAAATAAAGTTGGGTGGACATCTTCGCATGTTTACTCCTTGTTTGCCTCAAAAAAAATCAAGTGTGTTGATGCTATGATTATTTAATTCCAGGACAAATTAATTGGTCGGAAAGCTAAATACTCTCTTGGTGGAAGACTTGTGTTGATTGAACATGTCCTTTCTAGCATCCCTTGTAATATCTTAAGTACCAAGTCTAGTAATCACAAAGTGTGGTAGTGGGTTATAAGTAATGGGGGCTACAACCATACAACTTAGGCTTAAGCATTTTAGGCTATAGTAAAGGGTTTCGGTTGGGCCCGGGCCCAACATGTTGTATGGACTAGTAATCCTCAATAATAGTATGGGTTTAAGGCCCGAAGTGTTACAAATGGTGTCGGAGTCAAGTTCCCTCTAATAGTGGAAGAGGCTACCAAAGAGGCGGAGCCATTCCTACCAAAGATATAGAAGGAAAGGGCCACCCAAGAGCATGCAGCCGCCACTATTACTGGGAATAAGTGACGATCCATATGGCAATGAGGAAGATGCATATATAAGTGGAGGAGATTGTAGCATCCCAAACATAGTACCACGTTTAGTAATCACAAAGTATGGTAGTGGTCGTAAGTCGTGAAGGCTACTATTAGATAGCTTGGCTTAAGCATTTTGGGCTATGGTCAAGGGCTCCAGTTGGATTTGAGCCCAACAAGTTGTTTGTGCTAGTAGTCCTCGATAACAAATTGGATCCAGAACCCAGGACATTACATCCCTATTCATATTATGTATGTTTATGATATTCCAAAGGAGTAATTAGTAAACTGGAAACCATTTTTCGAATTTTTTTCAGGGGCGAAAATGATATACAACGTAGAAAACATGGGATACGCTGGGATAATAAGATTGTGCCTATTGAGGAAGGGGTCAAGGGATAAGATCATTAAAAGGTATAATGAAAGCGACGAGAATGAAGATGGCTTGGAAGTATATGAATGATTGTACTATGTGAGCTTTCAGGGAAATGAAATACGGGAATTTAGAAACGTATGATAACAACAGGCCTGCTAGGTGGAAAATTCTAAAGAAATTCTGGAAAGACAGATGGTTTATTGGTGGGCCTATTTGTGATATGGAAGGGACTGAAATTATAAATCCAAATATTACTATTGGCGAGATTTTTCTGGATAAGGTTAATATGCAAAGAAATCATCAAGAACTTAATATTCCTCAAGAACTGCAAGATGGAAATCAGTTCGGAAAATAAAAAGGCTAAAAGGAGATGGGTTATAGTAGATATGGGGGAAAGTTCAGTGAAAAGTGCATGGAATGTAATAAGGAAAAAGGAGGAAGAATGAGAGTTGAGCGGCGGAAAAGGGTCTCTTAGTGGCGGATCCGGGCGGGGACTACCGCGTGGAAGCGAAGTTCGGCGGGCGGTGGGTGCTCGCAAGCGGAGGGTGGCAAACTCATTGGTGGAAAGGTTGGCGGAGGGAAGTCGACAGAAGAGGGTGGACGGTCAGTCGTGTCGCATAAGAAGCAAGGGCGTACGTGCTTCCCCTGTGGGGTGGGGGGCCACATGGCCTCGACTTGCTTCCTCCCACCGTTGTGCTTTGCCTGCGGGAGGTCCGGTCATCGTCGACAATCCTGTGGGACTCGTCGTGATCATGATCGTGGTCGTGTTATGAGCGTGACAAGGGGATTATCGAATTCATCACCAGTGGCTCATCGCGAAGCCAATTCGAGAGCAGTCAGGGGAGCAAGATCCTATGCTTCGGTCGTCGGTGGCACTGAAGCGGCTCAAAGGTGGGGACTCCTAATTGGTTCCTGGTTCAATGAGTCCTTTTCGGCATTGGTCCTTTGGATGGAGCTTCTGCATACGTTTGAAGGTGATTTCATGGGCAACGTGGCAGATCTTGGTAGGAGGCGGTGTTGTGTCAGGGGATTAACGGAGCGTCAGAAAATGCAACTCTTGTCGTCGAATGGCGTAGGGGGTGTACAGTGGAGAACTCCTCCTTTTGCGGATGGAGTGGTAGATCGCTCGTTGAGAAGGGTGGCGCAGGTGCGGGGGGTGCCATTTCTCTCACAGTCAGTGGCTTGTTTAGGACCGTCGCTGCGACATGTGGGTTCCGTGATGCAGATCCTGGCGGATGGAACTAAGCCGGGGTCAGACCCAGATGTTACCTTACTGCTTATGGATTGTTTGCCCGACGGGGGGCCGGTTGTTTCGGCGAAGCTCGCGATCGATCGCTTTACTTTTCAGTTGCAAGTTTCTTTCCTGGACCCCACGTTGCCACCATTACAGTCGGCATTCAGTAGCGGCCCCCTCTCCGGTCAGGGGTTGGCGGTCGGCCTTTCGTATTCCATTGGTGGGATAAGAGGCGACGGTCCCCATTCCAGGCGAGGTTCGCCTCAGCAGCTGCATCTCGAAGAACTCGCGGATTCTGAGGCTTCATTTCAGAATGTTTCAAGGCTTCCGAGGAGGCGTTTCAGGAAAATGATGTCGTGCCATTTCAATGGGACGTCGATGCGATTAGTGGGGGAGCGCCTACTGCGCCTGTTGGGTTCCCCTCATCGAAATCTGAAGGACGCATGTCTTTCCCATCGTTTATTCGGGCTCTGACCAGTGTTGTCAAAAGCGAGCCAGGCGCTCGCCTAGGCGCTAAGGCGAGGCGAGGCGAGGCCATGGCGCCTCATTTGGAGTCAGGCGGAGCGATTTGGTGCAGGCGCTAAAGAAGCGAGCACCCTGATGGAAAGCGTGAGGCGCTCGGGCGAGCGCCTGATAAAATATTGATCTCTTTAGGGTCTAATCGGATCCCTGTTGGAGATCCGATTAGATTTACAAAGACCCTCAAACTATTCGCCTTACAAACCCTAGCTTGCAGCCCGTTTCGTAATACTCCCACGCACACAGCCTCTTATGATCTCCATCGCCCTAATCATCACCGTTAGCTCCTCTGGCTTGTGGTTGCTCCTCCACCACAGTTTTTGTGTTTCGCCTCCTTCTATCGCGCAGAGGCATCATCAGATTCAACACCATCATCCTAATCATTTCGGGTTAGAATTCCGCCGCTTCCTTTTATCCAAGGCCTTAAATGTCGGATTTCGGTTTCGTTTCGGTGACTGACCGAAACGACATTTCGGCCGAATTTCGGTCGAAATTCGACCGAAATTTCGGTCATTTCGGTCGTTTTTTGAACTAAGGCCCCCAAATTTCGGCCGATATAGGCCATTTCGGTCACATTTCGGTGACCCACCGAAACCGAAATTCGGTCGAATTTCGGCGAAATTTGAGGCCATGCTTTTATCTGATTTCTGCATGAATATTGTTTATGTAGCAATCCCGAATACGGATGGATTTGAAAATCTATATAGAAAATTCGTTTCGAGACGGGGGCGCTGCCTCCTGCAACCCCCGCAAGGGGGGCGCACCTGCTCCCCCCTAGCCCCCCCCCCCCCCCCCGCAGGCTCGCTGACCGGGCAGCGAGACCCCCGTGCTGGTAGGGTATGGTGGCACGGGTGGGGCTATACGGCTGGGTTCACCCACCAAATAACATGTAGAGATCTCAGTTATAACAAATATATGGCATGGTTACATATATTTATTATAGTATATATGCAAATATTTATGTTAGAAATTTAGAATGTTGATTGTGCAAATATGTTCATATGTGTTAGGAATGGCTACGGGAAGTGGACGTGACATGGTTGAAGAAAGAACTAACAAGAAAGATATTGCGTGGAGGTACAATTATCTGAAAGACCCAAAAGAACCAAACAGTGTAACATGCATGTTTTGTGAGAAGACCACTAAAGGTGGAATCTATAGAGCCAAACAACATCAAGTAGGATCTTTCAAGAATGTTGCCGCTTGTAAGAAATGCCCTCCGGAGGTAAAGGAAGAATTGCGTGCATATATGAATGAGAGGAAGTCTCAAAAGGATTCTTTTGAAGGTGGGAACATTGATGTGGATGACATGAATTTTGATGATGATGAATGTGAGGAACAAAATGCAATTGGGATTGGGAAGAGAGCTTGTCCAAGCAGCAATAGTAATTCTATTTTGCAACCTACAAAAAAGGGTAAAGGACCGATGGACTCATTTGTGACTATGAAAGTGTCAAAAGAGAGAGGAAAAACTCCAATGAGACAAACTTCCATGGTGGAGGCTTATGACAAAGAGATGCGACCCAGAACCATTCAACGTATAGCTCGCTTCTTCTATCGTGCTGGTATACCATTTAATGCTGCAAAGCTGCAATGTTTCAAGGATATGATTCAAGCTATTGGAGTATATGGTCCTAACTTGAAGCCACCTTCATACCATGAGCTTAGAGTCCCATTACTTCGCATTGAGAAGGATTACACATCTGAATTGCTGTCTGGGCACAAAGAAACTTGGGGAAAGTATGGATGTTCTATCATGTCTGATGCTTGGACTGATAAGAGGAATAGATGCATACTTAATTTTATGGTGAATTGTTCCAAGGGCACGATGTTTGTGAATCCATTGATGCATCATCATATGCAAAGACAGGAGAGAAGATTTATGAGCTTCTTGATATGTTTGTGGAGCAAATTGGAGAGAGGAATGTCGTACAAGTCGTGACTGACAATGGAAGCAATATGTCTTAGCAGGTATATATTTATTTTTAATGACTTTAACTATTGAATTATTTGAAATTAATGTTACACCATCCTACTATTTTTATATAGGCAAGTTTTTACAAGAGAAGAGACCACACTTGTATTGGACTCCATGTGCGGCACATTGCATTGATCTCATGTTAGAGGATATTGGTAAGATCCCAACGATTAAGAAGAATCTTGAAAGAGCCATTGCGATTGCGGGTTACATTTACAATCACATTGGGCTACTGAACATGATGAGGGAATTTACGAATGGCAAGGAATTGGTTCGTCATGGTGTGACTCGATTTGCAACAACATTTCTTTCTTTGCAATCTCTCCATAAGAATAAGCACAGTTTAAGGACCATGTTTACTTCAGAGTAATGGGCTACTACTAGCAAATGGGCCAAGGAAGCCAAGGGCAAGAAGGCAAGGGATATCGCTTTGATGCCCTCGTTTTGGAATTATGTACTTGACACGCTTAAGTACATGGGACCTCTTGTTAAAGTTCTTCGGCTTGTTGATAGTGAGCGAAAACCTGCAATGGGATACATTTATGAAGCAATGGATCGTGCAAAGGAAGCAATTGAGAAAAGCTTCAATGGAAAGGAGAAGAAGTACAATGATGTATTTCAAATCATTGATAAAAGATGGGAATGCCAGCTTCATCATCCATTACATGCTGCAGGTCATTTTCTGAACCCTGAATTCTACTATGGCAACCCGTCCATTGCATTTGATGCGGAGATCATTGACGGTCTATACAAATGCATACAAAGATTGGTTCCTGATGTAAATGTGCAAGATAAAATTATGATTGAGTTAAGCTCATATAAAAATGCTGAGGGAATTTTTGGAAATCCAATGGCCATTCGATCAAGAAAGTCAAAATCTCCAGGTACCATTACAATTTGATAAACTCAAATTGATTTAATTCTTGATGTTAACATCTTCATATGATAATGTAGTGGAATGGTGGAGCTCTTTGGAAGTTCAGCTCCAAACTTGCAACGTCTAGCTATAAAGATTTTGAGCTTGACATGCAGTTCATCTGGATGTGAACGTAATTGGAGTGTATTTGAGCACGTAAGTTATTTTATGTTAAATCTAGACTTTTGAGTCTTTGATTTTAACTCTTATAATGCAAACATTTTTGCAGATTCATTCAAAGAAAAGAAATAGGCTTGAACATCAAAGGTTGCAAGATTTGGTGTACATCAAATATAACCAGGCTTTGAAGGATCGATATGACTTACGAGACACCATAGATCCGATCGCTCTTACTGAGATCGATGATGCTAATGAATGGTTGCTAGGTGAAATGGAGACAAATAATGCAGAGGAAGTTTTGTCTTTGAAGATGATATATTGACATGGGGAGATGTAGCAAGAGCATCTGGAATTGCAGAGGCACAAACATATACGCGGCAACGTACAAAGCATGGAGCACCTATTGCGGGATCTTCTTCAAGACGAGTTGTTGCTTCACAAGACAACGAAGAAGAAGAAATGGAAGAGATTGAGGGGAATGAAGGTGGAGATGAAGACGATGCTGGTGAAATCAACTTTGATGATGACGAAGACGAAGAACTTAAAGATCCATAGACATTTCAATTTTTAGTTATATGCTTGAATGATGAAGATGAAAACAATGCTTGTTTGCGTAATTTGAACGTTTAAACAATTTCTAGAAGTGTTGAAGTTTTATTTTTCTCTAATATATGTTTGAATGATATTCATTGCATGTTAGTGCTATACTTGGGGTATATTTTTATTTGAAATAAGTAATATAAATAATTTAATGTGTACATATATTATATATACATACAATATTTCTTTAGCGCCTCGATTGTCTCAGGCAAGCGCCTAGGCGAGCGCCTAGCGTCTCAGGCGTTTTGGACCCGTAGCGCCTTAGAGCGCCTCACGCCTTTGACAACACTGGCTCTGACTTCAACTTTAGGGATCGGGTTTCGCTGGCGGGTTTCTGTCTTTTTGGATCCCGGGCATAAGGATCTGGTCGTTACTCAGTTCATTGCATATGGCCGTTTACTATCAGGGACTCCGATGTCCCAACTCATTTTTCGAGCCCCGATTCACGGAGGCATCGGGGGGGCCTGCTTTGCAGGGAGTTGGGGTAGTGCAAACTCATGATACTAGCTCGTGCGAGGAGCTATTTGGGCCTTCTGTTACGGCGAGAAGCGCCGCTCTTGTGGTCTCCTCTCATCGCTCCTCTTAGCCCTACCAGGAGGTAGGCAGGGGTGGTACGGATCAAACATTCTCTGCTCCGTATCTGAACAGAAAGGAGGTGGGTCCTACTGGTGGAACCATGGGGGACAAAAAGGTTGGGAAAAGATACAAACGAGGCAGCAATCTAAGCGTCAACAAAGCGATCCTCCTACTGTAACAGAACGTCAGGCTCAGATCGCAGCAATCGCGGGGGTAGTCACCTTTGGGGCAATACATATGTTTACAAATGAAGATCCTATTATGGAACTTTGGGGTCTGGGTGACACTGACAAGAGAAGATACTGGGCTCGAGATTCATGGAGTGGGGTTGCGATGTTGTTATGTTACAAGAAACAAAGCTTAACTCGATTTCGAACACAGTTTGGCGCTCTTTTGAATTGGGCCCGATGAGTAGTTACAGATCAGTTGATGTTGTGGGTTCGGCAGGGGGACCGATTATTACCTGGAAGGACTCCAGCTTCGTTCTCAAGAATGAAATAAGGGTGACGCATGTTCTCACTGTGATTTTGGAGTACACTCACTCAAGCGTCGTTTTCGTTTTTTCCTGTGTGTACGGGTCGTGCCAGCCCGCTTAGAAGCAGCAGCTTTGGACGGATTTGCGGAGGTGAGAAGTGCCTTCCCTGATTGTGCATGGTTAATTGGAGGAGATTTCAATGTTACGCTCCTCTCTTCTGATCGTCCGCGGTTGCGTGGGGGTCAGGACCCCGGTTCAGCGGACTTCGCTGAGTTAGCCGATTCCCTGGAATTAGAAATTAGGACGCTGCAGACCTAAAATATACTTGGCGGAGTTCTGGATCCCGCTCCCGCATCGATCGTTTCTTAGCATTTGATGGGCTTCTGGAGCTTTTCCCTCTAGCGTTCGTTACGGGTAGGGCTTGGACGCGGTCGGACCATACACCGCTGATTTGGGACTCTGGGGAGGCCTCCCACACACGGGGTTTCTTTAGGTACGAGAGGGCCTGGCTTTTGAAGGAGTCTTTCAGGGACTTGGATGTCGCGCACTTGTCCTCTATGGCTGTTTCCAGGTCTGTTGTTTCAAGTTTCATTCAGAAGTTAACCTCCTTGCGCATCAGGCTTTGCGATTTCAAGAGGGACTCCAGAGAGGCCAGACGTATGGTTAGATTGGCAGCGGAGGAGGAGCTTCTTAGACTTGATAGATTAGAGGAGGGCATGGCTCTTTCTACGAACGAATTTGTTCAAAGAGTGGAAGCTCAAAAAAAGATTGTAGATGAGGATAGAAAGCGTCTAACAGAATGGAAGCAGAGATCCAGACACAGTGGCTAAAATAGGGTGATGCGAACACTGCGTTCTTTCACAGGGTGGCAAGGGGGAGGCAGTGTTCTAATATGATCTGGTCCGTGAACGTGGACGGGGTCAGGGTGGCCGGAGATAGAGAGATGAGCGTTGCGATCTTCGAGCACTTCCGCACTTTCTCGACGAGAAGATCCAACATGCGGTGGAGATGGTCTAGTCTGGGTGCTTCGCAGCTTTCAGGTGTGCACGCCGATAGCCTGATCCAGATGGAGACCATGGAGGAGTTGAAGGCGGATGTTTGGTGCTTAAATGCGGATGGGGCACTGATGATACCCAGTTTCATGGTATTAATTCGCATATATTAACCCCCTTGTTTAGACTAAGTGTCAATAAAAAACAGATAAATCCTTGTTTATATCGGAGTCATGGAATAAACTAAAATTACAAAAAAAAAATAACAAAACTGAAATTCGTAGTGTTTTTACCCTAAAAACGCTCGTAAAAATATTTCTTCCTTTATTTGACCTCGTTCCTGTTTTTGGTCAACATGAAACTTGTAGATCTCATCGAGATCTACAACTGTCATGTTTTGAGTTTTTCCAAATTCGGCCCCCTTCTCCCTCATATTTCACCTTCTTTGTCTGAATAACCTGATTGGACCATGTGGTGCTTTCTACTCGCGCCACGTGACCCGGTCCTTTGCGCGCAACGTGCCTTCATTTACGTCGTCCGATCATTCTGTGAAGATTTCATCCTCACCGCTTGTTGCATCCTGTGATTTTCACCCTTAGATCTACCTCCGGACTAAATCTCGCCCCTTCATTTGTGCCTCTCTCTCATAGTGCCACGTGTCCACCTGCATCGCCGCCCGATCTTCTCTAAAACTCGACATCTCCACCGCATGCTACTGCTCCATCATCGACCATCCGATCCACTCCTATCTCTCATCTCATCCGTTCGCCCCCGCCTTCCTCTCAGCTCGCCACGTGGCGCTCCTTGCACCCTTCGATCTGCCATCCATCGATGTAATTCGAGCCGCTCGCTAGCGCCCGTCTCTTGGCCGTTGGATCTCCAAAAGACCGTCTCCTACCTCCGGATTCTCCTCGCCCACGTCGCCCATCTCGTCAACCATCTTCGCCCTTTTCCATTTCCCCTACCTTCTCCGCCATCTTCTCCACTCACGACCCACCCGCGACGGAGCCTGGTCATCCACGATCCTCGCGAGCATCCACTCCCTCCATGATTCCCTCTATCTCACTCCATATCGCCCCCGCAAAACCCGTCGGCCACCACCACATCTCCCAACCTTCCATCTTCAAATACATCGTTGTAGCACCACTTCTTCCTCATCCGCCTATACGAGGGGTTCCGCCCAGCACCCCTCATCCTCCCCGTAACATGGGGAGGAGTGATTGAGGTCGCGACGATGACAGCCACCCCCGGCGTCGACTCGCAGCTCGTATGGTTGTGTCGCGGTGGCGGACCAAGTTGCCCCAGTTGCTGCGGGGGTCCAGCGTTGACCTGAGGTTCTCCTAGGACCTTAAGCCCAAGCATTCGCTCCGGCATAGCTCAGGTAAGCTCTTCGATCCTTCTTTGCATTTTTTTTCTTAATTTCTCTTAATTTATTAGGCTCGAACCCACTCTCACATTCCATTGACCATCGATTAAGCTTCGCCATACCTCCACCGTCTTCGCGCATAACTCCACTCATCCTCTCCCTCTTCCGCAACCTTAGACCACTCCAACCCCCCTCTCCTCCGAGCTCGTCGGAGAAGACGATCGGCCGTCGCGTTCTCCGCCCCACACGGCCCTCAATCTCACTTCACTCCGCACACACTTCGCACAGCGTCGCTTCGGCTATCAGAGCTAACATATGCAGGCCTTGAACTTCAATGATCGAAGACCTCATCGGAGTTGTCTTCGCAAGTTTCATCTCCGGCGAACAAATATCGACTGCGTCTTCCAGGAATTCCAGCTGCTCCGCCAAGATCTACGATGCTATCCAGCTCTTCAGGAGTTGCCGAGATTCTTCACCGCGCTTGATAGGAGGTGGCGGAGCTAGGAGTCCATCACCGGAGACCCGACTTCGCCGCCAGTCGCAGAGGAGGATGGTACAGTTATCGTTGGATGGCACACTCCCCAGTGTTCATCCAACGGTCTACAGGAAGCCACGTCGTCATCTCCCCGCACTCTACAGCTGCCATTTGATCGCCTTGATCGGATGGCCCGCAGAGGTCCACATCATCCGATCCGAGTCTGCATACGAGCCTGCAGGTCTGGAGCTTCCAAGCCTCGGCCAAGCGTCATCCATTGACACGTGGCCCAAGCCACGTGCCCGAGCCTCCTCCGAGCCTCGCCCTGCACGTGCCCTGTCACGTGCGGGCGGGGACATTTGCAGGGAGGTCCTCCGAGCTTTAACAAATTGCAAATGGGTCCTGCCATCACGTGCTATCCGCATGCGCCTGGGGTAATTTGTGACCCACCCCCTGTGGGTTTTAATAATTTCACATATACCCCCGCGCGTGTGGTAAATTACAGGGAAGGCCCCGCTTATTTCTATTTGCATTTTGGTCCTTCCATGGACCTGTTTGCTATTTATTTTCATGTTTTCTTGCGTTTATAATCATGGTTTCTTTCTTGCATATTTTGAGCATCCGAGCTCCGATCGATGTGATTTCAGTTGCATTTTGAAGCTAGTTTGATAATCTTTTTAATGGCATAGTTCATTTTCTGTTTTAACACTCAGATTTTTGATGCTTTAATTCAAACTAAGTGTCTCTCATATAATGTTTTGCATGCCTTGTATCACTACATTAATGAGACTAGCTTCATAATTTGAACCTGATTTGACTCCTGATTAAATGGCTCGAATATTCTAACTAATCAGGGCATATTCGCATCATTGTAACCTTGCATCTTGTTGCATATTAAAAACAAACAAAAGTGTCTTTTTCATGTGTTTGTATTCTATGTCTCTTTCTTTGCATTTATTTACCTACGAGTTTTAAATCTGATACTTAATTTAGATAATAAGAGTCTAAATAATTACTTAAGAGGCTTCTATCCTTAAGTTCGACCTTGGGCTTGCCCAAGTAAAATAAATCGATCGTTTTGCCTTTAATTGATAATTATAATGAAGTGGTCTATGACGCATCCAAATCGACCAACTACAATGACATTAGAAGTGTTAAAATCAAACTATTAAGGGGTCGGATTTTAGGTTCGTCAAATGGCGTCGTTGCCGAGGATACGGCTCATCATTTGTTTTATTTGGATTTTTATTTATTTAATTAAGTGTCAATTTCTGATTCGTAGGTCATGTTGTATGTGCATCATTAATCTTTCTTCGATTGATATCTAACGCATGCTTTTGTGGCAGGACCCTTGGTGACCAAGGAGGCGAGGAGCAGATGTTCCCCCGCTGCGAGGAGCCGCAGAAGCAAATCTTGGAGACAAATCGAAGAGGAAAAAAATGTGTCTATTGCATTTATATTTTTCATGTAATAATCGTCTTTACAGCAGTCTTCGTTCAAAGACACGCGCGTGTAAATGAACGAAGATATCCGTGGTTGTATAGGGATCGCCCCACTTGAGTGTCGACCTAGGATCAGGCACGCGGCTCTTCGAGCTTCTTTCAATTTTATTCTTTGTGTTTGATCTTAGGTAGGACACACAATAAATTTAGACGCACGTAAACATTGCTTCACTTAGCCAAAAATAAACTATGTTCTTCCCCGCTAATAGAAGCATGTTAGGTGTGGTTTCTTATCGACTTGCATACATTCAGTTTAGATTTTTAGTTCAGTCCGAGTTTTCATGAATTTTTGCTCAAGGCACTGCAAGTTTTATTTTAGCATAGGTCATGATGATTTTATCGACTGCATGGCTTTTTCTCGACCTCCCTTCTTGGCTTGATCACCTAGGTTAATGGAAATTGGGAATGAGCGGTAGACGATGATTGTTTGATTTATGTTCACATTTAAATCAGTGATAACCTTAAGCAAATAATTGAGACTGTTAAAATGCAAGTTGACCTAAAATGGAGTTAAATAATGTTTTGGGAGAATAACACTCTTGTTTACGTAGGATGATTTTCGCTTCGACATGTTTTTAATCCTTACGTAAATTAGATTGTTTTAATCACCAATAAAAATGGCAAGAAAATTAACCAACACTTGTTGATTTCACGTGTGAGTTGGTGAATTAAAGGGTATTGCATGCTTGATTGAGCCTTGATTGCTCCGACACCCTCCCCTAGCCCTAAATAATCCATTCATCTCCGAAGATTCACTCGCTCATGTGTACATCCATCTTCACTTCTTCGTTCCCTCGGGCCTCCCCAACATCAATTATCCATCTTTATACTTAGGCTACTGTCAGCCCAAGTATAGGGGGGGTGAGTCCCCGTGATTTCCTTACTCATTTATCCTTTCCTTGATACTTAGGTTATTTCTAACCTAAGTATAGGGGGCATTCTCTTCAGTTCATGTATATTCTTCTATACCTACATGAAGCTTTGGCTTTGTACCATCTAGTGCTATGAGGACATAGCAAAGTTTAAGTATAGGGGGTGGGGTATACCGTATATACATTATATGTACTTTAGCTATATTTTGAAAGAAAAAAATGAAAAATTTAGAAAAAAATTAAAATTATTTGGGGCTAAAGTATATTCTTTTGAATTAAGTGGACAAGATAATTTAAGGAATTTTCCATACTATGTTACATTATTTTCAAAGAAATATATTTTTGAAAATGATTTGAAAAATGGGTTTCACTTGTTTTGAAAATCGTTTGAAAAATATTTGTAAAATCTATATATGTGTGACATGGTTTGGAAAATATTTTTGATTTCAAGGAAAATGAGTCTAACTTGTGTTCTAACTCTATTCAAAAATTACATAAAAATAAAAAAATCAAAAAAAAACCTTTAAGAGGCAAATTGACTACTAAACGCAAATAAGTAGCTGCTTCTCAGTGAGGGTTTCCCTTAACAGAGTGGGTGGTTTAGAGGACATCGCGTAAGGCTCCGTCCTCAAGTAACGGGTTCCGTTCTATGGCATGTACTTATACCTATACTGGCTGAAAGCATATGCATCTTCTCATTTGAGTTTAGGCAGTCATTAGGTCTTTTAAAGTCTTTATAAAAAATTGAATAAAAATGGATGAAGGAGTTGGATTAAACCCCCTACATTTTCACTTCCACACAGGATCGGAGATGTTCGAGAACACCTGGTTTAAGAGGTCTTGACATTTTAGGTTAACCAGCCTTAGCCATCAGGGTCTTCGACTTAATTATCATATTTCCCTAGTTTGCCAGATTTGTGTGCTATATTACATGCTTAGTCTCCAACCTTAAGAATATGATTAGCACTTCACATGCACGAATGCGGTCTTGATGAGATGGGTTAGATTTTCACTTGAGGGACTGGGATGAGGGATTCAAGTATGGACTTGATCTAATGATGCTCGAGGATGGGATAAGATCATTGAAGACTTCATGAAACATGAGTGTCAACATTTTAGCCAGTATGAGAACTTGGTTCTAGCAATAATCTCCTGACAGCTACCTAAGTACCAGGGTGTGAATAAAATAAAAACGTTGATCAGTGTGCACCAACTCTTGGT
The DNA here is from genome assembly GCA_037367405.1 of Ottelia alismoides. Classification (NCBI taxonomy): domain Eukaryota; kingdom Viridiplantae; phylum Streptophyta; class Magnoliopsida; order Alismatales; family Hydrocharitaceae; genus Ottelia; species Ottelia alismoides. The sequence goes on from JAZKJV010000408.1 coordinate 119,166, forward strand.
CAAAGCAGTGGAGCTAGCCAACAATAATGCAAATCAAAGAAATATCATTGTTGAAAGAAAAGCTCTCATTACACAAAGTCAATCATCAAAGAGCTTCCACCAAAGGCGAGCGCTCCCAACCATTTCAAAGTATCCACTTGGACCACCGCTATTAGGACCAGGAGTCGAGCATGCACCAAAAAAGGGCTCTGCATCATAAATGCTACAATTCTGGGTATAGAAGGTACGATAGGTGCTCAAAAAAAGGCACACCCCGGTGTACTCCCAGGAAAACAAGTGCAGACAGCTCCAACTTCTCTTGACGGACGCACTGATCAACACCAAAAATATGCGTTGCGTAATAAGGCACTCGAGAGAATCATTGTTCCAATGAGAGGGAGAGAAGAAATGACGCAATCCTAAACCCTCCATCAACTGGCCTGCCATCTACACTTCTAAGTCTGACAACTAAAGAGACGTGGATTGGACGCAATATTTGTTTTATTCCCTAAAGTTGAGGATTGGGTCCTTAAGAGAGTTTCTTGGACCGGGACATTGGGTAACGTTGTGACTCTACTCTCTTGATCGCGGTCAACACTTAATGTCACATCCTTAGCTTATATGTATACAAGAGAGAGTCTGAAAAGTTAGAGGAATTGGATGGCTCTTGATTAAGGCTGGGTTGAGCTCTGAGATTTTGGATCACTAAATTGGGAGTTTTTAAACGGATCAGATCATGTACAACTAAAGATACGTGGATTGGACGCAATATTTGATTTATTCCCTAGAGTTGAGGATTGGGTCCTTAAGAGAGTTTCTTGGACCGGGACCTTAGGTGACGTTGTTACTATACTCTCTTGATCGCGGTCAACACTTATTGTCATATCCTTAGCTTATATGTATACAAGAGAGAGTCTGGAAAATTAGAGGAATTGGATGCCTCTTGATTAAGGTTGGGTTGAGCTCTGAGATTTTGGATCACTAAATTGGGAGTTTTTAAACGGATCAGATCCTGTACGCACATGCACAAGGGGGTTAATCAGCTCATTCATTTTTTGTGATGCTCGGGGACGAGCATAGTTTAAGTACAGGGGGTTGATGAAACCCAGTTTCATGGTATTAATTCGCATATATTAACCCCCTTGCTTAGACTAAGTGTCATAAAAAAAAAGGATAAACCCTTGTTTATATCGGGATCATGTAATAAAATAAAATTACAAAAAAAGGAACAAAACTGAAATCCGTAGTGTTTTTACCCTTTATAACGCTCGTAAAAATATTTCTTCCTTTATTTGACCACGTTCTCGTTTTTGGTCAACATGAAACTTGTAAATCTCATCGAGATATACAACTTTCATGTTTTGAGTTTTTGCAAATTCGGCCTCCCTTCTCCCTCATATTTCACCTTCTTTGTCTGAATAACCTGATTGGGTTTAAGTGGCGCTTTCTGGTTGCGCCACGTGGCCCGGTCCTTTGCGCGCCACGCACCTTCATTTCCGGCGTCCAATCACTCTCTAAAGATTCCATCCTCACCGCTTGTTCTATTCTGTGATTTCCACCCTTAATCAGCCTCCAGACTAAATCTCGTCCCTTCATTAGCGCCTCTCTCTCATAGCGCCACGTGTCCACTGCATCGCCGCCCGATCTTCTCTAAAACTCGTCATCTCCACCGCACGCTACCACTCCATCATCGACCATCCGATCCACTCCTATCTCTCATCTCATCCGTCCGCACCCGCCTTCCTCTCAGCTCGCCACGTGGCGCTCCTTGCGCCCTTCAATCCGCCATCCATCGATGTAATCCGAGCCGCCCGCTAGCGCCTATCTCTTGGCCGTTGAATCGCGAGATCCAACGGCCAAAAGACCGTCTCCTACCTCTGGATCCTCCTCGCCCATTTCGCCAACCATCTTCGCCCTTTCCATTTCCTCCACCTTCTCCGCCATCTTCTCCACTCACGAACCCACCCACGACATAGCCAGGTCATCCATGATCCTCGACGGCATCCACTCCCTCCATGATTCCCTCTATCTCACTCCATATCACCCCCGCAAACCCGTCGGCCACCACCACATCTCTCAACCTTCCACCTTCAAATACTTCGTCGTCGTCCCACTTCTTCCTCGTCCTCCTTTACGTGGGGTTCCGCCCAGCACCCCTCATCCTCCCTATGACAGGGGGAGGAGTGATTGGAGGTCGCGACGATGCCGGCCACACCCGGCGTCGACCGCAGCTTGTACGGCTGCGCGCGGTGGCTCCGCCACCGCCAAGCTGTCCCAGTGCTGCGGAGGTCCAACGATGACCTGGGGTCCTCCTAGGACCTCAAGCCCAAGCATTCGCTCCGTCATAGCTCAAGTAAGCTCTTCGATCCTTCTTTGCATCTTTTTTCTTAATTTCTCTTAATTTATTAGGCTTGAACCCTCACTCTCACATTCCATTAACCATCGATTACGCTTCGCCCATACCTCCACCGTCTTCGTGAATAACTCCCACTCATCCTCTCCCTCTTCCGCAACCTCAGACCACTCCGACTCCCCTCTCCTCGAGCTCGTCGGAGAAGACGACCGGCCGCCGCGTTCTCCGCCGCACACGCCCCTCCATCTATCTTCACTCCGCACACACTTCGCACAGCGTCGCTTCGGCTATCAGAGCTAACATATGCAGGCCTTGAACTTCAATGATTGAAGACCTCACCGGGAGTTGTCTTCGCGAGCTTCATCTCCGGCGAACAAATATCGATCGCGTCTTCCAGGAACTCCAGGTGCTCCGCCAAGCTTCCACGATGCCATCCAGCCCTTCAGGAGTTGCTGAGAATCTTCACCGCGCTTGATAGGAGGTGGCGGAGCTAGGAGTCCATCACCAGAGACCCGACTCCCCGCCAGCTGCAGAGGAGGAGGATGGTACAGTTACCGTGGATGGCACCCTCCCCCGGTGTTAATCTAACTGTCTACAGGAAGCCACGTCGCCATCTCCCGCACTCTACAACTGTCGTTCGATCGCCTTAATCGGAGGGCCCGCAGAGGTCCACATCATCTGATCCGAGTCTGCATATGAGCCTGCAGGTCCGGAGCTTCCAAGCCTCGGCCGAGCGTCGTCCATTGACACGTGGCCCGATACATGTGCCACCCCAAGCCTTCCTCCGAGCCTACGCGTCAGCCGAGCCTCGCTTTGCTTGTGCCTTGTCACGTACGGGCGGGGACATTTGCAGGAGGTCCTCCGAGCTAATATTGCAAATGGGCCATGCCATCACGTGCTATCCGCATGTGCCTAGGGTAATTTGCAACCCAACCCTCGTGGGTTTTATTAATTGCACATATACCCCCTTGCGTGGGTAAATTACAGTAAAGGCCCCGCTTTTATTTCTATTTGCATGTTGGTCCTCCCATGGACATGTTTGCTATTTTTTTTTCACGTTTTCTTGTGTTTATGCCCCTAGTTTCTTTCTTGCATATCTTGAGCATCCGAGCTCCGAACGATGTAATTTCAGTTGCATTTTGAAGCTAGTTTGACAATCTTTTTAATGGCATAGTTCATTTTTTGTTTTGACGCTCAGATTTTTGATGATTTAATTCAAATTAAGTGTCTCTCATATAATGTTTTGCATGCCTTGTATCACTGCATTAATGAGACTAGCTTCATAATTTGAACCTGATTTGACTCCTGATTAAATGGCTCGAATATTCTGACTACTTAGGGCATATTCGCATCATTGTAACCTTGCATCTTATTGCATATTAAAAAGCCAACAAAAAAATGTCTTTTTCAGGTGTTTGCATTCTATGTCTCTTTCTTTGCATTTATTGACCTACGAATTTTTAATCTGACACTTAATTTAGATAATAAGAGTCTAAATAATTACTTAAGAGGCTCTTGTCCCTGAGTTCGACCTTGGGCTTGCCCAAGTAAAATAAATCGACCGCTTTGCCTTTAATTGATAATTATAATGAACTGCAATGACATTAGAAGTGTTAAAACCACACTATTAAGGGGTCGGATTTTGGGTTCGTCAGGCACCTGGCCCGGACTGTTTTCCAGTCTCTTCCTATAAGGACTTCTGGGATCTTGTGGCTTTTGAGGTTTTAGACGTCGTGAGAGAAGTTTCTCACTATAATACGGGTTTTGAGAAGATTAATAAGGCCATATTGTTTCTACTTCCAAAGCATGGAGCAGCTAAACGAATCGAGGATTTCAGACCGATTGCACTTTCCAATGCATTATACTTGATTGTGGCAAAGTTTTTGTTGTAAGGCTCAGCAGGATGCTTGAGCATATTATTTCTCCTTTTCAATCAGCTTTTGTACCTGGGAGGCAGATTGGGGATGGTCTGGTAGTGGCGTCAGAAATCATTGCCGATTGGAAGAGGCAGGCGATGAACGCATTAGTTTGGAAGGTCGATTTTGCGAAAGCTTATGATACGCCGGACTGGCACTTTATTGGGGAGGCTTTACATAGAAGGGGCTTTCTAGAGCTCTGGATCTTGTGGATGAAGCGTCGTGTGACCACTTCCACTTTGACGGTTCTAGTTAACGGCCGGCCGGAGGGGGCTTCTTTCAGCCGTAGAGAGGAATCAGGCAGGGTTGTCCATTAGCTCCTTTGCTTTTTATCATCGTAGCTGATGTGCTTGCTTGCTTAGTTGATCGGGTCCCAGGCGGTGGCCTCACCTGTGGGTACTCAAAAGATGATATGTCTATTCATCTTCTTCAGTACGCGAATGATATCATCTTCTTTATTGAGGGTGGAATCGACGAGGCGAATGGCATGGCAACCACACTTGATCTGTTTGGCGAGATGTCGGGTCTGGTAATGAATCATGCCAAATCTACGGTGGTCCCTTTTGCTTGTCTGAGGAGGAAGCACAATTGTGCAGCATAAAGTTGCGTACGGAATGCGGAGCGCTGCCTATTCGCTATCTTGTGATACCTTTGATGTCGGGCCGAATTAAGATGACAGACTGGTTACTTGTTATTGAGAAGTTGGAGAGTAAGCTTACTGGGTGGAAGTCTTCTATCCTCTCCAAGGGGGGTTGCTTGGTTTTAATGAAGGCGGTCCTCTCTACGATCCCAATTTTTTTCATGTCTACTCGACTTTTGCCTGTGGGGGTCCGTAGGCACGTCGATAGGTTAATGAGGAGATTCCTGTGGAGAAAAAGTGGGCATGAGGTTGATGGCATACACTTGGTGGACTGGGATACCATCACTCTTCCTAAAGTTGAGGGCGGCCTTGGAATCAGGCGTATTGATGCTATGAATGAAGCTTCACTATTGAAATGGGTAACAGACTTGGGGTAGTGGCGAAGATATATGTTGTACTCTTGTGCGTCGGATTTATGATATACGCAGTGCATCGCCGTCTAGAGTAGCTTTTGTGGCCATGTCGTCTCCTTTCTGAAAGGGTATTCTTTCGGTTCTCCCGCGATTCAGTGAGCTCTTTCGGTCGGTACTGGGAGATGGGCATTATTTTGCTTTCTGGCGGCATGATTGGACGGGGGTTGGATCTCTTGATGGGCGCTTTCCACGCATATTTGCCATGGCATCGGATCGTGATCCGAGTGTCGCTAGTTGTTGGAGTGACGGAAACTGGATGCCAAGATTCAGCGCTAACTTCTCGGACCAACGGTTAGAGGAGTTTTTTCTTCTACTGGACTCATTGACGGATGTTGGGGGCCCTACGGGAGGACGGGATCATTAGGTTTGGAAGGGGAATCCTTTTTCAGTCAGGAAGGCATACGGGGGGATTCATAGACCACCTCCCGCGTGCACGGATGATCTGATTAGGGATTGTAATACTATTTGGGGGCTTCGGTTGCCCGAGAGAGTGGGATTTTACCTTTGGTTGTTTAGACGAAAAAGGCTCTTGACAAGAGATCGGTGTGCCACTCTTTGGACAGATTTCTGATAGGTGCCCTTTTTGTGAGAACGGAATTGAATTAGTGGAGCATCTTTTTTCCTCTGTTCGAGAACAGCGGCTTTGTGGGAGGATTTTGGTCTGGACTGGATTTGTGTGCGGAGCTTCGACACTTTTTGGGTCTCCTTGCGGGGACCCCATCATCGATCAATGAGGGAGCTGCTTCGCCCTATGGCATTTTTGTGGTCTATCTGGCTGGCCAGAAACGCTTTTATTTTCTCGGGTCAAAGGTTTTATCATGAGAACGTCTGTATTCAACCTGGGGGTCTGGTTGACGAGTGGTAAGGGTGCTGAGCGTGTTTTATGTCTTAATTAATCTATTAATATAATTCTGGGGCGGACAGGACACCTCTGTGTGTTTCCCCCTTCTTTGGATTCAAAAAAATGTGATAAGGAAAAAGAAAATTCTTATAAGTTGGGCTAGAGGAATTTGGGATCCAGGTATTCCTACCAAAATGTCAACTTTTTATGGAAACACGTGTGGAAAAGGCTTCCCATGGATAATAATTTTAAACAAATGGGATTTCATAAGGCTTCTAAATGTTGTTGTTGCAACTTCAGATCGAATTGCGAAACTATTGAGCATGTTTTTTCAATAGTGAGATTGCTATTTTGGCCTGGAGATGGTTCATTGATATATGTCAACATTGAAAGAAGGAATACAAAAGTTATTGGGAATGGTGTTACTATATATTCAAAAGAAAAGAAAAGAAACCAATTCAAAGAAAGTTGGGAGGGTTCTTTTAGCTTGGATATTTTGGTCCGTATGGGAAGAAAGATGCAGCAGAAAGTATGAAGATGATTATTGTTGGAAGAAATGAAATTCCGTATCAATGAAGAGACCCTAGGGTTCTCTTATATGGGAGAAAAGCATTGGGCTAATTACATAAGAGATACATGAAGTAAATAGAAATAAGAAATAAATCTAGAGAGATACAAATATCTCAATACTCCCCCTCAAGTTGGAGCATAGATGTCTATCATGCTCAGCTAAAAACATCTCTGAAATGGACCTCTACCAAGAGTTTTGGTGAAAATATCAGCAGTCAGATCTTCGGTAGAAACATGGGGAGGTGGATATGAGATCCTTTTGGATCATGTCTCTATTGTAGTGGCAATCCACCTCTATATGCTTAGTCCGTTCATGGAATGCAGGATTATTGGCACAAACAGAGATGCTAGATTGTCGCATAAAAGCTGCATGGGAAGAGGTACCTCAACAACAAGATCGGTCAAGACTGATCTAACCCACATCATCTATGTGCTCCCCTGAGCCATGGCTCTGTACTCGGACTCTGCATTTGATCTAACAACCATTGTCAGCTTCTTGTTTTTCCAAGACACAATTAAGCTCCCAACAAAAATAACAAAGACAGAAGTAGACTTCCTATCTCTAGGGCATCTTGCATTTTTTATAAAAGAAAGGGTGAACTCCCACTGGGAGTCACCGCAGTTGTTGTTTCATTAATAAAGTTTAAAAGTACATTACCTGGCAACCCAGGAGTTATGCAGAGCTTTATAGTGTGCTACAACATTTTTCTGAATAGAAAGATCGATTTTTGAACAACAGATTATTTCTTCCTAGCCATATTGACCATAACACCGCAAAAGGTCTGGAGCAATCGCTCGACGAGCCGCTCCCCATCGCTCGAATCGACCTCCATAAGGGTTCCGCTCTATCGGTCGCCACCCCAAGGAGACCCGCGTCATGCCAGACTTGTGCTGACTTCGGGCACTTGAAAAAAAAGATGATCGAGGTCCTCTTCCATCTCGTGGCATCTGTCGCATTGGGTATCTTGAGCACCAAAGATCCGACCCCTCCTCGCTTTGTCGCACAGGCAGTCCCTTCTCAAGCACCATAAGAAAACGGCGATCCTACTCGGAAGCTTTGCCGCCCAGACTATCCTCATATCTTGGCACATGTCTGGATCATGTACATCTTCCACGTTTACCATCTCCTCGTATGCGCTCTTCACTGAAAAACGCTTGCACGTCCATGCAAAGTGATCCAAACCCTGCTCCAGATCGTCCGGCGAAGGCAGTTCCTCATGTAGTCTGATAAATTCGTCCAGGCGTTGATCTGACAGGTCCGAGAGGAAATCTGTCGACCACGCGCGTGATTCTGCTACCTGCACGACGGAGCTCTCTTTAGACGTTGCTAAGGCAAACAGCCGCAGGAACCTAACTGTCAGTGGACCGTCGCCCGTCCAGTCGTCGCACCAAAACCTGAACCTGAACCTGAACCTGAATCCTAGGCAATACCTCCCTTATCCCAGCCCAGAGAGGGGACTCAAAACGTGCTCTTCTCGCCATTATCCCCCCCCCCCCACACATTATACAGCTTCCTCATGAGTTTTGTTGCTAGCGAGCCAAATGGACCCCATATTTGGATCATCCAGTTTGCCAATAGAGCCTTGTTCATAGCCTCAACGTCGCGCACCCCCAGACCTCCAGCCCTACGCCCCTTCTTTACCTCTTCCCATTTTACTAGGTGCAATCCTGATCTCTACTGCTTACCGTCTGACCACAGGAATCTTCTCATTAAAGCCTCCACCTTTTTCTGTATCCCGGCGGGCATTAGTCGGACTGAGAAAAAGAAAATAGGGATGACCGAAAGAACGTGCTTGAGGAGCGTCAATTTCCCTCCCCTCGACAGAGAGACAGCCTTCCATCCCGTCAGCCTTTATTCCAACATGTGCAGCACTACTTCCCAGTCTGAGTTCCTTAACTTACCAGCCACCAGCGGTAGCCCCAAGTACTGTATAGGAAAAGTCCCTAAGGTGCAGCCAGTCAGCACGGAAATCCATGCGCACTCATCCTCCTCCATCCCGAATGAGATTACTGCAGACTTCTGTCTGTTAATCTCCAATCCGGATAGACTGCTGAAAATATCTACAAGCTGAGCTGTGTTACCTATATGTTCCTTCGACCCATCCAGGAAGAGAATCGTGTCATCCGCGTATTGAAGTATAGGAATCGATATGTCATCCACTCTGAAGCCCGTGCACCAACCAGCTTCCACTGCCTGCCTGATTAATACCGCCAAAGCATCCGCCACAAGCACAAAAAGAAGCGGGGCCAAAGGGCATCCTTGCATGACTCCCCTTTGTGGTTGAAAAAAGCCACCCTCCGACTTTCCATTCACCAAAACTGAGTAGGAGGCTGTGGTGATGCATCTCATCATCCACGCCACCCAAGTCTCCGGGAAGCCTCTCCTGCGCAGAGACGCCCAGAGGAAGGCCAGGTCGACGCAGTCATAAGCTTTTGCATAATCAATCTTCCACAGGATCCCCTTCTTGGATCGTTTCCACTCAAGACAGATCTCTGTTGCCATAATCAGCCCGTCTGTCATCTGCCGCCCAGATATAACGCCGACTGCCCCTGAAGAATTAACGTGCCTAAAATCTTCTTCAGTCGGTTCGCCAAGACCTTATCCATGATCAAGTAGAGCGTGTTGGACAGCACGATTGGTCTAAGATCTTCAACCCTCGTTGGGGACTCCTTCGACAGAAGGAACAGTAGCGCCCTGTTCACCTTTTCGAACCCTCTATTTCCTTCCCTGAATTCAATGAGCACCTCTATTATCTCTTCCTTCATCAAATCCCAGAATTCCCGATAGAAAAACACCGGAAACCCGTCCGGTCCACGCGCACCATCAGCGTTGATATCTCATACTGACGTCCTTACCTCATCCAAGCCAAAAGGTGCCATCAGAGCTTCTGTATGTGCGTCAAAAATGGTCGCTACCCCTCTTCCTATCCACACCCAACCATCCCCTCTTCTTTTCCATAAAGTCTCAATGTAGTGAGCACGCAGTGTCGAGCCCAGCTGGGCTTCCCCCGAGACCGCGACACCACCAATCTCAATCTCATGTAGATAGTTTCTTTTCCTTCTCCCTGAAGCCAAAGAATGGAAGTATTTGGTATTTGTGTCCCCCTCCTTTAGTCATTTTTGTCTGGATCTTTGTCTCCATTCCACCTCTTGTTTTTTATCCTCCAATAGAATCTCTTCCAGGAGTCTCATCCTCTCTGCCTTTTCTTCTTGGGTCAGATCTCTCACATCTTCCAAATCGTCTAACCGTGAGACACCATTCTGTGCCTCCTCCCTTTTCTCCCTACATCTTGATTTGCTATCTCTCCCAAACTTGATCAGGAAATTTCGCAACATGCTCAATTTAGCCGTGAAACGCGACATCGCCGAGCCCTCCGGGTGCCAGTCACCCCACTGCTCTATAACCTTGTCTTTGAAGCCCTCCTCCAAGAGCCAGCTCCGCTCAAATCGGAACATGAATCTATTTGATGTCTGCTCCCCAGAGGACCACAGGATAGGGGTATGGTCCGATTGAGATCTCGGCAACGGCCATGCATACGCTAGAGGGAAGAGATCCGCGCCCATCGGCAACATCAAGAACCTATCCAAGCGCGACCTAGATCTCTTATTGCACCACGTATAAGAGCAGTCTACAGTGTCCACTATCGTCAGGCCCAACCGGTGCACCACGTCCCTCAGAACGCCCGAGCCAAAGCCCATACCTCCGGTCCCCTGGGGGCGATCGTCATGCAATCGAGTGATATTCAAATTTCCGCCAGCTAACCAAATCTCCGTGTCAAGCTCCGTCCCAACTTGTTCCAGATCCGCCGCGAAGGAGCCCCTCTCGCCGCTCGTCGGGCCGTAAAAATTCGTAATCAGGAACCGGCAACCCTCTGCCCTTCTCTTCAAGCGGACCGACAAACACGTCCCGGATCTTGATTCGCCCAACAGGTCGAAATTGTCCTTTTTCCAGTCCATCAGTAAACCCACGGACGCTCCATGTGGTTCCAGTGTAGTAAGAGCGAATTTGCCACCATTTTCTAGCCCATTCCTTAGATTATCAACGATCCCAACGGTCTTTGTCTCCTGTAGCAGAAAGATGTCCGCACCGACCTCCATAACCAGGTTCCTAACACAAAGGCTCTTTTCAGGGCGACCCAGACCTCGTACGTTCCACGATAACAGCTTCATTTAATGATCACGTTGTTGGACCTCTTTGTAGGGATCAAACGCAGTCTCTCGACGATTCTCATATCCAGAATGTTGTAAAGGTTTTGGAGAATGGGCAGACCAGAAGCTCCCGTCTGTGTTTGCAGAGACGAATCCAGCACTAACTGCGTGTCCCTGATGGCCGCTCTTCTTTTTATTCTTGTCGCTCTGGTATTTCCCCTTCTCAAGTACATGGTGTCGAACCTCTCTCCAGTCTCCCCCTGTTGCGTATCGACCGGCCTTCCAGCCCTTGTCTCCCCCGCCTGGCCTCCAACCCTAACCCGCCGAGGTGAGAAGGCCAAACCGCCTCTCGTCCGCTCGCTGTAAGAGGGGGGAACTCTGACAACGGTCCTCTCCCGAACCCTCAGCGAGTCAGCGACCTCCATCTCAGTCGGGTCCCTCTTTGTTCTGGCCCCCTCGACCCCTATTAACCCCGCACTTGCTTCATCCATGCGAGATAGGCTCCCTGTCGCCTGAGTCTCTCGATGTAATCTGAGATCCCCGTGTTCTAGCTGATGGAGTTCATTACCTGGGGGCCAATCGGACAGCCTCCTCTTTCACCTTGAAAACGTGGGTCTTCTATCGAGAGCTCGCCTGTCGAGGTACCCTGATATCCGTAGCATTGCTCTCTCGGGCTAGAGTCCACCCGATTGAGTCTCGACCCGACAAAACCATCTGGATCTTGTGTCCGGATCTCGAATGGTTCTGCCAAAGTATCCGATTGGCTTTTCCTGACCCGGGGCATGGGAGACCCGCCGAAGTCCTAGCTTTATTACCCAAAAAGGAAGGGATACGAAGGGTCTCCGCCGCTTGGCATTCATGTTTCCATGATTCGGTGAAAGACCCAAAGAGGATGCCCTGCAGAGCTTGAGATGGTCCTTCCTGCACAGGCGTGATTTGTGATTGTTGATCTCACAAGCAATGCACAGACAACGGGGCTTTCTCCTCACGACCGTTGGGCTTCCTATCACCGGATCGATCTATTTCGACCGGTGAAGGTGGCGGCGGTCGTCCGTCCTGACGTGGATAGAGAACCAGGGCTGCTGCAGAGCATTGATCAGCCTTTTCAAGCACTAAGTGTAGTGTTTACCCGTTTGAGACGATCTTCCATCGTTGAGCTGCTCCGATCCAAGGCCCATTACCCTAAGAGTCACATCTACTGGTTCCCCTGGCTGACAGCCAGAGCATTCCACCTCTTCCATTGACGGTATCCCCTTCAGCAAGCATCAGGTCTCTGCCAGGGTTCTCGCCGCGAACGGGATCCCCCAAACGCGAATCCGACTCAGCTTCGGTGCTTCCGAAACGCCATCGACACTGCCGCGTAGACGGCGCCATCTCAGGAGAGACCACCCCTCCTGCGACCACCGAACCAATTCATTTGCCTCGTCAGTCGATAACCCCCTTGCTAGCACTCGCCATGGGCTGAGTCGCAAAATATCCCCTTTGAATTGAGCTCCCGAAACCAACCAACATCCAACGAGCCCCTGAACAACGCCTCGGCTCCGCCTCCCTCACCTACCAGCATCCCCCTCTCCTGGTCCGTCCTTCGAAGCACCGAGCATGCACCACTCCTGTGTGAGAAACCCCCTGCAGCAGAAACACCTTATGGGTTCTCTGCACTGGGCCGCCCAGTGGGATGGGGATCCACATCAGTAGCAGGCATGCCCAAAGGGATTGGCGAAGGGTCGCCGCACAACATGGTCGCCAGCCCTTCCACGAGCACCTCTCCTCGCACCTTCAACGGTCCAACCTTCATCCCCCGATAGGTCAACATTCTGCAGTCCTACGTTTCCCCTCAGGTCTTCTCTAACCCGCACGCTTCCTTTTCCCTGCAGCCCTCCGGTGCCCCTCAGCGAAAGGCGTGCCTGCGGTTCCCCGTACCCCCTTGGCTCTTCGATTTCCCAAAGCCCTCCGCCTCTCATCTCATCTGTCGGAATAAGAGATGCGAGTCCAATTAAGTGTTGCCCGTAAATTTGAGAAAGATTACATTGTCCTTCATCTTCCTTGTGTCATTTGTTTATGTGTTCTCCTATTGTGTGTTGTGGGATCCCCTGTTGTTGCAAATGGGGGATGCATAAAATTCTCCCTTCTTCTTGTCTCCTGCTTGCTCTCACGTTTCTTCCTTGTACCTTAGCAGGCAAAAGCTCGAGGAAGCTTTCACAAGCTATCACCTCAAGAGATATACCTCTGTTGAATAGAAGACCAGTACCGGGTAAAGTCTTCAAATATCTTATAATCATATAAACAGCATTCATATGAACCTTCCCAGGCTGCTCCATAAACTGGCTAACCTTTCTTACAGCAAAGGATAAGTCTGGCCTGGTGATAGTAGCATAGAGAAGCTTCCCAACAAACTCCTTATATCTTCTCGTGTCTACGTCCTCAGTGTCATTATCACATGATATCATGCTTGGATCCATAGAGGTAGTAGCAGGCTTGCACCCTGTCATCCCTGTCTCAACTCAACGCGCACAATTGTCGACTATTGTCGAGGACGTTGCTTCTCATGTCATGCAGGTGAGAAGGAACAAACGGGCTGGAGTGTGAGTAAAACTGAATCTCCTCATCGGAGAGGATGTGCTCTGTACTGTGTCCGTCAGAGTCACTACAACTGAAAATGAGTCTCAGCTTGGAGAACCCTGACCCGCCACACTAATGTGGGCAACTGCTCCATCTCTGAAATGGTTGAATTGAAAAGGTCGTGGAGACAATCCTCGTTGGGTACGGTCGTTGGAGAATGGAGTCTGAAGAAGTCTTCTTGTCAGAGAACTGGGTCTCTCCCATACTGTCTCAGAGAATGAGATCTCTACTCTAGAGTCCCTATGAAACCACATAAAAACCCTAACACACATGGCATAGGGAATGGGATCTCTACTATGGAGTCCCTATGGAACACATGGAAACTCTGAGCCGACAAAACTAAAATGATATGGACCACACACTGACGAACGCATACATGTGTGCGTCGAACTGAAGACTCGGAAAACATCTGATCGTCAAGTCTGAAACCTGAACTGTAGAGTCTAAACAATCTGGCCTGGAGAATCTGAATTGAAAACAGACCTGTAACTCTACACAATACTCCCCCTTTCTCCACATTTATCGGAAAACAGTGACATCGACAAAGTTGGGAGAAGACAATAAAATGGGAAAATTAAAACATCACATATGTTGATCTCTCTCTTTTTTCTTTTCTCGGCTCCCATTTTTTTCAAAATCACATATGTTGATCTCTCTTTTTTTTCTTTTCTCGGCTCCCATTTTTTTCAAAATCATTTTTTCTGGCTATTTCCTCTCTTTTTTCTCCGACTATTTCCTTGTTTTTAATAGACGTCTCGTCATTTTTTTAAAGTCGTTCAACACATTTTCAATGGCTTTTCTTCTCGCCATTTTTTTAAGTCGTTTCATCATTTTTTTACGGCTCCCCCCCCCTTTTTGCAAAATATTTTTTCCCCGTACGGTTTTTTTTGTACGTAATTATTTTGAACAAATTCAATCGGCCCAAATAAGGTCTACAAACTGCAGTAGTGCAACACAGCTGCTCTTTCCTTTCTCTCCAAAAAAAATTAACTAACTTGCGGACTGGGCCCTCCCTTTTTCTCATCCTTTTTTTTAAATAAACTTCGGCCCACATGGGCGTAACCCTATTTAGGGTTCTCCATAGTGGGAAGCCCTCTTTGCTCAAACAACCGCAGCCCCCGATGGGGGCCCTTGCTGATGTTGCCACCTGGGAGCTTGAGGAGCAATGGAGCATCGCTTGCATGGAGAAGAAGCGCTCCGCGGAGAGAGGCATGGAGTTGCGCGTGCGAAAAGGGCTCCGCGCTGAAGGAGATGGCGTTGGACGAAGAGCGTGCGTCGCTGCCATGGAATTCTGCTGCTAGTGTCATCATCGGCTAGAGAGGGTTTGCACCGCCTTGGGAGAAGAGGTAGGCGATGCCGCTTGGGGGTATCGCTGCCTGGTGCGAGGAATAGCATTGCACGCATGATGCGATTGAGATCTGCGCGATGGAGACATGAGGTATGCGCAATGGAGACATGAGGTCTGTGCGATGTGGCCTGGGGAGGGCCCGCCTAGAACATCTTCATTTTTTCCTTGTATCGCATGGGTTGCTGCTTGAGAACAGGAGGACCGATGGAGAAGGGACTTCTCCTCCATGGAGCTCCACATGGAAGTGTGAATCAGAGGAGATCGGTAAGAGAGTGGTCTGCACCGATCGGAGAGGAGGTGCGGCTGGAGGTCGCACGGTGCGCGCCGCCTGGGTAAAGATATTTGTTCGATGGAGGGCTGCCGCATGTAGGGAAGAGATGGAGCGTTCAGATCCGTTGTTGGCTTGATCGCTAGCGCCGCTGATCTGGAGAGAATCAGCCTTGAATCCATAGAGAACTAGGGTTTCATAATAAAACCCTAGAATTGAATCAATTCTTGAACAAATCCACGAACAATAATTGAAACAAAACTCGACTAAATCAAAAACATAACATGATTCCTCGAGAATCAAACCCGCTCTGATACCATGTTAGAAAATAAAGAATGTAGAAGCAAAATCGGAGATAGAAAATAAACATTGAAGAACACGGGATTTTACGTGGAACCCTGCTCCCTAAAGAGCGGGATGAACCCATGGGAAAACGCCTCAAATGGTTGATATGTCTATTGACTTTCTCATCTGATACAGGAGGTATGGGGCTTCGTATATAGCCTCCACAGAGCCTCCAAGTCCTACCACTAGTAGATGTGGGATTAAACTCCTGGATGTGGTAAATGAATCTTGAAAGGATCTATTTCCCCATCTTACATGATAAATGACGCATACTCTAACAGTTACTATTGCCGAGATTTGTCTGGATAAGGTTAATATGCAAAGAAATATTCAAGAACTTAATATTTCTCAAGAATTGCAAGAAGATATCATTGTTATGGAAATCACTTCGAACAATAAAAAAAGCTAAAAGGAGATGGGTTATGGTAGATAAAGGGGAAAGCTCAGTAAAAGTGCTTGGAATGTGATAAGGAAAAAGAAAATTCTGATGAAGAATTTGGGATCCGGGTATTCCTACCAAAATGTCAACTTTCTATGGAAACTCGAGTGGAAAAGGCTTCCCATGGATGATAATTTTAAACAAATGGGATTTCATAAGGCTTCTAAATGTTGTTGCAACAGATCGAATTGCGAAACTATTGAGCATGTTTTTCTCAATAGTGAGATTGCTATTTTGGCCTGGAGATGGTTCAGTGATATATGTCAACATTGAAAGAAGAAATACAAAAGTCATTGGGAATGGTGTTACTATATATTCAAAAGAAACGCGAAGAAACCATTTCAAAGAATGTTGGGAGGGTTCTCTTAGCTTGGATATTTCGGTCCGTATGGGAAGAAAGATGCAGAAGAAAGTTTGAAGATGATTATTGTTGGAACTTGGAAGAAACGAAATTTCATATCAATGAAGAAACCCTAGGGCTCTCTTATATAGGAGAAAAACCTTGGGTTATTTACATAAGAGGTACATGAAGTAAATAGAAATAAGAAATAAACCTAAAGAGATACAAATATCTCAACACTCCCCCTCAAGCTGGAGCATATATGTTTATCATGCTCGGCTTGGAACATCTCTAAAATGGACCAATACCAAGAGCTTTGGTGAAAATATCAGCAGTCTGGTCTCCAGTAGAAACATGGGAGGTGGATATGAGACCCTTCTGGATCATGTCTCTGGTGTAGTGGCAATTGACCTCTATATGCTTAATCCTTTCAAGGAATGCAAGATTATTGGCAATAAACAGAGCTGCTTGATTGTCGCATAAAAGTTGCATGGGAAGAGGTACCTCAACAGCAAGATCAGTCAAGATCGATCTAACCCACATCATCTATGTGCTCCCCTGAGCCATGGCTCTGTACTCAGACTGTGCATTGGATCTAACAACCATTGTCTGCTTCTTGCTTTTCAATGCACAAGTGAGCTCCCAACAAAAATATCAAAGTCAAACGTAGACTTCCTGTCTCTAGGGCATCTTGCATAATCAACATATGCACAAGCTATCACCTCAAGAGATGTACCTTTGTTGAATAGAATACCAGTACGGCAGTACCTGGTGAAGTCATCAAATATCTCAGAATCATATAAACGGCATCCATATGAACCTTCCCAGGCTGCTCCATAAACTGGCTCACCTTGCTTACAGCAAAGGATATGTTTGGCCTAGTGATAGTGGCATAGAGAAGCTTCCCAACCAGTGTTCAGAAAATCGGACGAGTATACCGTATACTCGGCCGCATACTCATACTCGGAAGCCTTGGCGCTCCGAGTATGACCAAATCGGCATCTAGGCAGGCCATGTCGAAAACTCAGCCGAGTATACCGTATATGCGACCGGTCGATTTTCAAATAAACATTTTCTAAAACCCTAACCTAAACTCAGACACCCGACTTAATGCTCTTTCAATTTATGTTTTTGCTCATTTGATTATATATTACTTATTATCCCAATAGTTATGTTTTTGGTACCTTCAATTCTTTATTATTATAATCAAGAGATATAATATTCGGACGATAATACATGATATTAAAATTTTATTTATATTTTTAATAGTAAAAATACCAAACCGCATAAAACCGCATACTCTCCCGCATACCGCATACTCTCTATGCAGTGACCCCTCCGACCGAATACCACATACCACCTTCCTAAGCATTGTTCCCAACAAGATCCTTGTATCTTCTCGTGTCTACCTCCTCAGTGTCATTATCATATAATATTATGCTTGGATCCATAGGGGTAGTAGCAAACTTGCACCCTTTCATCCATGTCTCAAGTAGACGATCAATGACAAACTTCCTCTAGGCTATCACAAGACCACTATGGTTCCTGGCAAACTCTAATCTAAGGAAATAATTATCACGACCCCAATTCCGGACCATCAGATCCTCCCATATCCGGATCTGGTTACTCGGCAATAATTTATTCAACAATCACAACTAATATTCAGAAAAAGATTGCAATTAAAAATACTCATAAGGAAGTATTTCAACACTTTTCCATTACATTGTCTCACTATAACCATTTACATTTACATCAGCTGGAAGGAAATGCACAAAAAGATTACTAACTACCTTATAGAGTAAAGCTATTATGGGTGGCTAGATGGCTACTATGTTAGCTGGCTGGATTACTAAAGTTCTTACGATAGCTCGTCGATACCTGTTGGATTTCCCATAAATCATAAGATAACAATTAGCGAATGCTAAGTAACGAAGAAGAGAAAAGCAAAAAAAATGGAGTATTTTTTTCAGAACTTATTATCACAAAAAGTTTCATTCCTTCTCATTAATTTAAGTCCTATTCATTTCTATTCCACATCGGGGATTAGTCCAGGGAATTACCTCACCACTATATAAACTCCGAAGTTGTGGACACTTCGGGATTGGAAATTGTGTTGATATGATAAGCTTATACCGACGTACGTCGCCTCAACCAATCCTCCAATACTACCATGACAATTTCCTTTTCTTTTATTAATCAGGGTCTCAAACCCTCAGCCTGGCAAACAAAGCAGCACACCGTCCTCGAGGATCCAGTTGCTTAAAACCTCAGGCTAACCTTTAATCACATAACCTAGCGGTTTTAAATACATGTTATCGTAACACAGCTGCTATTGAACCACCCGTGCCTTACATGGCACGACCACATCTTTTATCGTTCAACCCGAATATATTGGCTCCCGGTACCACGCGTTGCAAATCATTCATTTCATAACAGGGCAACCATTTACCACCTAGGTAGGGCAACGCCAATACGGGTTCCTTCCGACAAAACTAAAGGTTGCATGCCCAACCTGTAGTTCTACTCCCAGTCATTCTTAATGTAACACACGATCCTTTTCAGGATCCAAGTTAAATACACATCAGTTCCCATAATATAATTCTTTCGTTAAATCTTCAATCTACATAATCCTCAACACTGAGTATAGCCTCATATTATATATATATATATATATATTAATTCATATACTTATATACTCATATTTATGCTCATTTTAACTTCCAAACCCTAACTTTCCAAGTCATTGCATCAATTCGATGCTTAGACCTTATTTTTGTTGAAATCACAAAGCAACTTTTCATATTTTTCTTAAAAATAGTCAAATTAGGGTTCGTAGCGAAGAACATAAAATCAGGAATCTCAACGATCTCATATAAAAATCAACAACAAAAAGGATGATTTCGTTACCTAATCGAACTCTCTCTCGCGCGCGTTTGCAATGCTTTATCATGATTCTTTTTCAAAAAGGATGATATATAGCTCCTGAAATGATCGAATTTCATTTTCGTATCAAAAATGCTAAGAACGTCCCAAGAACACGAAGAACGCGAAAAACACATGAAGAACACGAAGAACGTGAAGAACATATTTTTTCTTAAAATTTCAGCAGAACTTTCACTTAAACATGGTTATATTTCTAGGAAATTTCAACAGAATTTCTCCTAATATCTGCATATATTTTTATAAAAATTTCGACAAAGTTTGCCCTTATATCGAGACATATTTGTATAAAAAATTCGGTAGAGTTTCCACCTTATATCGGAACATATTTTAAAAGATAACGGAAAGAATTTCCTCTCTAAAATCACCGAGGGAAACAACATCGAATATAAAAGAATATAATCAAAATGCAAGAGATGAAGAATCGGTAGACACCACGCAATCTTAGGTGAGTAAAGGTGTGACGAATTACATGATTCACTGACGTGCATACTCGTCCGCACCTAAGTAGGGTATTACACATATTTCTCCATCAAAATAACTATAAAAGCATAAAAGAAAGAATAGAAACATAAGTAATGGAGAATCGGTAAATATCACGCGTCTTACGTAAGTGAAATTGTGACGAATCACATGCATGGAAGGACATATCGATATCGGTATCGGTACTATGTCGATACCGATATATCGACGATATATCGACCCATATCGCCGACATCGGACCGAGATTGTGCATTTTTGGCATGTCGATACCTGATATCGACCATATCGGTGATATAACGGTGACCTGTCGATACCGATATATCGTCGATATATCGCGATATGGCCATCCATGGTCACAGGGTTCACTGACGTGCATAGTCGCCCGCACCTAAGCAGGGTGTTACACAGATTTCTCCTCGAACCACAACAGAAAACGAATCGGAAAGAAAGATGAATCGAAAATAAAGCTGGAAAAAGACGATGAATCGAAATCCTAACTTGTGAAGCAAACTAAGACAGGATCGTACATTCCTCCTCCTCGTTCTCCCGGTAGCGCTTCGCTAGCGTTCCTTCCCTGCCTCACTCTCCTTCTCCCGACCTCTCGACCCTAGCCCTTGGGGTAGTGGTGGTAGTGGAAATCGTAGAAAATGAATTGGTAGAGGGGTATTTATAAGCTCTAGAAAACCACTAACTATGGTTAGTAAACCATGATTTAGACCTTAATCGCAGTTAGCATCCCATGGTTTTGGCCAAGTCTTATCCAAAACTTACGGCTTTTAAGTTAGAACTTTTCAGAATATTCTAGATTTATTAATGACGCTTAATTAACGCTAATCGTAATTAACCACAACAGAATACGAATCGGAAAGAAAGATGAATCGAAAACAAAGCTGGAAAAAGAAGATGAATCGAAATCCTAACTTACGAAGCAAACTAAGAGAGGACCGTATCTTCCTCATCCTCGTTCTCCCAGCAGCACTTCTCTAGCGTTCCTTCCCCGCCTCCCTCTCCTCCTCCCGACTTCTCGAACCTAGCTCTTGGGATAGTGGTGGTCGTGGAAATCGTAGAGAGGAATGGGTAGGGGATATTTATTGACTTCAGAAAACCACTAACCATGGTTAGTAAACCATGGGTTAGACCTTAACCGTGGTTAGCGGCCCATGATTTTGTCCTATGGTTTTGGTCAAGTCTCATCCATAACTTAAGGCTTAAGTTAGAACTTTTCAGAGTATTCTAGATTCATTAATTACGCTTAATTAAAGCTAATTGTGATTAACTTTCACTAATCGCGATCTTTCACAGCTCACGCTTAACTTTTGCTAACAACTGATTTGTATTTGCCGATGGTCATTAGCAATCCTCAATTTATAATTAGTCTCTTTAATTATGTTTAATTAGTCTTAATAATGGTCATTACGGGTTAATGACGTCTTAAACCTATTTACTCTCTTTCTTCCGAAAATCATACCAAATCGAAACGAAGTCCGATTCACACGAAACAAATTATGTTGGTTTCCTCTTGACGAACCGCATCTTATGATATCGGATCCGAGAGACAACCAAGTTCAGGGCTTTACAATTATAACAACCTTAAAGGAAGTTTCGTCCTTAAGACTAGAAATGCATACATAACAACCTTAAAGAGGATTGAAACCATAACAACCTTAAAGAAAATGAACGTCATTTCATTTATAATAAAGATATATACATTACATAGTGCTATCATTCAAATAAGTAGGGGTATTTTTCTCTCATTTCTACCTCAGGTTCCCATGTGGCTTCTTCAAACTCTTGGTTGCACCACAACACTTCAACTAGAGGTACCTCTTTGTTCCTCAACTTCTTGGTATCCCTGTCAAGTATCTGCACAGGTATTTCTAGGTATGTCAAATCTGGATCCATATGCAGATCATCATATCTTATCTCATGGAACTAAATCTCGCGAAATTTCAACGAAATTTCGCCGAAATTTCGATTTCGATGGGTGGAGGATCTCAAAACCCATATAAATATCGATTTCTCGGATTTCGATCGAAATCTCGTGAGATATCAGTGAGATTTCAGGTCATGTCGTTATCTCGCCCGACAAAGGGAATCTATAATTAAAAAGCCACCCATTTGGTGATATAGACCGAAATTTCGGTCGAAACTCGCCCATTTCGATTGAGTTCCAACAGCAACCTCTTCAAACTTCCTCCAAGATCATTTTTCGCCCCTTGCTTCAAGGTAAGCCAAATTTAGCCAAATCTTCGTCAAATTTTTCAATTTTTTAAGGGTTTTACTCTTAGGATGTTGATATAGCTTGGTATGGTGTTTCTTTTAAGAGATTTCGAATATCTAGCCTTATTTTTGGAGACGAAAATTAGGGGTTTTGTGTTTTAATTGCACAATAATGATAGTTATGAACGTATTATCTCGGATCTTGTGTATAACATGAAGTAAAACGTACTTTGAGAATATTTTGTAAGATCTATGGAAGAGGAAGTTGAGGCTTTTGTGTCTAAACGTGGAATGATGATGAGTTCTTCAATTATAAACTCGGATCTTAAGTTATGTAAGTAGAAAACATGTTTCGGATTTTTTGTGTAAATGAAATTTAAAAATTGAGTAAATCCGAAAATCATATGATAGATCTATTGTTTTTTTACATATTTTGTTTCACTTAGGTAGTCTTTCTCGGAAATGGTCCCCTAATTGCTAGATCTAAGACCCTAATGTATAGATTTAAGGTGTTTTTCCAAAAATCAGAATATTAAGAGTATATTTTTAATTTCAAACAACAAGTATTTACAATTTTGTGTGTATTAAGTGTTAGAAAAATTAAAAATATAATAAATCTGAAAATTAAAATATAAATTAATTAGCAAATTCTTAATTGGTCACATATGTATGCCTCTTGAATGATTGTTCTTCAATTTCCTCGCAGGTTTCGGTGATCATCATCATGGCACATTCCGGTTCTGGATCAGGATCTGACAGTTCTGAGGATCAGAGGAGCGATTTCAGTGGGGACATTGGTTGGAGGTATGCCTCCGCTCCTGATGGAAATAAAGCAAAACCACAGTGCAATTTCTGTGGAAAGAAGTTGCGAGGAGAGAGGATCACGAGGATGAAACAACATCTTGTTGGTAATAACAAGAATGTTGCCAAGTACACGCGTTGTCCCAAATATGTGAGGGACAAGGTGAAGGCCAGCTTGGACAGGAAGAAGGAAAGGGATACATAGAGGGTAAGAAGAGATGAACAATTGAAAGAGTTCATGTTTGAGAAAGAATTCAACGTCCTCTCAGATTCAGACGACGACGACTTTGTCTACCCCGCTGACATTCAGACTACAGCGGAGAGGAGGGCATACAGAAGGGCAACAAAAGAATCAATAAGGAGTGAGTTCGAGAGGAGAGAACTCGCTGGTGCACGGGGCGGCTTCTATGGTGCATGTGGCAGTGGGAGTGGTTCTGAAGGCGCATCAGTACCACCACCCACCAAAAAACACAAGGGGAAGGGAATTGAGCCCTTCTTGACGAGGAGCGGATCCATGCAATACAAGGCAAGTAAGGATCCGAGGCAGAAAACGGTGAAGGGTATAATCACCAATGCACGAGAAAGGGTAGGAAAGGCCATCAGCAAGCTCTTCTTTGGGGAGAGCATTCTTGCCAACATTGCTAGCGCGCCATTTCTGCAGCATGCCATTGATGAGATCGCTGCAGCAGGAACGGGAGTGAAGGCTCTTACATCCTACTGTAGGACATGTGAGCCCCACAGCGAGCCATTATGCAATAAATGTTATTGCGAATATCATTCCCTGATCTGAAATGAAGAATAACTAATTTGCATAATAGGTCCCTTAGTACAATTAGGGTTTTGTACCATGGTCATCTTGATGATCATGCAGCTGTTGATTCAATTATTGAATCATAGAAGCTGGTGCTTGGATGAATATCTAAAGAGTTAGATTGAGGGCTCATCAAGTATCGTCAAATGATTATTAAGAGATGATCTCCAGCCTGAGTAGGAGATGTCAATCCTTTCTCACTTGGTTGATATACGACCGACCTCATGATGCAGGTCCTCTGCATGGGAATAGAGATTCAGAGGTGTCAGATTAGTTAGATCAAATAGTTGACTTAACGAGATCAAGATAACCAAATTCCTATGTCGTATGTTGTCACGATATAGGCACGCATCCTCTAACCGGAGACAGATGTGTTACTATATGTCTGAGTATGTACATTTGGCAGACCAATAGGTTGATGACCTAATCAAGGTCTATACACCGGCGCGCTGGTGTGCATATAAGGGCATATTAGTAAATACGATCTCTCAAAGGGATCATACAAGTACATTACTGAACCGGAAGACATGAATTCACTCATGAGATATTGGGAAGAATCAAATTCCGTGCACGGTCGTCTCGCTTTGGAAGCTTGATTGTATTTGTACGTTTGATATATACTTTTGAGAATGTATATGATCAGCACCTGGGTATGATATATGCTTTTGGAAAGCACATGATCGATACCGACTTCCAGTGATCGAATGAGAAACTTGATGATAACAACTCTGAAGTAGACAGTGTAAAATTGATCTTATACTTCGGGTTTATTCTGGGTCTTCCAATATGCAGGATGTACAGGTATTGGGAATACTTGAGGGTGATGTATCATAAACGATTGTATAACCATGACGCTTCCATTCCGAGGGAGTAATGAAACATGTATGGATTTTAGTAATTCCTCTCATAGAAAAGTAATCTGATCTTAGTCCAAATGTTGGCATGGATATGAATGTGATTCAGATGCAATGAGAAGATTAGATTTACGGTCTTGATTTAATCAAGCATCTATGGGAGGTCCGCAATATCTGGATTTGAGATGTGATCTCAATATCCAAGTCACTATACGTGGAACAATACGATCCATGTCCTTATCTCCAAGTATCCGCGGAGAAAGTGCATTATCCTTGAAAGAGTTCATGAATAATTGCATTGTTGATATATGTATCCGAACATTGAGAAAATGGATAATTAAATGTGATTTAATTATCATGAATAATATGAATTTGATTCATATTATTAGAAGAGTTATCTAAGATAATTAAATGTGATTTAATTATCAAAGATGTGAATAATTAAAATTCACATCACGAGGTGCGGCCATAAGAGAGATGTGGTTTCATGGATCATGTGGTTTCATCACATTTAAAATTGTTAAATTCCGCTGCTCGAAGCAACTAGTGCGACTAGTCGCTCCCGATCGCATTCGATGCAATCCACACGCTTCCGTGATGCGCTTGAGGATCTTCCCATATCCGTCACCTACGAGATAATGAACAAATATCTGGGGATGGAGAATGAGGAGATGAATAAGTACATCGCCGAGTTGAGGAGGAGATGGCTAGAGTACGGGGTGGCATTGATGTGCGATGGGTGGACGAGCTGCACGAGGAAGCAGATCATCAACTTCCTTGTTTACTGCGATAGGAAGACAATCTTTTTGAAATCTGTTGATGCATCTGATCATGTGAAGGACCACAAGTGATGCAATCGAAAATTTGCAACGGTGATAAATATAATTTTGGTGGAAGAAATATAGAGAGGGGAATGAGAAAGAAGATAACGCGCCAGTTGCGCGGGACTTGGGAGAGGAATCGCGAATAAACGCGCCAAGGGAGAGAGAGATAAAAGAGATAAATCTCCAATTTCAATATATTCTGAATTGTCTTTAAAACAATAGCCTATCATCCCTTTATATAGTAGGGATGGAATTACAAAAATAGAAAGAGGATCAAATTTAAAATCTGGCTCGATCTTAATTGATTTGAATCGAGATTCAAATCTACATTATCCTATTTTGACTCTAATTCAAAATTCAAAATTCAAATTTAAAATCGTTAAAGAGGTTGGGAAAGATTCTATGAAGGACGCCGTTAAAGAGGTTGATGAAGATTTGAATCTCGATTCATCAACTTCAGATTGTCCAGATTTTGACCTAAAAATCATCAAGTACCTGCTGAAGTTGATGAAGGACGTCGTTAAAGAGGTTGGGAAAGATCACATTGTCCAGATTGTGACGGATAATGGTAGCAACTTCAAGAAAGCGGGTGAAACAATAATGAAGTCTAGCGGCTATGGTATTTTTTGAACACCGTGTCCTGCATATTGCATTGATTTAATTCTGAAGGATTTCAACAAGAGGAAGCTCGTCTCAAGGGTGGTGGAGAAAGCACGAACAATCACCACATTCATTTACAATCACGGCAAAGTGCAGGCATTGATGGGGCGGATGTGCAATGGTGAGCTGGTGAGGCCTGGCACCGCACGCTTTGCAATCAATTTTACAGTGTTGCAAAGCCTCAAACAACAAAAGACATGGTTGAAAACCATGTGTTGCCAAGGTGAATGGTTCGAGATACCTGAAGCTCGGACTGAAGGAGAACGGAAAGTGGAGACATTAATCAATGATCTCAACTTTTGAGATGACGTGACTCGGGTCACGAGGATCATGGATCCATTTGTTTCTGCATTACGGATCATGGATGGCGATAAGAAGCCCGCCATGGGAGTGATCTACGAGGCAATGTGTTGCATGAGAGAGAAGGTCAGAGAAGCGGTTGGAAAAGGATCCAAAGTATGGTTGAACATCATAGACGAGCGTTGGTCCAAGATATTCTCGCATCCTCTTCACAAGGTCAGTATGTATTATGTAATAATCTAATTTATTTTTCATTTTTTAAATTTTTATAGATCTTTAGAACATGACAATTGTGCTTGTTCGTGACTTTGTGTTCAGCTTATTACTTCACTCCTAAGTACCAGTATAAGAATGGACTTTGGTACAAATGCTTACCTTTTAGCAGCTGTCCAAATTGTGGTGAAGAAGCTCGTCAAGGACGAGAAGTTACAGATATTGTACATGAACGAGATAATCCTGAATTTGAAGCTAGATTATGACTCACAAAAATATTCTTTAAGAGAATTATGTAACAATTCATGACTTAAACCTATGTGTACAGGTTAAGTATTTCCGGGATGTCATGGGTTCCTTTAGTTGAATTACCGTGGTAAATGGACGGGGCAATACTCTTCCTGGTAGGAACGAAGACAAATAAAACCATTGATTAAGTGTTCATTTATTTGTACTATTGATTTATCTCGTTTTGATTTTTTTGCAGCCGAATGGTGCTTATTATACGGGACGGAAGCTCCCAACCTACAAAATGTGGTAGTGAAAGTGTTGTCTCAAACCGCATCTGCTGGTGGCTGTGAGAGGAACTGGAGCACATTCAACTTGATCCATTCGAAGAGACGGAACAGGTTGGGAGAACAGAAGCTCAATGATCTTGTCTATGTGCATTACAACTTGAGGCTGAAGTTGAAACATGCAAGGGAGGGACAAGACAAAGAGGACTACACAGACCCTATTGATCTTGCATACATTTTCAAGATGCACGATGACGATGTTGATGAAGATGTTCTCCAGATGTGAATGGATTTCAATGATGCTCCCGTTCTCGATCAACCAGGTGGAAGACCAGATGAGAATATAAGCCAGCAAATGGGAGCAGATGTAGGTGACTATTTGGCAAGATCCGGACGGATTACAGATCCTCTTGGAGGGTTGGAGGCCGAGATTGATGCGGCTGTTGATGAAATTCTCTCCACTAGCTCCAAATCCAAATCGAAGTCAAAGGATGACAGTGGAGATGATGATGATGATGATGATGATGTTGGTCGTGGTGGACCTGGTGATGATGGGGAAACACTCAGGTGGATCAGAAGGGGGTGGTCGTGAACCACAAGATACAAGATTTGAGGAAGGACTACATGCAGGACGTGAATATATGGAGCGACAGAGGTACACACATGGACAGTTTGTTCCAAGTCCGAGTCCAGGACCTATGAATTACGAGTACGGTCGTGGCCATCATCCAACTGATAGCTACATGGACGATTTGATATCATCTGTAGGTTCCTTGAGCTGCATGGACATTGACAGCCCATATCGTGGAGGAACACCAAGTCCTTTAGGCGGATATAGATCGTCGCACGATAAGAGATCATTTGGCGTCTTCCCGGAACACTTTCATGCTCCTCCTCCAGGACCTCCTCCTCCTCCTCAAGCGTATGCACCTCCATCATATTCATATGGTTACAGTGGGTATGGGGGATACAGTAGCTACAGCGGTGAGAACTACCAAGGTAGCCAACCTGAGCAGAGCCAGGGCAGCTTCTTTAGAGGTGACAGTTATAGTTTCTTCCCTGAGTATACGCCAGTTCATCCTCCTCCTCCCCAGCAGAGATCTTCTCCTACTCCGTCGTCGTCGTCCCGAGGATCTCAAGCCAGTAGTTCGCAGCCTCGTCGTGCCACTCGTGATACCGGATCTAGTGCTGCTTATCCTCATCTCATGATACTCATAGGCATCGATGACCACCAATACAGGCAGTATGTGATGGATTACAAGGCCATGTACTCGTACATGACATGGGAGAACTACTGCGAGTTCATTGAATCTGCGATGCGTTATGAGAGATAACAAGGAAGGGGGGCGATTCAGATCCACCGCGGAACTCTTAGTTCTGAACCAAACATATCAACAGGTAATATATTTTAATCTTCTATTGCATTGATCATTAATGTGCATGTTCTTATTACTCTACATGAAATATATGTATTTTCACTTGGTGTAACTTGTAAGACTATTACTCTGTTATTAAGTATTACGTATTAACAACGATATGTTCAATATGGTGTGTGGCATACCGTCATAGTCATAGATGATAAGATAATTGATATGTATGTTATAAGCCTATAAGTGTATATCTATTGTTTCATTGTTTGAAATACTCAGATTAACTGCATTTGCAATATCTAACATATTCTGCAATATGACTGATATGATCGATATGACCGATATGGTCGATATGACCGATATGTACAAATATAAGGGATATAGATGAGCAATATGTGTGAAATAATTGTGTATTTATATGTTATTTATTGATCTAATAACTTGGAAAATCATAATTTACAATAAAATTGAAAAATCGGCTTTTTGAGTCATTTCCGACATTTCCACCGAAATTGTCGAAATTTCCCGAAATTTCGGTGAAATTTTGGTATTGGAGGTGACCGAAACGAAATCGAAATCGAGATTTCGAACCTTGGTTATCTTAGGCTCTGGATTCTTAATATACTTTCTCGAATTTGATATATAAAAAACATCATCTATTGCCGAAAGATGTGGAGGAAGTTCAAGTCTATAGGCGACTTTTCCAATCTGTTGAATAATTTCAAAGGAACCCACAAACCTGAGTGCCAACTTCCCACGCAAGCCAAACCTCTGAACTCCCTTCATAGGTGATACTTTGAGAAATACAAAGTCACCTACCTCAAATTCAAGGTCTCTTCGCCTAATATCATTATAGCTTTTCTGACGACTCTGAGCAGTTATTAGTTTTTTTTAGCAAGTTCTACAGCTTCCCGTGTCTCCTGGAGCCTATCTGAATCGTAAAGGTTATTTATCCCGACCTCTTGCCAACACAAAGGAGTACACCTACGTCAGAGCCTAATTGATCCATAGAAAAGGGGACCATTTTGTTGCATTGCATCTGTGGAACTTTTTGTTGTAACTTGTATTTTCTTATTTTCTGCTAAATGTACAGCTTTATTGACCATTTTATTTTCTACTAAATGTACGGCTTTGCCAACCATTTTATTTTATGCTAATGTATGGCTCTACCATAAATTTTATTTTCTATAAAACGTACGTCTCTACCAACCATTTTACTTTCTGCTAAATCTACGACTCTACCGACCATTTTATTTTCCATTAAATGTATAGCTCTCCGTACCACTTTATTTTCTATTAAATGTATGGCCCTACCGACCACTTTAGTTTCCGGTAAATGTACCGCTCTGACCACTTTATTTCCCGTTAAGTATTCGATGTTATCAACCAATTTATTTCTCCCTTTGTTTTGCAAGTACAAGTATTATAATATATCTTATTTCCAAGCTATATCGATGTGCCCTTGGCAAGGTTCGAAATTTCGATTTCGATCTCGTTTCGGTAAGGTGCAATACCGAAATTTCACCGAAATTTCGGGAAATTTCGACGATTTCGGTGGAAACGTCGGAAAAGGCTAAAAAATCCGATTTTTTTTCCAATTTTATCGAAAATTTAGATATTCCAAGTTATTAGAACAGTAAATAACATACAAATACACATTTATTTCACACATATTGGTCATCTATACCCTATATATAGACATATCGGTCATATCGGCCATATCGGTCATATCGGCCATATCGGTCATATCGGTGGACATATTGTTGGAATCCAAGCAACATGTCTCGATCGATATAGGGTCGAAATGACCCATATTTTATCCATATCATTGCAATTGAGGATCTCCACCCCTCTATACAACCTATCTCGACCGAAATCTCATAAGACAGTTAATATATAAAAGTTGAAACATGGTTGTAACATTGTTAATACATAATAAAAAAGAGTAATAGTCTAGTCTTACAAATACAATACAACTTACAACAAGTTAAAATTATTAAGAACATACATATTGCTGATAAATGTAATAAAAGAGTAAAGATTAAAATATAGTACCTGCCCTGGTGACATGTTTTGTTCAGAACCAGGAGTTTCGTGGTGGATCTGAATGCCCCCCCCTTCCTTGCTGTCTCTCATAGCGCATCGCGGATTCTATGAACTCGCAGTAGTTCTCCCATGTCATGTACGAGTACATGGCCTTGTAATCCCATGACATATTGCCTGTATTGGTGGTCATCGATGCCTATGAGCATCCCGAGTCGAGGATAAGCAGCACTGGATCCGGTATCACGAGTGGCACGAGGCTGCTGCGAACTACTGCCCTGAGATCCTCGGGACGACGACGACGGAGTAGGGAGAAGATCTCTGCGGAGGAGGAGGAGGAACTGCCGTGTAGTACTCAGGGAAGAAACCGTAGCTGTCACCCCCAAAGAAACTGCCCTGGCTCTGCTCAGGTTGGCTACTTTGGTAGTTGCCTCCGCTAATGTATCCCCCATATCCACTGTAACCATATGAATATGCTGGAGGTGCGTACTGAGGAGGAGGAGGAGGAGGTCATGGAGGAGGAGCTTGAAAGTATTCCGAGAAGACGCCAAATGATCTCTCATCGTGCGACGATCCATATCCGCCTAAAGGACTTTGTGCTCCTCCGCGATATGGGCTGTCATTATCCATGAAGCTCAAAGAACCTACAGATGATGTCAAATCTTCCATGTAGCTGTCGGTTGGACGATGACCTCGACCGTAGTCGTAATCCCTAGGCCCTGGACTCGGACTTGGAACAAATTGTCCGTGTGTGTTCCGTTGTCTCTCCATATATTCACGTCCTGCTTGTAGGTCTTCCTCAAGTCTGGTAGCTTGTGGTCCACGACCACTCCCTCCTGACCCACCTGAGTTTGACTCCCACCACCACAAGGTCCAGCACGACCAACATCGTCATCATCATCATCTCCACTGTCATCCTTTGACTTTGACTTGGATTTGGAGCTACTGGAGAGAATTTCATCAACAGCTGCATCAATCTCGCCCTCCAACCCTCCAACAGGGTCTGTAATCCGCCCGGGTCTGGCCAAAAAGTCATCAACGTCTGCTCCCATTTGATGGCTGAATGTTCTCATTCGGTCTTCCACCTGGCTGATCGAGAACTGGGGCACCATTGGAATCCATCCACCTCTGGAGAATGTCCTCATCCGCATCGTCATCGTGCATCTTGAAAATGTATGCAAGGTCAATAGGGTCCGTATAGTCATCTTTGTCATGTCCCTCCGTTGCATGCTTCAATTTCAGCCTCAAGTTGTAATGCACGAAGACAAGGTCATTGAGCTTCTTTTCTCCCAACATGTTCCTTCTCTTCGAATGTATCAAATTGAACGTGTTCCAGTTCCTCTCACAACCGCCAGCAGATGCGGTTTGAGACAACACTTTCACTGCCACACTTCGAAGGTTGGGAGCTTCCATCCCGTATAACATCCACCGTTCGGCTGCAAAAAAAGGAAAAGACAGAAATCATAAGTACAAATAAATGTACATACAACTGACACAAGTAATGGGTTTATTTGCCTCCGTCCCTACCAGGAAGAGTATTGCCACGACCGTTGACCGCAGTATCCGACCAAAGGAACCCAATGCATCTCGGTAATACTTAACCTGCACAACGCACAAATAGGTTCAACCCAAATATCTTGTGACTCAAAACTCAAAAGTCAAAATATAGGTAGAAATTGAGGATAGTACCTCATTCATGCACATGATCTGTAACTTCTCGTCCTTGACGAGCTTCTCCACCACAATCTGTACGGCTGAGAGAAGGTCACCATTTGTACCAAGTCCATTCTTGTAGTGGTACTTAGGATTGAAGTAATAAGCTGCACAGAAAGTCACGAACAAGCTCATTTATGATGTACAACTATAAAAATTTAAATGATTGAAAAAAAACCTTTTTTACATAATACATACCGGCCTTGTGAAGAGGATGTGAGAGCATCTTAGACCATCGCTCGTCTATGATGTCCAGCCATGCTTTTGATCCCTTCCCAACCGCTTCTCTGACCTTCTCTCTCATGCAGCGCATTGCCTCGTAGATGACTCCCATGGTGGGCTTCTTGTCGCCATCCACGATCCGCAATGCAGATACAACTGGATCCATGATCCTCGTGACCCGAGTCACGTCGTCCCAAAAGGAGATATCATTGATCAATATTTCCACCTTCCGTCCTCCTTCAGTCCGAGCTTCAGGTATCTCGAACCACTCACCCTGGCAACACATGGTTTTCAAACTCGTCTTATGTTGCTTGAGGCTTTGCAACGCTATAAAATTGGTTGCAAAGCATGTGATGCCAGGCCTCACCAACTCCCCATTGCACATCCGCCTCATTAGTGCCAACACTTTGTTGTGGTTGTAGATGAATGTGGTGATCATTCGTGCTTTCTCCACCACCCTTGAGACGAGCTTCCTCTTGCTGAAATCCTTAAGGATCAAAGTCAATGCAATGCGCAGCACACGGTGTCCAGAAAATTCCGTAGCTGCTGGACTTCATAATTGTTTCACCAGCCTTCTTGAAGTTGCTGCCGCTATCTGTCACAATTTGCACAATGTGCTCTTTCCCAACCTCCTTTATAACGTCATTCATCAACTTCAGAAGGTACCTGTAGTCCTTCACATGCTCAGATGCATCAACAGATTTCAAGAAAATTGTCTTCCCATCGCAGTAAACAAGGAAGTTGATGATCTGTTTCCTTGTGTAGCTCGTCCACCCATCGCACATCAACGTCACCCCATACTCTGGCCATCTCCTCCTCAACTCGGTGATGTACTCATTCATCTCCTCTTTCTCCATCCCCAGATAATTGTTCATGATCTCGTAGGATGTAGGAGCCTTCACTCCCGTTCCCGCTGCAGCGATCTCATCAACGACATGCTGCAAGAATGGCCAGCTTGCAATGTTGGCAGGAATGCTCTCCCCAAAGAAGAGCTTGCTGATGGCTTTTCCCACCCTTTCTCGTGCATTGGTGAACATTCCCTTCACTGTTTTCTGCCTCGGATCCTTGCTTGCCTTGTATTGCATGGATCCGCTCCTCGTCAAGAAGGGCTCAATTCCCTTCCCCTTGTGTTTCTTGGTGGGTGGTGGAACTTGTGCGCCTCCAGAACCACTCCCACTCCCACCTGCACCATAGAAGCCGCCCCGTGCACCACCGAGTTCTCTCCTCTCGAACTCGCTCCTCAATGATTCTTGTGTAGCCCTTCTGTATGCCCTCCTCTCTGATGCAGTCTGAATGTCGGCGGGGTACACAAAATCATCGTCATCTTAATCAGAAATGACGTTGAATTCTTTCTCGAACATGAACTCCTTCATTTGTTCTTCCCTTCTTACTCTCTCCGTCTCCTTTTCCTTCTTTCCGTCCAAGCTCGCCTTGACCTTGTCCCTCACATCTTTGGGACAACGCGTGCACTTGGCAACATTCTTGTTGTTGCCAACAAGATGTTGCTTCATCCTTGTGATCCCGCCTCCTCCCAACTTCTTCCCACAGAAATTGCATTGCGGCTTCGCCTTATTTCCATCAGGAGCGGGCGCATACCTCCAGCCAATGTCCCCATTGAATTCTTCCATCTGATCATAAGAACTGTCAGATCCAGAACCGGAAGCATAATGTGCCATGGTGAATATCCAAATGAAGAACCGGAACCGAAACCAGAGTGTCGCAGAATGTGCCATGTATGAAGGTCGAAATCTGCGAGGATCATCAATAACAAACATTAAGTTGGCATACAATGCAACTGCTTATGAATATGCAAATTATTTTATTTTTTTAATTTCGGAATTATTATATATTTAATTTTTCCAACACCTACTTTTCTTATTTACAGAAAAAAAAACCTTGGATCTATACATTAGTATCTTAGATTTACAAATTAGGGGACCATTTTCACGAAAGACTACATAATTGACACAAAATATGAACATAAACGTAAATATTTAACAAATTATTTTCGGATTTTCTATATTTTTAATTTTTATTAATCCAAAAAAAATCCAGACTATGATTTATACTTCCAAAACTCAAGATCCGAATATATAATACCACAACTCCATATCGTTCCACATTAAACTTCAAAAGCCCCAATTTCTTCTAACATAGATCCAAGAAAATAATCTCCGACAATGTTTTAGTTCATGTTAACTTCAGATCTGTGATACAATGATCATAGCTAGCACTATTGTGCAAAAAAAACACAAAAGCCCCAAATTTCTACTCCTAATTTATACCTATTTTGGGGGAAATCTATCAAATTAAACACCATGCCAAGCTATATCAACAACCTAACAGTGAAATCCCTAAAAAAATTATTGAATTTGAAGAAGATTTATCATAATTTGGCTTACCTCAAAGGAAGAAGGTCCTGGAAGATGAAGAGAGCAGCCTCTGCACGAAGTCGGTCGAAATGGGGCTCTTTCGACCGATATTTCGTTATATTTCGACAGTGGCCTGATTTTTCTATTCAAAGATTCCTAATGTCGGGCGAGATATCGAGATGTGCCGAGATATCGACGATATCTCGCGATATTTCGACCGAAACCGGGGAAATCGATATACAGTATACTTTCGATACCCGATACCCATCGAAACCGAAATTTCGTCGAAATTTCGGCGAAATTTCGTCGAAATTTCGGCGAAATTTCGCGAGATTTCAGTCCATGGCCCTTGGACATTAAACTTCAAAGGTTCGTCAATCTAGCCCTCGTTACATGGCACATCTGGAAGCTATAATAGCATACCTTGGTAGTGAGATCCATCGCACTAGCAACCGATTAAAATATATATATATAGAGAGAGAGAGAGAACTGTGACTAACGATACCCAGCAGTTGGAAGCCATGATACTCAATAAGATGGAGACATTGGAGAGGCAAAATAGATCACCACTTTAGGGGTTCTAACCAATCATGATGGACTTGAGATCATAGTTCCTGAGATAGCCAACATCACCGACAGGATCAAACATCTTTAATTTTAGTTATGTGAGTGGTGCTAACAACATGCAAATCCCTAAATCTAGAGTCACCGCACACCTCCGGTGGCAAAGACGAAAAACATAAAGAATCACATGCAAAGTGAACTAGAGATCTCGTGTTACAGAGTTGACATCATAATCAATTAGAGGAATCCAAACGAGACCATGGCATGTGGATTGACATGGGTGATTATGATGGACAACATAATCCCGACATCTTCTTAGACTGGTGGATCAATGGCAATGTTTCTTTATCTGAAAGGATCTGTCGAGTGAGCATGTTGCCATGTTGCCATGTTGAGATCAAAAGGATATACCTTGCTTTAGTGAAAGCAACTTTAAAAGAAGCACCACCACCATGGTAAAGAATGTGTTCATTCTTGGACCATGATGCAACAGAAGCTTCGTGAAAAGTTCCTACCGAAGGAGTTTTGTATGAATTTGTACAATTGACTTCAAAACCTTCGCCATGGGACACGTAATGCTAAGGAATGGAAGGAAGAGTTCCAGATTTTGGTAGCCTGTAATAACATCAAGGAAAGCGACTTTCAACTCGGTGCTTGATACCCACATGTATTATGAACCAATATCCAAATTGAACTATACATGTGTGAATGTCGGACCGTGAATGCGACCCATGGTATAGATGTCCGAGCGGAGGCCAAGTTAGCTATAAACATCACTTGATAGCTATAAACATCACTTGATGCACAACGACCACAGTCACCCCTAGTGCTCCCACCACTACATCGAACACCTCGACTAGACTAACTAGAGTTGGCACATGGTCGATCACCAAATTGATTTCCTTTGGATCTCGCACCACTTTTAGAGATACCATGACCCAAGATCCGCTTATGTTGGATATGGAGTCCTCGATACTCGATCTATGGGACCTGGTACCGACTTCACTTTCATGTAGATGGGTTATCGCGCAAGGGGCAACAAGAATGCACCAATCCACGCATAGCAAGCATACACTTAGTGCACAATAGGCCTAGCGATGAGACCACCGCACTAGTGAGGCTCAACTTGAAATGATGGATGGGTACTGATGCAGCGTGGCCTCGAATTATAGGACCGTCTATTTATTTAAATTGTAGTCGTCAATTTTATTTACGTTTATTTAAATTATCGTATCTTTAATTAAATAAATGAGATCGCATGCGATCTCAAGAAATCGGTTAGAATTTCAAATTAGGTAGTTAGTCAGTTAATTAGTTAGACTCATTTTAGGATAATTAGTTGTCAATTTCAAATTAGTTCTATTTTTGTAATCTCATCCCTCCTATATAAAGGGGTGAGGGTCCAATGTTTTAAACAGTTCAGTTTGATAATTAATTGAGAATTATTCTCTATCCCTCTCTCTCTCCTCCCCTATGCGGTCTTCGCGATTCTTCTCCCTCAACCCCACGCAACCGGCGTACGAATCGATTTGCATCAATTGGTATCAGAGCATGGCCTCCAGACCATCCTCACGATCTGGCGATCCATCCAGACGTTCCCACGGAAAATCCAACGGATCCCGCTCCAATGACCGTACACGGCGGGCCAAGGTTCGACAGACATTATCAAATATGAGCCAAATTTGTGCCGATATGCGAGTTGTGGCATCCCAGATGCGAGATACATTGAAAGTTGAGATAGCACGCCAACTTGAGGACAACGCCGCCAAAGCGAAGTCTCCAAGCACCGAACCCGAAGTTGAAGACGAAGATCTAGCCGTCAACGACGAACATCTCGCTGTCCACGAAGAGTCGGTCGCGGTCCAGGCCGATTTAGAGGGAAAAACGGCTGAAACACCTGTTGTCCCGGAGGTTTCAGATCAGCCCCCATCACCAACGGCGTCCCCGATGGCAGCCCCAGCTCCCCAGCGGTTCCCCAGGCCGACCAGACCCTCGCCGCACTGCCAGTGACCCCTCCCGCAACCCCCAACTTCCCATGCGATGCCAGCCCTCCCGCCTGCGCCTCCTCTTCCCCAGCACCACCCCTCCCCGCCGCCTTCGCCTTCCCCCAGTCCCGCGCCAACTCCCCACCCGCCAGCAGCCCACCCCTCTCGCCCGCGCCTCCTCCTCCCGGCTCCAACCACCCCGCGGCCTCCTTCCCACCCACGTCCTCTCTCCTACACCGCGCCCTGCCCTCCCCTCCCGCTCGCCTTCGCCGCCCGCCTTTCCCTACCACCCCCTGCGCCTCCCCTTCCCCGGACCCCACTCGCCCCCGCCGCCCCCCATCCCCTCTTCCCACGCCGCCCGCTAACTTTCCACCCCCCCCCCCTCTTCTCCCCTCGGCCCGCGCACCCTCAAGCCACAACCCCTGCGCGCCCCACTGCGCCGGCCTCCACACCCGATTCCCTCCCACACCTCGCCCCTCCCGGGCTCCCCCTCTCCCGCGCGTTGCTCGCGCAACCCAGCCCCCCCCCCATCGCCGCTAACCTCCCGCCGACCCCCCCTCTCCTCGCCATTGCTGAGGCCGCCTCCCTTCCCGTGCGCCCGCCCTCGCGAGATCGCCTCCCCCGCCCACGTCATATGCGCAACAAGAACGGACGAGCCCTAACCGGGGGCCCGATGACTGCGGAAATTGCATCCCACCACATGTGGGATTGGAGATTATTTGGGAAAATTTATAAGAAGGCCCCCCTGCAACAGATTTTACTCAAAGGGACAGTTCAAGAGATCCTCTTACAAAAATTGCTCAAATGAAGGGGTGCGGAAATTGCGCCCAAGTCCCCGGCGGCAACAATACTTAAAAAAAATGCTGCAAATCAGAAAGCTGGGGACCCTCCTTACCCAAATAGGACTAGGGCATTGGGCTTCCCCTATATAAGGACCCCATGGCTTCATTCCTTGGACACATCTCCTCCCCTCCTCTCCTTGTGTCATTGCTTCGCTATGGATTCTCCACAGGCCATGATGTTCATGCCTCATCAATTCTTCGATCATCACAAGGAGGAGACAACAATCAAAAAGATGTCGCCGTTCGCGCCACATATGTTCTTCCACTACGAAGGCCGCGTCATCCACGCCCGCGAATGGATTCCTCCATTCGCTCCACACCAATTCTTCCAGAAGATGACTGAGCACGCAGATTCGAACTCCAAAGCCTGCAGATCCAGCAATTCGTCGGGAGACGAATTTTTAAAAAGCGGAGGAGAGTTGATGCAACGTAACCTCGAATTATAGGGTTGTCTATTTATTTAAATTGTAGCCGTCAATTTTATTTACGTTTATTTAAATTATCGTATCTTTAATTAAATAAATGAGATCGCCCGTGATCTCAAGAAATCAGTTAGAATTTCAAATTAGGTAGTTAGTCAGTTAATTAGTTAGAGTCATTTTAGGATAATTAGTTGTCAATTTCAAATTAGTTCTATTTTTGTAATCTCATCCCTCCTATATAAAGGGGTGAGGGTCCAATGTTTTAAACATTCAGTTTGATAATTAATTGAGAATTATTCTCTATCCCTCTCTCTCTCCTCCCCTACGCGGTCTTCGCGCTTCTTCTCCCTCAACCCCACGCATCCGGCGTGTTCTTCTTCTCAACCCCTCTATATTTTCTTCTACCAAAAATTCCACCGTTCAATTTTCAAATTTTATCGACGCGTCAAAATCGGATTTGCATCAGGTACAAAATTTCCTATGAAGATTATGAGGGTGAAGTCAAGGTCGATGGTAATGGACCTTTACTCTGGATAGGATTTGGTTACTTTGGAGGAGAACTGGAGAAGATAGTGCACCGACAGAGGCCATGCAACAACTCATGCTAACACCAACAGTTGAGAGCGATGATGATTGGATAAGGAGGAACATCTTTCGCATTACATATGCTACCAATGGTTGTTGTTTCTCTCTAGTCAATGGAGGGAGCATAGGAAATTTTGTAACTCAAGAGACAATTGACAAGGTAGGGGTGCAAACACAACCTTCGGATCAACCCTATAGTGTGGCTTGGTTTAACTTTAAGGGAGGGACCCAATCAAAGCCTTTTTTGTGATTTCATCGAGGAAGCTAATCTCCTGGGTCCCAGTCAGTGGAATTGAAGGATAGGTCGCCTCTCTCTGGTGACGCCCGCGCAAGGACCCTCCTCTACCTATGAATGTTAATACTAAGCCCCGACGGCCCACTGGATTATTACCGATGTCATCATAAAAAGCTCTCGATCGCCGGTTGGTTTGTTTCCGGTCCTTCCCCCCGCTTTCTACTAGATTAAAGGCCTAATGCCAATACAATATCAGTGCCTCATAAAATTTTTCATTGCCTCATCCTATGACAACGAGGGGCATGGTGTCACATTACACATGTGGAGGTGCATCACATTTTGTCGAAGCAACCTTGGAAGTTTGGTCAAGATACAATCCATGCGGAGAGGAAGAATACCTCCATGATAGACAAGACACAAATAATCCCTCGACCCGTACTTGATGCCACTAGTCCCAAGAAATGATAATTGATGGACACTAAGGTCCTTAAATCGATTACCGAGATTGTATAATGGTCGAGTCGCCTCATTATACACATGAACCACATGAGATTCTTGATACGACTCCTTTCCAACATAGCCTAGGAGTCTCGGGTTATTTTTTTTAGTGGCAAAGAGATTGTATAGGACACTGTGAACTTGAATCAAGTGGACCATGAACTATGAATTTGCTCCGAGCCTAGAAGAATATGCAGAGGTTGTGCCCAAGAAACAACAACCTCTGTGAGAAACAACCAAATAATGACTTAATCCCTGAAGTTGGATTATCCCATCTTCTCGATGATCTGATGACCCCAAAGAGTCAAATGCAAAATTCAAACACCCACCCCCATTGTTCATTCCTATGTGTCCTCGAGAAAATAACCTTACTCTATGTGACCAAGCTTCTCCTAACCACTAGGAAGGTTGGCTCTGGGTTTGTCATGGTAGGTCGGTTTTCTAAATGACACATTTTATTGTATATCAAAAGCCATGTGATGCATCTCACAAAATGGGCCCTTTCTTTAAGGACGTGGTCTGACAACACTGCATGTCTCAGTAATTTTTATTACATGGGCAACAAGTTTTTAGGCCATTTTTAACCTCATGGTCTAAGTTGGGTATGCATTTAATAATCGGGTCTCTGAGAAAATTATTGCATTTTTCGCATGAAAACAAACCATTCAATGGGACTTGATTTTCTCTTCTCGAGTTTGCTTGTAACAGTTCACCTTGTCAATACATTGGAAAATCTCCTTTTGAATATGTTTACACTTTTTTTCAATTCCTTGTCTCCTTGATCGAGTTTCTTGGTTAGATCTGGACGAGCTAGTGTAGGTGAGACGAAATGGCTAGCCACATCCACCAGTCCCACCAAGAAATCTACCCCAAACTCCTGAATGCATCCAACAAATATCAAACCCAAGCCAATACCGATATAAGAATGGTTGAGCTCAGAGAAGGGGACTTGGTTATGGCCCATTTTTCAAAATGAATGTACTCTTGAGAGATCCCACCACAAATTAAGCTCAAAAAAATGGTTTATTCAAAATCATCAAGAAGATTGAGACGTAGCTATACCATAGAGGCAGAGCTTTCGCATATGGAATCATCACCAACAACTACCACTGGAACATTAGCTACGGACCTTGTCTTCTTGGCTCTTTTTTTATGTGTTCCATCTTCAGAAAGAAAAGGATACGCACACGTTTTTCGTCCACTCTGATTTGTTTATGTATCCCCCACTAGATCCCCTTTGATCTCAACTTTTGGCAATCAGGTTGGGACAACAGTTGACGCCTCCCCAACTCACTGAGGAAATTAGGCTATGGGAAAAGGGGTGCTCGTCACATTTCGGGTGGTTGGTGAGTACAACATCTGACTTTCTAAAATGTCAAAGATGTTATTATGTGGAAAGTCTGTTTTTCTTACATCTTGAAGCTTGTTCCCTTCTCCATGATCATTCTTCTGTTTTGCTTACACCTTGAAGCTTGTTCCCTTCTCCGTGATCATAGTTCCCACAGGATCATTCTTGGAAAGAACTTTTCCCACTCGACGCACCTTAAATGCGACTTGGACCCTAAGTAAGGTGGCACCATCGAATACATCCATGAATTAGCAACATGTCGCAAGTCGCGTGACATTGTTCATATGTTTAGCCATTCATTTGATTATTGTAGCCCAACAATTCCTCAATTTTACTCGTTAATTGTGGTTTCCCTTGTTTTCTCATGGTTTTTGCAACACCCAGTTCCCGTCATGATCTGATTATTGTGTTTGTTTGGGCATTTATGAAGGTGTCCGACCATAATAACATTGCATCAGTTTTGCAAAATCACCCTTAGTAGGATAAGCGCAATAGTGCGTATAATTTGCATGTCCGTGTGTTTAGTTAATAGTCAAAGGGGTGTTAGACTGCATCACTTAGACATTAGAATGTTAAGGATGTTGTTGGGGGCAAGGATGAGATCATCACCCCTCACCCTTATCTTGTTTATCACTGCCTTTTATGTTGCTTAATATGAAAATGCACAACCAACCACACAATCCTTGACTTTTAAAATTGTATTTCTTACCTTTATTAAGTTTTTATAATGGTTACTACTTTGAACATTATTCGGTATATAAATGAATTTAAGGTCGGGTTGTGTGAACTTCCTAAGAGGCAATAATTAATGGTCACCTTCCTTTGATTTAAACTTCAGTGCAAGGTACACGTGAAAGAAATATAAGTGATACTTTTAACAGTTGATACGCAGATATTATCAAACAAAATGCACAAATGTACCGATATGCATGTTTGAGTTCAAATCTTATTTATTACAATATAGTGTTCCTAGACTGGCAAGTGAAACATAATTAAAGTATATTTAAAGGCTAAAAACTTAAAAAAAATGAGATGATACTAGCATTAAATTTGGAGCATGCTCTATTCGCGAGTAATAACCAAAGTGCTTGTGATATGAGGGTGCTGCATGTATAAAGAAAGCATTGCTCAACCAGGTAGCAAAAGTAAATCACTACAGAGGCAAAAATAAAAATCCACTTAAAAGGGAAACATAGAGCAATTCAATAGGAGGCACGTCTCTCTTTTTGTTTAAAAGGTAGTTACTCTTTTTGTTTAAAAAGTAGCAACTGATGCAAACTACGCGCAACGACGACCGGACCCCAAATAAAATGACAGGCTGACTCAAAGTAGTTTATCGCAAAATTAAAATGAAGCCTAAAGGTCGTCGAATGTTAAGCATGATGTAATTGATTTAAATAATTCTGAACAGAAATAAATGACTAAAAGATCTCGAAGATAATCCAGGGAATTAAATAAAGCCGGAAAATACTCAAAACCAGAGACGAAACGCAGGAAGCTGCGAAATAATGACTACTTATCCACGAGAAGTCTCCAATCAAAATAGTCAATGGATCTCTAGCGCACTCATTCCAGTGGTTACAGGCAACAGAGAAATAAATACCCACCAAATGAATTGTTGCATAACGTTCCATGGTCAAAATTAGAGAGGGGGCATGGGTAAAGATAGCACTCGTTACCAAAACCGGCAAGGAGGACGGTGTGCTGCTTTGGATCCGATCGCCTCAACGGTGCGCAGTGGCGGCGGGTTGGCAACGAGAGGAGAAGCGGAATGCCGTTGAACCAGTGGCAGCGCGGGGAGAGAACGGGCGTCGTGGCTGGTGGTGGAGTTGTGTAGGTAACCTGTAGAGAAAGATGGCGGTGAGTTTGGGGAAGGATGGCGGTGGCACCGGGACAGGGGGAGAAGCTGCGGCAGGATCGGAGGTGGTATTGGTGTTGGCGGCGGCGACGGCGGCGGCGGCGGCGGCGGCGTGGTGAATGGAGGGGAGATGAAGAGAGATGCGGAGGAGAAAAGGGGAAAAGGGTCAGGGTTTCTCAGGTGGGGGAAGAAAGGGGAGGAGAGAAACAGAGAAAGATATTAGCGGTGGAAAAACACTCGTTTGTTAAGGTTACTTGAACTCAACTCGATTAAAGTTTGTGGCAATTGCTTGAAAATTTATTGAGTACCAACTCGAGCGGATAAATGACTTGTTAAGGTTATCATATCGAGTTGAAGTTGTCAACTTCTTAATTCGATTTGATTTTGTTAATTTTTTAATATATTTCTCATTCCACATGAGATATACATGGTGTATGAATAAGGAGTAAATGGTACGGCACGAGCAAGTTATTTGAGTTGTGTGATGCCTGTATGTACATATTTTTATGTCAAATTGTGATAGCTCTTAAGAAATGCATTATTAATAATAATTAAGAGAAACCTAATGAGTTGAATTGCTTCTAGAAATAAAGTTCACAAAATAATGAATATAAAAGAAACCTACCAAAAGCTTGTTAAAAGGCTCATGGGATAACTCGAGCACAATGAGTTTAGTTCAAGTCAGTGTCCTTGGGTTTGAAGTTTTATCGAGTCTGAGCTCAAGTCTGTGTTTGGTTATCGAGTTTGAGTTTGAGTCGGAGCCGATTCAACTCATTCAACTCGGCAGACACCCCTACTATAGAGTTGCTAGGAGAGATAGTCAAGTTCGTATAACTTTTCTATAGGGTTGAAACTTGGCTTTGCCAAGGAATGCCAAGTTTAGACTTGGACGCTGAGGGTTTTTAAACCTCCAATATCCATAAAGGTTTATGATTATTTTGATTAGTGATGTGGTGAACGAGAAAGGTAGCTCACATGCCACAATTTTTTATGCTTGCACAGCAGCTAACCTCCTCTACTTTCCTCCTTATCATCGTTGGTAATCAATGTAAATCCAAATTACATTTATCACTTCAATGT
The DNA here is from genome assembly GCA_037367405.1 of Ottelia alismoides. Classification (NCBI taxonomy): domain Eukaryota; kingdom Viridiplantae; phylum Streptophyta; class Magnoliopsida; order Alismatales; family Hydrocharitaceae; genus Ottelia; species Ottelia alismoides. The sequence continues at coordinate 163,144 of JAZKJV010000408.1, forward strand.
GAATCATATTCACACATGTGCCTTGTAATAACTATATGAATAATATTCACAAAAATACTAATTAATTAATATTAATCATCATTCACATTAATTAATGAATCACATTTGTGAATCATATTCACAAAAATACCCTTACGAATGACAATAATAATTATTGTCCCGATATTGATATCGAATAGTACAAATCATATCCAATTAGGAATCATGAGATACATATGCAGATACTTGAAGATGATGTTGGGAAGAACATATTATCCACGTATAGTGACTTGAAATTTGATACCTGACCAATTTCAGGGTTTATATCATTTTTAGCTAAAAAATCATCACTTATGGATGTTGAGCTTGAGATGAAATAATTCACACTCTGAGTGTGCTCAATGAAACGCATCACACACTCCATGAGCTGGAGAATGCATCAATGAGTTAAATCAGTCTTCCTTGACCATTTATAGTCAAAATCCAGACCATCTAAAGTTTAGAAATGAGCTCAATGAGTGTATATATTTCCATTTCCATCACTATTTCACTTTCCAGCATTTGGACACTGAAATTAGAATTGGACATTGGATACAAGTGAGATCGGACTTGATCCAATTAACTCTCAAATAAGTAAACTAAGAAATGGAGCCGCTAAAATCCACCTGATTTCTTCGTTCCCTCTGAATGGAAGTATCAAGATAGATGATCCATTATAATAGATTTAATCTTGATATTTCCAATACTCATTCATCCTTCATACTGAAAGACTTCGATATATCCAAAGTTCAAACCCTACTTTGGTCGTCTTCTTCGAAACACATCAATGCATTTCTCATTTGATATTGGTTGATAATATTGATCATATACTTTCCAAAAACATACATTGATACATCAAATATGTGTCTTATTTCATAAACAAGATGATTGCGCATGGAATTTATTATAACCCCAAATTATCTCACGAATGAGCTCTATCTCCCGGTTCATCAACTATGAACGTGTATGATTCCTTTGAGAGATCATACTTCTCACATGTCTTCGTATGCACACTAACTTGTCGGTATATGGACCTTGATTAGATCACCAACTTATTGGTCTGTCAAATGTGCATACTTAGGTATATAGATATATATCCGTCTCCAGTCAAAGGATGTGTGTCTGATTGTGACAGTTATGATTAAGGTCTTATTTTATCTCGACCTCATCAAGTCAACTCTTTGACTTGATTATTCCGACAATTATGAATCTTTATTCCTATGAAGAGGACATGCATCAAGAAGTCGCTTGGAAACCAGTCTCTTGAGAAAGATTGTCATCTCATTCTCAAACTTTAGATTTCTATTGAATATCACATGTTAATGTTAGTTATATCCTCCCAATTACATGGTATTCAATATGGTCACGTTACATAACCCTAGTTGTACATAGGGACCTTGATATGAAGTTCATTCACAATCATTCATTTCAGATGGACATGATAAAATAATAAGTTTTTATTCCATTAATGGGTCTCCAAGGGCTTACAAGTCAAACATGTGCAAGGTGTCATGCAGAACACGATGGTATGTCTTTTGGATATACTTTATGCACGACAAATTCTCCAGATCTTGGTAACTGATCATATGGTCCAACGAACAGTTTTAATAACTGCGCATTTACTAGAAATGCCAATGCACCCTCGGTGAGTTTGATATCTCAATGCTACAGTTCTCATGCACCGTATGTACAATGTAGGGACACATCCATTTTGATTTCAATTTGTCTTGGAAGATCTTCAGCTTTGCAATGAACATCCATACCTTCTGTTCAGGGACAAAAACCTTCTTCATGATGTGTTTATCGTACCATCTCTTCATTTTGTCCTTGTAGATCATGTTTTTGGTATATTCTTGGTTTCTGATCTAAACTAGCTCATTCAAGTCCATCTCTCTACGTTTTTGACCCAAGATCTAATTGATATCCTTAATAGCCCGTTATGATTTGTGTGCTAGCTCCACAGGAAAATGACACGACTTCCTAAATCATCCTGAACGGAGAAGTACCTAGTGGAGTCTCATAGGATGATCGGTAAGCTCACAGAACTTGGTCTAAGAGTTGGGATTGATTCTTCCTGTTAGTACGGATGAGCTTCTGCAGAACGCCATCAGCCATGCCATTGGATTATGGATGATATCTTACTTCCTTATTTGACACCTCAGCCATGCCATTGGATTATGGGTGGTATGTACTTATGGCACGGTGTTCGATGTCGTAGTCATTCAGCAACCTATTCATATCTCAGTTCACAGATATCTACCCCCATCATAGATCAAAACCTTGGGAACCCCGAACTATAATTATATCCCCCTTGCAAATTATAGACAGTTTTACTATATATGGCTTGATAGGGATAACCTCCACTAGAAGGATATGCTCGAAACCTTAGATTTCAGGGAATGGGTCTATAAAATCAATGCACCACACGTTGAACACATCGCAAATGATGACTTGTTGCATTATAATCTCATCATTGGAACTGATGGTTCCTCCCATTCTTTGACATATTGGGCATGACTTTACGAAGGAGTAGGCATCGCAAAATAGAGTCGCCCAATAGAAGCCACATTGTAATATCTTCCATGCAGTCCTCTTCCTGGAGTGGTGCCCTCCTGCCTCTAGAGTAAGGAAATGAGTGATGACACTCTTGTATCCCTCTTGAGGAATACATCTCCTCCAGACACAATCTTGTCCTTCAAAGAAAAGGCCGAGATCTTGACTTTAGTTTGGTCAATGTGGCTCTTGGGTCAATCATGGGGAACTTGCTCAGAGACCAAGTAGTTTACCATATTGGAATACCATGAGAGAGAATGATGAACCACTAAGTGGCATTCTTAAAGTGGTCTCACAGCAATACGACCACTTAACAATCTTTCAGAAACGGAGTCCGAATTATCTCCGTGAGGAGGGGCTTGGTTTAATTAATTTATTAACCCGAGAAGTCTAAGGTCAAACTTAGGATACACAAGATACCTAATGTGATTAGTCAGATCCTAGTATCTAGGTTAAGTGATAGTATATATATATAGGTCAACAAGGCATAAACAAAATTATCCAAGCACATTATGCATGAACAGGATGCATTTTTAGTTGTTTTTTATGCAAGTAAATTTAAAGACAACATGCAACATAATGCATTGTAAACAAAATTATGTACAATAACATGACCATAAATAATCAATGGAGCGGGTGATAAAATTAGATTCAATTCCATTCGTATTTGATGCATCAAAATAGATTCATTTTTTTATATAATGGTATTTAAAATAATAAAGAGATGAAATATTATAACTCAATTAGTTGTCATGTTATGAATGTTCCGAGGAACACACAGGTGGAATCTCGAGGCACAGGTTGGGCTGATATAGGTGCCTCGGGCCTCGAGCCATGTGGGCAGCCCGAGGAGACTCAAGAGAGGCTCTATCCCATCAAGCCTCTATGCTTCTAGACGGGTGACGCGGCTTATCCATAGTTGTTGGATGGACACCGAGATTGTGCCATCCAACAACAATTGTACCTCCTCAATCCTTCTCCTCCTCTCGTCGATGGTGGCATGAATAGGTCTCCAACGAGGACTCTAGATCTCCACTGCGCTCCTCGGTGATTGTCGAAGCCCTAAGAACATGAAAGTTGTAGATCTTTTTGAGATCTACAAGTTTCATGTTGAACAGAAAATTCAAAATAGGTCATATGTACTTACTAATATTTTTGTATGTATTTTAAGGATTAAGAATACATATTTTAAAGTTCTTTTAATGTTTTTTATATTTTTAATCTGTATTTGTTTGCAAACAAATATTTACAATATTTATATTATTTTATGGGATTTTTGGTAATTAAGGAAACAGAAATAAATCAACATTAATATATTGTTCATATACGTTAGTTACGTTAATTATGTACATGGGTTAAATGTTAACGTTACTTAAATAGCTTTACGTTTTATTGATTATTTTAAGTAAGATGGATAAATAATAATAATAATAATAATGAAGATAAAAAATGGATATATCACCCCCTATAATTAAACCGTGTCCGTCCTCGTGCAAATAATGAATAAAATAATATAGATTATACTATGATTGTGTAAATGAGTATTCAAGACTTGATTCATTAAGAACCCTTGATTTTATTGATCCTAAAATTCTAAATTAAACCAAGTTCTAGTCAAAAGAAATCCAACTTTCCTAATTATCAGAATCTCTTTGTATACATGTGGCATAAGTACATGACATTAAGAATGAACTGCATTTACGAGAGTCGAGTCAAAATGTCACTCAAAGTCCCAAGTCAAGAGACTCTCCTCATGGCCAATCCTCAACACCAAGGAATAAATCATCTATTGCATTCAATCCATAGTCTCTTTAGTTGTCATACATTGAAAGTGAAGGTGGAAGGCTAGATGATGGAGGGCTTAGGTTGGTGTCTTTTTTTCTCTCCCTCTCATTAGAACAAGGATCTTTTCGACTGCCTTATTAACTTAACACACACACACATTTGGTTTGATCAGTGTGTACGTCAAGAGAGTATTGAGTTGTCTGCACTTGTTTTACTTGGAATGTACCATGGTGTGTTTCTTTTGAGTATTTAATATACCTTCGACACCCGGACTTGTGTCACTATACGATGTGTAGCCCTTTTTGGGTGCTTGCTTGACTCATAAAAGCCTACGATGGCGGTCCAAGTGGATACTTTAAAAGGTTGGGAGCGCTCGCCTTTGGTGGAAGCTCCTTCTATTTGTCTTTGAAGCGTGACAGCTTTTCTTTCTCGTTCTCTTTATCTTTCTCATTCTTTTTTATTTTTGGCTAGCTCTAGTGCTTTTACCATGTTGGAGCACCTAATCAACATTTTTATGTTTTGTCGCACCCTGACACTTATGTAAATATCAAGAGATAGTATAAGAACTTATTCTCATATTGGTTAAGGCTGCCGACACTCATGTTTCATGAAGCCTCCATCAATTTTATCCCATCCCCAAGCATCGTTAAATAATATCCAAACTCAAATATCAAATTCCAGCTCCTTAAGTGAAATCTCAACTCATCTCATCATGAATGCAGTTGTGCATGTGAGGTATGGGTCATATTCTTTCAAGGTATAGATTAAGTGTGAAAATATAGCACATATATCATTCAAATTAGAGAAGTGTGAATAATTAAGTCTCAAACCTTAATGACTAAGGTCGGTTAACTATAAAATTTAAGACCTCATAAACCAAGTGTTCTTAACTCTTCAAGTCTTGAGTGATACTGATAGACTATCAGGGATATATCCAACTTATTAGCTAGTTTTTTTGTTATTTTTATTATTTTTATTTTTTCATGTTTTTGAATAAAGTAAGATTTTTTTACAAAACACATGTTAGTCTCATTTTCACCCTTATTCTGCAAATATCTTTGAAATCATTTTACAAACCATGTCATGTAATATAGGGTTTTCAAAACATTTTACAAATGATTTTCATAACAAGTCAAATCTTCATTTTTTCAAACCATCATAAAACATTTTTCAAAAATAATGTCACGTAGTTAGAAAAAAATTTCAAATCATTTTACAAAATCAGTTTTAAAGTTTAAACATTTTGAAAATACGAGTTATGTCTAAAGCATAGATGAAATATATACACCACACTCCATGTACTTAGCTTGTGCTATGTTCTCATTGCACTAAGTGATATGAAGCCATGGCTCATGTTAGAATATAAAGGGATATACATGTCTTCGCCCCATACTTAGGTTAAAAATAACATAGGTATAAGAAGAGGGTCAAGAAGAGAATTTTAATGAGCAATTAATAGAAAAGGACGGGGACTCGGGCTCTCCCTATACTTAGACTGAGAAGAGCCTAAGTAGAGAGATATCAAATGAAGATAGAGGGACCCAAGGTGAACAATCAGAGAGACTTGGTCCCCTTTATACTTAAGCTGAAGTTAGCATAGGTATTTGGATTTGGAGAACCGAGACACAAATTAGGGTTAGATTGAATCTTATTAGATGATTGAATTTTTGGATATGAATAATATAGTGTATGGTTGATGGGTGCGGTTATGAAGAATATGCAATCAAGGCTCAAACCAAGCAAGCAACACCACTTGATTTCGCCAACTCACTCATGAAGATTAACAAATGTTGATCATTTTATCATTTCTATTTTATTGGTGATCATCCAATACACGAGTCCATCTACGCAAGGTTTAATGTCGATTTTGGGCACTATCACAGGGATGCATCCCTGCCTCTCAACAAGCATAATACGTCCTGCGTACAATTTAGGGTTTGTTCTCCCATAAAATATATTTTATTTTTACTCCATTTTATTTGGTCAACTTGCATTATTCGGTCCCAAATTTAAGCTTAGGTCATCATTGGAATTAATGTGAGTAAGCAATCTACCATCCGATCCCGATTCCATTTAATGATGCATGCTCGAGAAAGAGATACTTACATTGATTCATAGCTCTCTCTCCATGTAGTATGCAAGACTAAATTTAAATATATCACTAAATGCTTGCAAGTCGATAAAAACCACATCATATAAATGCTTCTGGTAACGTGAAAGAATTTGGTTTGATTTTATCTAAGTAGAGCAATGTCATGGTGCGTCTCATGAATCTAATAGATTATGTAAATATTTTTTGATATTTTTTGTTTATCATATGCTACGACCAAGCACATCATAACATGAAATGAATAAAACTCAAAGAGTCGCTTGACTAGCACTAGAATCGAACACTCGAGTAGAGCCCCATTCGGGTCAGGGGTGAATTTGGCTCCACGCACCACAAATTAAATGTCCAAGTCCACAAGTACAAGTGTAGGTTCTCAACCGATAATCTCTAGAAATGCAATTATTACAAATATATACACTACATAAATGAGACATCAAGCTAAATAAAAAATTGATGCTTTAGAGTTGCTCCTGCAGCTCCTCACAACGGGGGCTCCTAACTCCTCACCGCTGCATCTCCCGAGTGTCCCTGGACTTAGCAGGACCTATCGCAAAACCCATCAACTAGATATACATAAAAAATCTAATCAACAATGAAGTAAACAATGCAAATAACACCACAACAAATAGGTTGACCTAAATATCAAAACCATCAACTTAATTAAAATATTTAAAATCTAATAAATTAAAAAAGATAAGTCTTGCCCCCAGCAACAATGCCATCTGATGAACAGCTAAGTGGCATTCTTAAAGTGGTTTCGTTGTAATACGGTCACTTAGTAATCTTTCAGAAACCAAGCCTGAATTTTCTCCGCGAGGAGGGGGTTGGTTTAATTAATTTATTTAACACGGGAAGTTCAGAGTCAAACTCAACGACGCAAGCTACTTAATGTGATTAATCAGATCATATTATCTAAGTTAAGTGACAATTAATCCATATAGGTCAACAAGGCATAAATCATGCATGAACAAAATACATTTTTAGTTGTTTTTCATGCAAGTTATTTTAAAGACAACATGCAATAGAATGCAATGCAACCAAATAAAAAGAATGCAATACAAACAAAAACATGTACAATAATATGCCCCTAAATAATCAATAGAATGAGCAATAAAATTTGATTCAATTTCATTCATAATTGATATATCCAAATATATCCATTTTTTATCTAATGGCATTTAAACTAGTACAAAGAAGATACATTATATATTGAATTAATTGGCATGTTTTGAGTGTAAATCGTGCCATTGTATAGAGCATCAAATAAGCAGTGTAATGAAATTGAAATCAATAAAAATGGTTTGTATATGTTCAAGCTATGAAGTAAAGAGTCTAGGGGCATTATTGCAAATAAAAACATAAAAATAAATAACATAAACATCACAAACATGCCCTTTAGGGGTATTTTGCAATAAACGAAAACTGTGAGGGTCTTCCATGTAATAATCCAAGTATGGGGGATAAAATAGTATTTCTTAAGAATTGGTAGGATCCCCGTGCAAAATACATAGGCATGCCACATGAGACCCGCACGCTTGGGACTTTTTCGTAATATGGAGAAGTGACATGAATATGGATGCAAATAATCCTGGGCTGACACGCGAGGAGCACGCGGGCAGAGGCACGTGTCACGAGTTTGGACAATGCATGTGCCTCGGGCCACGTGGGTAGCCAGAGGAGATGCAGGCGAGGCTCAGTCCCACTAAGCCTATGTACTTTAGGGTAGGCGACACGTCTTGTCCACATCCGTTCGATGGACACCAGGAGGGTGCCATCCAACAACACATGTAGCTCAGTAACCTTTCTCCTCCTCTCATCGTCAGTGGTGTGAATATGTCTTCGGTGAGGACTTTGGAGCTCCATTGCACTCCTCCATGACTGGTGAAGCCCCAAGAAGCATCATGAGGACTTGACTAGAATCTCTAGAGTGGAAGGAGAAGCGGGTCTATCTGAAAGTGGCTGATGACACCCACTTGCCGAAGGCAGAGCTCTAGAATAGATTCCTGTCCAAAGTATGGCCATTGAAGAAGATACTTGCAAGATGGGTCAACAAATATATGAAGATGTGTGTGAGTGATGGCCGTGAGTGGGATGTAGACCAGGAGGGGTGAAGAACATAGAGGTCCTGTGGGTTCCTCTGCCGTGTTGGTGGAGGGAAGGGAACACGACTGTGAAGTGTTTACGAGAAGGGAAGTGATAGGTTAGACCCTCCGTAAGGATTAGAGAACCTCAACAAAGGTTGGGGACCAATCAAATCAGGGGAGGTGTTATGTACTAAGCAAATAAAATAGAAGAAACAAAATAAAAACTAAAGAAAGGATTACATGGAGTTGAAGATCAACACAGGGTGACGGTAGGCAGCTTGGGCTGAGCTCCAGATGGAGCTCCGGTCTTCACTCCGACCTAGGTAGCCGCACTAGGGAGCTTAAACGGCTACCCGAGGTGTTGTGACATGGTCGAAGTGACCATGGGACAACACTCGAGCCACCAGCCATCGTCGCACATCCTCTCCTTCATCCTCGATCATAGGAGGAAGCGGATGGCTAGGCTGAGGCCCGTGAAATGGTGGATCCAAAGGAATAGAGGTGGAGGAGGTGGATTTGAAGGTGAAGACCAGTGGTTACAGGAGATGAGACGTGAGGTTTGTAACTGTCGCACGATTGTCCTGGGAGGGAGGCAATGAATAGTCGAGGGTACCACGAGAGAGTGGGGTGTTAGGGCTTCTAGAGTGTGGAGTGACGTGAAGCAAAGAATCGAGGTGATTGGAGAAAATAAGAGAAGAAGGGAGTTAGATGAGGTAAACAAGGGGGAGAACAATTACGGTAGGAGGATGAACATTGATCATTGGATCCGAAGATGCAATAGTTGAGGATGGGGCGCAAGGGGTTTATTGTGATGTGTCTGATGGGAACAGATCGAAGGGTTGATGAGTGTTGATCAAGGGTGGCGATGCGATCTGGGGATCACATCAGAGGGTAGAGAGTGGAGAAGATATGGACGGTTGTGATATGATCAATCAGACAACAACGAACGGTGGAGAAGGCAAGCAACAAGGGAAGAAGGGATGCCACATGGTGTCTCCAGGGAGAGTCATGTTGTCCAATGAGAGAAAAAGAAAAAAGAGAAAAACAAAGAAAAATGCAAAATAAACATGTACAAGCTTGAAATGTAAATTTGTTGAACATGAATGTTATATATCCTTTTGAGATCTACACGTTTCATACTGTACATAAAGTCAAAATAGGTCATATGCACATACTAATATTTTTGTAAGTATTTTAAGGACTGCAAATCTTATTTTAAATTTCTTTTATTTTTTGTATTTTTAATCTGTATTTAGTTTCAAAAAATATTTACAATATTTATCTAGTTTTTATGGGATTTTTTATAACGAAGAAAATACAAAAATAAAGTCACGTTAATATAATTATTTATATACAATATTTAGGGTTAATTATATACATAGGGTTAAATGTTAATGTTAGTTAATTAGCTTTACATTTTATTGATTAGTTCAACTAAGAGGGATAATAAATAATAATTATGAAGATAAATCATGGATTTATCAGAGAGTCAACATCAAAAAATGACTCATCGGGGACGGAGTATCGAATTCGTGCATGGTTAGAAGATTCCGCTTGCTCGAGACAGGGTAGGTGATCGACCACTACATTCTTCACTCTAGGTTTATCTTTGATATCCATTTCAAACTCCTAAAGTAAAATAATCCATTCGAGTAGACACACCTTCACGTATTTCTTCCCCCATTAGGTGCCTTGGTGCTGAGTGATTTGTGTAGCCTGTCACTTTCGATCCTATGATATGTAATTTGAATTTGTCCAAGGAAATTACCACTGCAAGAATTTCCTTATCGGTAATTGTACGAGTACATTGATCAGAATCTAAAGCCTTGCTTGCATAATGGATAGTGAATGGGACACCTCCCCTTCTCTATCCCAACATGGCTCCTACAACAAAATCGGAAGCATATGTCATGATCTCAAAGGGCAAAGACCAATTTGGGGCATGTAGGATCGGGGCATCTACAATTCTCTCCTTCATATGCTCGAAGGAATCAAGACACTTGTGATTCACAGCAAACTCCATGTCTTTGCATAAGAGCTCAATCAGCGGTTGAGCGATATTTGAAAATCCCTTGATAAATCTCCGATAAAGATGCTCTAAGAATGATTGTAATTGTTTTATGTTGGTTGGTGGTTGCATTTGTCTGATTACATCTACCTTGGCAGGGTCAAACTCCATTCCCTCATTGCAGATGATGTGCCCTAATACAGTACCCTCTTGCACCATGTATTGACTTTTTTCCCATGAGAGAACCAGGTTCACCTCACAACACCTCTGCATGACTTGATCTAGATGATTTAGATATATATGTCAAAAGAATTTATGTAAACTAAGAAGTCACCCTTGAAGACTTCCAGGTATTCACCCATCATATTGGCAAGATCACGATAATACACCTTGGAATGTTCTTGGAGCATTGCGTAACTCGAAGGGCATGCTACTGAACACATTCCAAAAGGCATGTGAAGGTGGTTTTTTCTTGGTCCTCATGATCTATGGCTACTTGTTTATAGCCAGAGTATTAATCAGAGATGTGGAAGAATTCTTTCCATGCTAGTCTCTCTAGGATCTTATCAATGAAAGGAAGGGGAAAGTGATCATTTTTCGTCGTGGAATCAGGCGCATGTAATCCACACAAACACGTTATGACTTGGGTACTCGCTTCGCAATCTTCTCTCCATCCTCGTCGGTGACAATCTGAATGCTTGACTTTTTCGGGACAATGAAAAGTGGTGCCACCCACTTGGAGTAGGAGATGGGATAAATAAAACACGTGTCACATCATTTCTCTATCTTCTTCTTCACGACCTCTCGTAAGTTTGGATTCAACCTACGTTGGAACACGAGAGGGTTTGGCATCGTTCTCCAAGTAGATATGGTGTGAACACATAATGGGATTTATACCACGGATATTGGAAAAGCTCTAGCCTATCGCCTTGCAGTTCCTTTTTCAGGTGCTCTAACAAGTGAGACTCATGCTGCTTAATCAATCATGAACTGATGATGACCATATATTACTCTTAAGGATCTGCAAGGAAGGTGTACTTGAGGGTTGGTGGTAAAGGCTTGAGCTCGGGTAAGATATGATCATCATGGACATCTGGCCCAACTGTCGCTGGCTATATGTTAATGGTGGTGAAACATGTTGTCTCTACTACCACCGCTACCAACAATGTATGTTGATTAGGAGTCGGATCGTAAAAGATCTCAAGGAAATTGGTAACCACTGTGTCTGACTCATCATCCTCACCCTATGATTATCCCACGAGGAATAGGACGAACATGCCTAGATCAGCTTTTGAGTTATTGAGGGTGTAGGGATTTGTATATGTGATTGTGCATTGAAGAGGATTTCTGAAAAGCTCACATTCTATATCAAGCGCACTCTCCTCCTTAGGTGAAAGAAACAAATCTGCATCGGTTGGGTTTTGTCTCCATGACCATACAGTGTCCATCTGATCACATTCTACTTCCGATATGTAGTACTCAGTGCTACTCTCAGAATCTGCTCTCTACCACCTTGTTTGCTTCAATTCCAACTATACATCATCTCCATGAGCATGAAACTAGATCTTCCCATTAGTGTAATCGAACAAGGCCCCGACTGTCTTCAGAAATGGGTGACCAAGGTTTATCTGGGAATCCTTCTAGTTTCAAGGTGATAAATCCATGATTTATCATCTTATTATTTGATTGTTATCCCTCTTACTTAAATTATTCAATAATATTCTTAATCATTGCACTAATATTAAAACTTGATACCTTGTAAATAATTAGCCCTAATTATGTGTACATAAATAACATTATTTTTATTTTATTTATTTCTTGTATTTTATTATTATTAAAACACAATAAAAAATAGTTTTTAACATTGTACGTATTTGTCTTGTATTTATTTATAAACAAAAATACCAAAAAAGCACAAAGAAATTAAAATGAGTATTTTCAATTACTTAAAAATACGTGCAAAAAATTATATCTTGTATATATGCTTTATTTTCATTTTGGGTTTTACATGAAAGTTGTAGATCTCTGTAGTTTTCATGTTGAACATTTTTCATTTGAAGCCATTAGATATTTATTTAGATTATTTATTTGTTCTTCTTATTTTTCCATTGAACCATATAGTGCCCCCACAAGCACCCACATGGCCTGACCTCTCTCTGCCACCTGCCCGCCTTAGATTCCAGACATTTATTGCACCTTGATGGATCTCATCATGTTGAAGGCTAGGGTTTGGGCTTTACCACATCACAGAAGCATGAAGATCGCATCACATGTACTCAAAAGCGACTAGTCACACTAGTTGCTCTGGGTAGTGGAATTTAAAAAAATCAATTACATGAAATCTCATGATATGTGAACACTTTTCAAATCATTTCACCAAGATCACAAACGAGTCATAGGATTACCTCTTGAAGCGTGATTGTGATCGCATGTCTCTAAATGAATATACCTTCTGTCTCAAGTTTGATCCAATGAAGGATGCACTTGCAGACATGTGGATGAGACGTGCTTCCTGTAATCCCAGTTGATGATAAAGTGCTGAGTCTCCTGATTTTGTCCCATGAAAATGATAGCCTTCCTCATGAGCAAGATTCACTAAAGAAGGCAGGGATCCATGGACAATCAATCCAGCATTACAACGACGATGTGATGACTGTGAGGCTCTCTAGGTCAATATAGTGTGTGTAGGCATGTATGAGAATAGAGAGAGTTTTGTTGCTTAATTTTGTTATCTTATAAAGAGCCAGGTCTAACCTTTCTTATATAACAAATTGGATGTCCATGGATCTCAATCCATTTGCACACATAACCAATGGTGTAGATTATTTGTATTTTGTAATCCATGGTCATGATTTTGTTGCATAAAATTTCAACATCAATTTAATAAAATGTATTCATCGATATAATTGAATTTGAATTAAATCAATTAACATGTGGAATGAATGGAAAGAGAGCAAGCCTCCTTCCTTACATAGAGTGAACGACCACATTGAAACAAGACTCAACGGTGGCCGTCCACCCTCTACAAAGGGAATGTGGCGCTTTCATTCCAACTGTATGAGATCTCATATCTCAACAAATATTCCACATGTGCAATAACTTTTGTTGCATAATTATTCACCAAAATAGTTCTAAATTATTTTGTGATCATTTCAATCATGTTATCGATAATTATGAATCATATTCATCCATCCAATATAAAAAATGTGAATTATATTTATAAATTGTATAACGTGAATCCGATTAACAACAATATTTAATTCGTAAATGCTATTCATAATTAAATCTCTCCACACCATATTTATAATATTTTGTGATTATTATTGATAGTGATATATATTCGACAAATAACTCATATTTATTTATCTTAGATAACTATTCTTATGTGTCCAAATAATATGAATCATACTCATAATATTCATGCATTTAATCATCAACTCCCCAGTGCTCAATAGAAATATTCTTGAATTGTTTCAAGAATAATGTGCTTTCTCTGCGGATACTTGGAGATAAGGACAGGGAGATTATACATTCCATGTACAATGATTTGGGTATTCAGATCGTATCTCATATCCATATCAAGGGAACCTCTCAACGATGTTTGAATAAATCAAACTATAAATTCGATCTTCTCATTGCATCCGTTCACATTCAGATCAATGTCCAACACGTGGACTAAGATCATATTACTAATCTACCGAGAGGAGTCATTAAAATCCAAACCTGTTTCGTCACCCCTCGGATTGGAAGCTTTGTGGTTATATAATCATTTACGATCACATCACCCTCGAGTATTTCTAATACACATACATCCTGCATACTAGAAAACATAGAATAAACCAAAAGTTATATATCATATTTATATTATCTTCTTCAGTGTTTTATCATTATGTTTCTCATTCAGTCATTGGAAGTTGGTATCGATCATATGATTTCCAAAAGCATATATCATACTTACAAATACTTGTCATGCTTCCAAAGCAAGACAACCATTGAAAAGATAGTCTGACTTAGCGGTAAAAAATGTTAAGTGTGGAAACCACAGAAGAGAGATGATTTTTTTTCAAACAAAATTCAACAAAATAGAAAAGAGAGAGAAATTGCAAAAAGATGAATATAATAATAGGTTGCTCTATCCTATATCATTGTTCACTAATTATTAACCAGGTAAGTGTCCCTAGGTCGAACACAAGGAGACATAAAGTATACTCAAGATTTCTGAGATTGAATATTTTTGTGATTTTTGTTTTCTTAAAAAATCTTTTTGTTGGTTTTAATTTTTATATTTTTTATTTGATTTTATATTTTGCCAATTTTTATTTAATTTTCAAAAGGTGAATCCTGCAAACAAGTGACCTACTATATAGTAAATGGTATATAGGGTAATATACTATTATAATATAATGGAAAAAGAAAAAAAAGAAAATATTTTTTTACTTTTTAAAAGGAATTAGATTTCTGGAAGACTTACAATATAGTATATATATGAATATAGAAATATAGAAGGTATTATATTTGTTGGCGACACGAAGAAAAGCGAAGCGAGCAATGGGCTCAGAGACACAAAAAAAAGAACTCAAAATGGATACGAAATGCGATAAATCAGATAGATAGAAATACATGATAAAAATCTTCAAAAATGTCTCAAAACAATGCTTGGGTAGTCGGATAACTACCTTAGAAAAATCAAGCAAAATATAAGGTCTTCGTGATGTCCAATCTCCCCAAAATCTATAGGAGTACAAATGCAAAGAAAGTATAAAAGTTCATGCAAAAGGGTCTCTGGTCAGGGACCTAAATGTAAGAAAACTATAGTTTATTCGCAATTAGGTTCCCACACGAAACCTAAATGCAAATAGCTAAAAAGTCCATGACATGCTGTAATTTCTAGAACTTAGGTTGGCTTACGATGCAAAACGCCCACTGATGAACGTGAAAATCCACCTCTTTAATAATCGATAATTGTAGTATAGGAGGCGAAAACCGGTCGATCAAAAACCACACACTTTGAATATTGTGGAGAACTTTTCTTGGCAAGCCTACCAAGGTCGAACACAGGGAACAATGGTTCTTAGTTGCATGGTTTTAAATTAAATTAAATAATTAATTAATGTTTGATCAATTTCCGTGTTGGGACAATATAATACAATGCAATGATGAAGATGCTATGCAAAGAAAATAAACAGAGATGATTATGCTCATGATCCGTGAAGTATAAAATTCAATCCTCAATGAAATTTATCAATTAATTCTCGAGAGATAATCACAGATCGAAAGATATTGACACCCAAAAAGATTTATCAACTCCAAGTTACATGTAAATAGATTAATTAATGAATATTCCTGTCAAAAATTCCATGTAAATTACTCCTCAAAATTAATAATCGATCAGCCAAATAAGGAGTCAAATATATTTATCCTCGATTTAACTCATGCACAATTTAAATTATTGGGAATAATCTACCATGATAACAAGGAGCCAATCAAATTAAATTCCTCAACGCAACTCCTGTAGAAGATGTCGTTAATTTCTCAAGCACAAATATGTCACAATTAGCCTGCAAATAGCAACAAAGATCCTCACATGACAATTACCAATAAGTACCCTCAAATCTGTCCACAAATTATGCCAAGTGATATAGCATGAAAAGAGCTTCAAAATGACATATTATACGCTAAAAACGGAGTTCGCATGAAAAAGATATGCGAAAATGAAATTACAGGGACTTAAATGTAAATAAAATAAAGCTTTTCTTTCAAAAAGGTCCTTGGAGGGGCTTATCTGTAATTTAGCAAAGTTGGAGAGGCCCCTCTTCAATTTACCCCTGTGCAAGGGTATATTTGTAATATCTAGAACTTCCGGGGGCTTCGGTGCAATTTTCCCCAAGCGCACGTGCGTAGCACGTGCACCCGGAGGCTTGGAGGTGAGGTGGAGGCTCGGAGATCCCGAGCCTGTGGTTCAGCCCAGGCTTGAGGTTCGGAGCCCCAAACCAGAGGCTCGAAGGGGGAGGCGAGAGGCTCGGACCGAGGCTTAGGCTCAGATGGTCCGAGCCTCCCCGTGGCGGTAACTGGTGGTCCGGACGACCCTGAGCCTCTAGGATGGGGCCCAGGCTCGGAGAAGAAAGTGTGGTGGCTCGTGAGCCGTTGGATCAAGGGCTACCGCCCGATCCAACGGCGGCTCGAGGCGGTGGCGCGGACGGCCGAAGGAGGCGATGGGGCGGAAGGTGCGGCGGGGGCGGAGCTGAGGATGAGGAAGTGTGCGGCCTCGCGGTGGGGCACGAAGGTGGAGGACGGGCAGAGCAGCGGTCGCCAGCCCGCTGCTGTGCGGAAGAGCTGCAAGCGCATGGAGGCGAAACCAGCGACTGAAGGGCGCTACGTGCAGTGATGTCGACGAGACAGAGAGTCGCGGGCTAGTGGCTTGCGGGTAGAGGATCTGGAAGGCTGTGCAGCACACAACGAGGGGCGGAGCGACAACCATGCGAAGTGGAGGTGAAGGAGTTGGTGCTCGGGGGTGACGGTGGTGGTTGCTCCAGGCGTTGGGGTGGACTGTGAGGAGGACAATGGTCCTTTTCGGTCTTTGCCTCGAGACCTTGACGAGGAGGTCGAAGCTTGGCAATGCTCGAAGCTTCCGCATAGGAGCATAGAATTCCTCTGGATCACGTCTTACGACGGTCGCTGTCACTGGCTTTGAGGATAAGGGCGGATGCATCTGTACGACCGACGAGGAGGGAGTTTTATAGGTGCGAGGAGGGGTGTGTTACCGGTTGGAGAAGATGAATGGGGCCAGAGTGTAACGGCCATGCATGGCGGGCTTGATGGACGCATGTGGTGTTACGCGCGGAGGAGGCGGAGTACCGGCAACATTGGGGAAGATGACCAGGGTCACGTGCAAGGCATGTGACCCGGGGGCTGCTGGAGAGAGAATGTGGGGTGCCACGTGGCATGCCCAGGGACTGCCACGTGGCACGCAGTTTTTTTTTCAAAATTTAAAGATAAAGAAAAATCGAAAAGAAATAGAAGAAGACCTCGGATCGAAAAATTTCCTTCACAAAAGTTGTTTGTCTCAATGAGATCTACAACTTTCATAAAGGACCCGGGACAAAAGAGGTCATCTGTATGAAGTGGTATTTTTGGTGGTTCTCTGTGTGTATAAAAAACCAGCTTTTTGGAGTTTTGTAATTTTTTGGATGTTTTAGAGAGGATAATATAGAAAATTACGATAAAATATAAGGAAATTAATTACACACTAATATGATTTTTTGTATTTTTAAGAAAGTGGGAAAATAAAATAGAAGTACGAAACACTCAATTTTTGTACAGACTCCCAACGGACACTCGGACTCAGTCACTTTCTTTGATTTCAGTTTTAATCTGGATTTGGATTTTGATGTCGCTTAATAAAACTTTCACCAAAGAAGACAAATGAAGAAGAAATAAAATTAAAAGGGTTAATTATGTACATAAAAACTTAGGTAAAAAATAGCAAAAAGTCAAAATGCTTAAAAGAGGCCCAAAACCCAACTTTCACAAATGAGCTCCGAATTTTACGAAATGGGCCTTGTTTTGAAGGTATTTGAAAATGGAGTAGTGTAAATGTGAGTAGACCAAAATCGGACATTGTATGAGGGAGATATGCTCATTTTAGTCCGCCAGATGTGAAATCAGACTTTGGGATTATTTGGCACTTATTAGAGTTAGTAATTTTTTGTATTATTTTATTTAATAATGTTAGTAATATCTACACAATGGAGTGATTTGGGATCAATCGGAGTTAGGATGAATCAATTAAAAATATGAGAAGTTAGCGGCTTTTTGGGCTAATTTACACTTGGAATTTTTAAAGCAATTATGCATGATGAAATAGAAATATTATTCACACATGTATGAATGCTAATAATGTTCTATTAATGATTTCATGCATGTGAATTTTGGGGAATATGGCCTAATTGACCAATTTTAGCATGATGAATACGAGATTCATCATACCCCTATACTTAAACCATGCTCGTCCCTGAGCATCAATGAATG
Organism: Ottelia alismoides; assembly: GCA_037367405.1. Classification (NCBI taxonomy): domain Eukaryota; kingdom Viridiplantae; phylum Streptophyta; class Magnoliopsida; order Alismatales; family Hydrocharitaceae; genus Ottelia; species Ottelia alismoides. Next base: position 181,730 of record JAZKJV010000408.1, read on the forward strand.
GATGACTTAGCTGAATACATCCCTAACTGTGCATGTGAATTTTCAAGGCTCAATTCATAGAAGACCCTTAATTTGAGTGATCCTAAAATTCTGGATTCAACCATGCTTTAATTAGAAGGAATCCAACTTTTCTAATTTTCAGACTCTCTGTTTGTACATATAATATGTGGATATGATTTTTAGTGTACTGCATTCATGAGAGTCAAGTCGAGACATCACCCAAAGTTCCAATCCAAGAGACTCTCCTCTAGACCTAATCCTCAACACTAGGGAATAAGTCTATTCTTGCTTCAGTCAACCATCTCATTAGTTTTTCAGACTTGAAAGTGTAAATGGACGGCCAGATGATGGAGGTCATAGGATTGTGTATGATTTTCTCTTCCTCACAATGGAACAAGGTGCCTCTCGAGTGACTTATTACTCAACACAAGTATATTTTTATTTTGTTGATCAATGTGTCCGTCAAGAGAATTTGGAGTCATCTGCACTTATTTTTCTGGGAGTGCACCGGGGTGTGTCTCTTTTGAGTATCTAAGATACCTTCGACACCCAGACTAATATCGCTTACGATGCAGAGCCCTTTTATGGTGTCAGGCCGACTCCTTGGTCCTAATTTGTGCTTGGTCCAAGTGGACACTTTGAAAATGTTTGGGAGCGCTTGCCATTGGTGGAAGCTCATTTGGAATTTGACTTTGAATGATAGAGCTTTTCTTTGACATTTCTTTTTCTTTTCTTTTGTTGGCTAGCTCCACTGCTTTTACCAAAATTTGACGCACACTGATCAATAATTTCATTAAGTTTCATCACACCCTGGTACATAGGTAGATATCAAAGAGATAGCATATGAATCTTGTTCACATACTGGCTATGGTTTTGCTGACACTCAAGTTTATTGAAGCCTTCATTAACTTTATCACATCCTCGAATATCATTAGATCGGGTCAAAACTCAAATCTCTAGTCCTAATTCCTCAAGTGATATCTCAACTCATTTCATCAATCATGCAGTTGTGAAAGTGATTGTGCTGATCATATTCTTTTTGAAGGTAGAGATGAAGAGTGCAATATAGAGCTCAAATCTTTCAAACTAGGGAAGTGTGGATAATTAAGTTCAAAATCCTAATGACTATGGCTGGCTAACTCATAATCTCAAGATCTCAGAAATCAAATGTCCTAAAAAATCCTCAAGCCTTGAGTGATGGTGAATGTGTCAGGGATATAACAGCCAAGGAATGCATGAAATGCTTGATGAAATGCAAGACTATGAGTGATTTTTTTATGTAAAAAGTTTTTTTTGTTTTTGTTTTGTTTTTTTTAAAACGAGTATTATAAACATAATATACATTACTTGTACTCATCCCCGATGTTAGATAAAAAATGATTAAAGTACGAGCTATGGGTAAAATATATACAAACACCCCCTATACTTAGTGTGTGCTATGTCCTCATGGCACAAAGTGAAATGTAGACATAGCTCGTACTAAGTATAGATGGGTCAAAAACAAAAGCAGATAAGTGATGTATAAATAATGGTACCGGTCCCCCTATACTTAGGCTCAGATCAGACTAAGTATAATCGGATAAATACAGATGGGGAACCGGGTAGATTTGCGGATGTACAAGATCAAGGAGGTTTGCGACAGACCTTCTTGCGGGAGTGTGGAGGGAGATAGTATTGAGTTGTGGAGGGCAATGAAGAGGGGGCCGATGAAGAAGACCAGCCATACCGGAGTCATCCTCAGGAGAGTAGTAGTCGTATGCAAAGGATCTCCAACTTTTGTCGATCAGAGGTAAGTGCCCTTGGATCAGAGCTGTACCTATTGCACTTACTTGATGCACCACTTCAGAACCGGACGAGGACTCTTCAGAAATCACCTGGTGTCTAAAGTCAAAGGTGGCTTTCTTGGTTGGTTTGTTTCCTAGGGAAATATTGGGAGGAATTTGGACAGTCTTCATCTCCTTGTCTTGAGTAACCGATGTGGCATTCATGAGTTCCTCATCAGATGCATCCCCGTAAAACTCGACCAATTCTTGTAGTGTCATATGTTGCTTCGGTCGAGAGAGATTGTTCCTAGTGGGTTTGTGTGTTATGGTCGGGGGTGTTGATGTCACTTCCGGATGATCGTGAATTTTGGTGACATCGGATGTTTCCGGAGTCGGATCCTTGTATGGTTCAAGTATTTTGTGAATTACTACTGACTCAAAGATTGGACCACTCAAATAATCGTGACGATCCTCAATAATATGGTCCAATTCTTCATAAGCTCCAAAATCTTGATTTTTCCTAGGAGCAGTGATAGGGTGGTGAGAATCCGAAGTTCGTCTAACAATCAGTCTCTTAGGCGACTCTCCTAGGGTTTGTATCTTGTGTCATGCGGAGATGTCTGATAATGTGAAATATTTATCTCCTGATCATAACTGTCGGTTTCAAGTTTGATTTTTTTTCAGAGAAGGTCGTGTCATTGGGGGTTTGTTCATTGTGGTTCGAGTTTAGGAACTTGATTGCCTGAGTCTCACAATCGACGATCGCCTTAGTGGGGGCTAAGAACGACTTTCCTAAAATGATAGGAGACTCAGACAACCTTCCGAGGTGCTCAATGTCAAGGACAATAAAGTCCACTTTATGTCTACCACCCTGAAAGTTTACGATGAGCGAAATGATCCCCCGTGGTCTTTTGGTGGATCGAACAGGCTCAACCTAGTCTTTTTCAGTTGTCCGAGTTTGAGTTTGTCAAAGACGAACTTGGGGAGGATGTTTAATGTGGAGTCGTCATCTAACCGAACATGAGTGAACAAGGTATCGTCAATTTCACATGAGATCCGAGTCAACCACTTGACTTTGCGGCGTTTGATTTTATGATCCATCTCCAAAGAACTAGCCATATATATGACATGATATTAAGTTCTTGATCATTTCTCGCCCGTCTTTTTGGGGTTTAGTCGACTCTTCACAGATCTCTTAAGATCGGGCACATATTCTATGACTTTGATCAATGAAAGCTCTAAGATCAGACTCTTGCAAAATGCTTCCATTTTAGAATTGTCCATTTTTTTGAATTTTCATTTTTTTTCGTTTTTTTAGTATTTTCTATGATATGGTCAGTAGGGGGGTCAGAGGTCAGCGATGTATGTTCCTGATTGTGAGTCACATGATAATCTAGTGGTTCGCATTGTGGTAGCCTCACTTCTTCTGAATTCTGCATAGACATGATGATATCGTATATTCTCTCAGTTAAAGTGTCCGCTCTATGATTTATCCGAGCAATCTCATCCTCAAACATCTCATGACTGGTGATTGAATAATCATTCTCCATGTGTCGTGATTCTGGCATGTGACCTCGAGTGGAGTATTTATTGTTCATAATCATTATGGTCTGGTCATGAGTTATATTTCGTTGACGTTGGTTTTCTCGTGGATTGTCGAAGGAAAATTGATTGTACTCAAGAGGATAGTCATCCTAAGTAGGGGATGATTCAAGAGGCTGTAAGATCATAGTAATCAGAAATCGTGTTCTACTGTCAATATCGGTCACTCTATTATTCATCCTCAATTCTGGTCTCTCTCTCATGTCCATAAGATTGTCAGAATGTGAGAGAGGGCTATTCCAAGAAGAAGTATGGTCATAGGTTGGGATGTATGGGCAGGAAGAGAATGATGGCTGAGGGGGACTTGAATTGAAGATCATGTCCCCCTGAGGAGTATGAGAAGAAGGATATCGAGACATGGTCGTGGGGATTGGGAAAGAAGACCATTGTGCCAACATCTTCTCAAGAGGAATAGAATGATCAATGAACCACGGTTTGCTTGCGATTGCAAGGTCTTTGACACACACAAATCAAACACAAAACAAACACGTAGATTCACCCACTCAACACTGGTGAAGGCACGTTAGGGTTCGATCACTTATCTTTTCAATTTTAATTTAATGACAAAACAGTCTTGAAAATTAAGCAGAGCTGTTAGGTGCCGAAATATTTCACAAAGACTGTCCCGAGTTCATACAACTAGTTGCACCTACTTTCAACCAGTATAGGTGTAAGTACGGATCATTTAAACAGCTACCCGTGTTACTAGGATGGAGCCTTCTGTAGTGTCCTCTAAACCACCTACTCTACTAAGGGAAGTCGGACCGTAAAACGGCTACTCGAGCCCCTCCCTAAAAAGTAGCTAATTGTTTTTAAAATCAGTAGTCTGAATGGAAATTTTTCAGTTTTTGGCTCTGTCCTAAGTGTGTGATCTTGTCCTTACAAATAATGAGTGGGTTTCTCTCTACCAGACACAAGGATTAATTTTATGTTAATTATATTTACAGTCACCTTGATTAGCAGTCCCAGTTTTAGATTAAGGTTATCACTGAAGTGTATATGAGCATAGAAATACACGCCTAACGAGCAGTCCCAATTCCTTTAATTCCTAAGTTGTAAAACTTGAGGAGGGAGAATCGAAAAAGCCAATGCAAACGTAAACCAATGATGTATGCTTAAGAAGATGACTTACAGTGACTCCTCACGTTCTTCATGCGGGATTTAGTACAAGAAATTTTAAAATTTACGCTAAATGATATGCATAGATGAAATCGCTCTAAGTAGATAGTTCTATTAGTGGGAAAGAATTGATTTAAAAATTTGGCTAAGTTGAACGATCTACCAGTGCGTCTAGTTAGTGAATAATGTGTGTCCTAAAATTTACGAGCACAAGCAAAAAATAATTCTAAACTAGCATATGTGCTCCTAAATTCTACGCCACGCCATGAGTCCAGTTCTGATATTACAAATTAACATGGTTCAAAGAGAGGGACCCTGAGAATAATGCAGGAATTAAGTCTAGACTAAGCTCTCTCTCTCTCACACAAAAATTAAAATTCAATTCTTCGTCCTTACTGATCCTTGATTAAATCCTAAAATTTTGCTCCCAATAGTCTGCAAAGAGAGAAATTGCGGTTAATAGTAGAAGTAAGAGAGAAATGCAAAATAAAATGCAGAAGAGAAAAAAATGACACAGAAATAATTTTCACAAAAATTGATTACAAAAATAATTTAAAACCCTAAAAATTCATCGTTCCCCGACAACGACGCCATTTGATGAACGCGAAAATCCGCCTCTTTAATAATCGATAATTGTAGTATAGGAGGCGAAAATCGGTCGATCAAAAACCACACACTTTGAATAGTGTGGCAAATATTTCTTGGCAAGTCTACCAAGGTCGTACACAGGGAACAATGATTCTTAGTTGCATGGTTTTAAATTAAATTAAATAATTAATTAATGTTTGATCAATTTCTATGTTGGGACAATATAATACAATGCAATGATGAAGATTCTATGCAAAGAAAATAAACAGAGAAGATTATGCCCAAGATCTGTGAAGTATAAAATTCAATCTTCAACGAAATTTATCAATTAATTCTCGAGAGATAATCACATGTCGAAAGATATTGACTCCCAGAAAGAGTTATCAACTTCAAGTTACAGGTAAATAGATTAATCATTGAATATTCCTATCAAAAATTCCATGTAAATTACTCCTCAAAATTAATAGTCGATTAGCCAAATACGGAGTCAAATATATTTATCCTCGATTTAACTCCTGCACAATTTAAATTATTGGGAATAATCTACCATGATAACAAGGTGTCAATCAATTTAAATTCCTCAACGGAACCCCTGCAGAAGATGTCGTTAATTTCTTAAGCACAAATATGTCACAATTAGCCTATAAATAGCAACAGAGATCCTCAAATGATAATTACCAATAATCAACCTTAGATCTACCCACAAATTATGCCAAGTGATAGAGCATGAGAAGAGCTTCAAAATGACATATTGTACGCTAAAAACGAGGTTCGTATGAAAAAGTTATGCTAAAATGAAATTGCAGGGACTAAAAGGTAAATAAAATAAAAATTTTCTTTCAAAAAGGTCCATGGAGGGGCTTATCTATTATTTAGCAAAGTCGGAGGGGCCCCTTTGCAATTTACCCATATGCGAGGGTATATTTGTAATATCTGGAACTTTCAGGGGCTTCGGTGCAATTTTCCTTAAGCGCACGTGCTGGCACGTGCACCCAGAGGCTTGGAGGAGAGGTGGAGGCTCAGGGATCCCGAGCCTGTGGTTCGGCCCGGGCTTGAGGTTAGGAGCCCCGAACCAGAGGCTCGTTGGGGGAGGTGAGAGACTCGGACCGAGGCTTAGGCTCGGATGGTCTGAGCCTCCCCGTAGCAGCAACTGGTGGTCCGGACGACCCCGTGCCTCTAGGCTGGGACCTAGGCTCGGAGAAGGAGGCGTGGCGGCTCGTGAGCCATTGGATCAAGGGCTACCGCCCGATCCAACGGCAGCTGGAGGCGGTGGCGTGGGCGTCCGAAGGAGGCGACGAGGCGGAAGGTGCGGTGGGGGCGGAGCTGAGGCTGAGGCAGTGTGGGACCTCGTGGTGGGGTTCGAAGGTGGAGGACAGGCAGAGCGGCGGTCGCCGGCCCGCTGCCGTGCGGAGGAGATGTAAATGCGTGGAGACGAAACCGGCGACTGAAGGGCGCTAAGTGTGGTGATGTCGGCGAGACAGAGAGCCATGGGCTGGTGGCTCGCGGGTGGAGGATTTGGAAGGCCGTGCGACGCACGACGAGGGGCGGAGCGACAACCCTGCGAAGTGGAGGTGAAGGAGTTGGTGCTCGGGGGTGACGGTGGTGGTTGCTCCAGGCGTTGGGGTGGACTGTGAGGAGGACAATGGTCCTCTTCGGTCTTTGCCTCGAGACCTTGACGAGGAGGTCGAAGCTTGGCAATGCTCAAAGCCGCCGTAGAGGAGCGTAGAATTCCTCTGGATCACGCCGTACAACGGTCGCTGTCGCCGGCTTAGAGGATAACGGCGGATGCATCTGTGCGGCCGGCGAGGAGGGAGTTTTATAGGCGCGAGGAGGGGGGTTGTTACCGGCTGGAGAGATGAATGTGGCTGGGGAGTGTAACGACCATGCATGGTCGGGGAAGTGCCACGTGGCATGCCCAGGGGTTGCCACGTGACACCCAAAAAAATTCAAAATTTAAAGACAAATAAAAATAGAAAAGAAATAGAAGGAGACCTCGGATTGAAAAATTTCCTTCGCAAAAGTTGTTCGTCTCGACAAGATCTACAACTTTCATGAAGGACCCGGGATCAAAAGAGGTCATCTTTGCGAAGTGGTATTTTTGGTGGTTCTCTTTGTGTATAGAAAATCAACTTTTTGGAGTTTTGTAATTTTTTTGGTGGTTTTAGAGAGGATAAAAATCTAAAAAAATACGATAAAATATAAGGAAATTAATTACACACTAATCTGATTTTTTTGGATTTTTAGTAGATAAGAAAGTGGGAAAATAAAATAGAAGTATGAATCACCTAATTTTTGTACAGACTCACAACGGACCCTCGCACTCAGTCACTTTCTTTGATTTCAGTTTTAATCTGGATTTGAATTTTTGTGTCGCTTAATAAAACTTTCATCAAAGAACACAAATGAAGAAGAAATAAAATTAAAAGGGCTAATTATGTACATAAAAACTTAGGTCAAAAATAGCAAAAAGTCAAAATGCCCAAAAGAGGTCCAAACCCAACTTTCACAAATGAGCTCTGAACTTTACGAAATTGGGCTTCTTTTGAAGGTATTTGAAATGGAGTACTTTAAAAGTGAGTAGACCAAAATCGAACACTGTACGAGGGAGATATGTTCGTTTTAGTCCGTTATATGTGAAATCAGACTTTGGGATTATTTGACACTTATTGGAGTTAGTAATTTTTTTGTATTTTTTATTTAATAATGTTAGTAATATCTACACAATGGAGGTGATTTGGGGTCAATCAGAGTTATGGTGAATTAACTAAAAATATGAGAAGTTAGCGGCTTTTTGGGCTAATTTACACTTGGAATTTTTAATGCAATTGTGCATGATGAAATGCAAATATTATTCACACATTTATGAATGCTAATAATGTTCTATTAATGATTAAATGCATGTGAATTTTGGGAACTAAGCCTAATTAACCAATTTTAGCATGATGAATACGAGATTCATCACCCACCGCTTGAATCTGGATGGTTGTGATTAGAATGTGGAGGCCCGATCTGGACCGCACGATGAAGACATGTGTCAACAATCTGGAGACCTAGAGCTCGAGGGTATTCTTCCCTAAAATGAATAACGACGACGACGATTCTTTGCTTGATCAGGCTTCTCCAGCGAAGGAAGCTTTGGCGACGACTGGTGAAGTACTCCAACAAGGCCAGAAGGGGGGGCTCCTCCCCCTTCGAGCTCCCCTACAACAAGGGAGGTAGCAGAGATGGCTCCAAGGAGATGGTTACGTCGAAGATGAAGACTACTAGGGTTTCTGGTATAGAACGTTACTCTTTATCTTATTTGATCGAACCATGTGATGAAAGATGGCGCTCCTGAAGGATGTGGATGACCTGCAAGTGAAGATCTAAGGCTCGATTAAGTTGGAATCGACTTAAAGGATTGGGTTTCTTGCAGCAACACTATAGGTTTCAGAAAATGGATTTGCATATCAAAATTCAACATGCTTCAAATCGAATTGGAAATGGATTTTGGTTGCAATTATCAAAAGAGTGATTAAGGAATCTAAGAGGGTGATTATATACTCTAATTGGGCACTAAAATCAAGAAATGAAAAGGAATGAGTGCAGTTACCTAGGCTTCGAGGGTTTATGACCCTCAGGTCTTAGCTTAAGGGCCGATAATACCCGAGCTCTATGTTGCGTACGGTGGAAATTCATGGCACAACGTCGCCTTGGAATGACTCTTCCGACGACCTTCTTCCACTCGGAGCCTCGTCCTTGGTGTTTTCACCACCGTAGGGATGGAGCTTTGTTAGGAAGATGGTGTGTCAGTCAGTTGAGAACAAGAGCAGATAAGTCAAGTTAAAAACGATGAAGTTCATGTGATTTATAGGGAAGACGAAGGAGGTTGGAGATTGATCCAATGGCTGGCATGGATGTAGGTTGTTAGGTTTATATAGTGAAGGGTTTAGATTACGTTTTGGTCATGAATCGAAGGTGGAATAAGTAGGTGAACTGGAGGATGTTGGAACAGGATAACCTCCAAGTTCTTGAGGTTGAAGGAAGATTGTGGTGTTGACACATGTCAACACCACATTAATCCATAAATTAAATACTTTATAAATTATATAATAAATAATAAATAAATTATTTAAATATGTATAAAAAATGAATATAATTAATTTATCTAAATTATGATGTATTTTACTTGTATAAATAATATGGATTTTATGATTTATAAATAAACTATTAATAAATATATATAATATACTTCATAAATAACATATATAATTTCAATTAAATATTTTGATAAATTAAGCACCATATTTCTATTTTATTAATTAATATAATAATAAATAAGAGTTATGTGTATTTTCACATATTTTAATAAATTAATTTACATGTATTAATAAATACATGTATATAAACTACAAATCAATTTTAACTATTTTTAGTGTTTTTTATTTATTTAAAATATTAAATAAAGGTTATAACTTTAGAATTTATTAATAATAAACTAAAAGATCATGACAATAACTAAAAATTGTAAAATTAATTGTTTTATAAGTAGTATGCAAAGAATAAAATAATTAGCTAGAAACCTAATTGTCATTATATCCAAAGACCGACTTTTTTTTACAAATGGACTCCGATTTCAATGAATTCACCTTCATTAAATAGAGAATATTATTTTTTGAAAATTTGAGTTAGTATGAAGAAGTTATGAGGTTCAGAAGTTGGGAAATTGACAATTTGTAAAGCAGATTTCTTAGCATATATACATGTTGGATTTTTTTACGATTACTATATTTTTATATACATTTTTATAAACATATTGGAAATGAGTTTGGTGAAAAATATGTACAAATGAATTAATTAGATATAGTTGAAAATTGTATATATAAATTAAATAAAAGGAATTAGTGTATGATGTACAAAGTTAGTTATTTTTGGTGTTTTCTTACTTATCTCCTCTACTTTATTTTTGTCGACAAATCCATGCTGACTTGGTCTCAGGGGTTAGGTTATGTACATATCTTATAACTATATTTATATTTAGTTAGTCATCATGTACAATGTATACATATTTATAGTTGGCCTTTCTTTTCTTTCTTTTCTTTCTCTTATTTTTTTATGTCTTTTTAATGCATAAAATGTATTTTTATTCATGAATGGTTTTTTTTAGAATTAATAGATATTTACATGTATTTTTAAGGGTTTTAAGATAAAATGCCACAGAAATGTCACTGAATCATGGATACATTAACTCCCTATACTTAAACTTTACTAGTCACTTATCAAACACTTATTTGAAGAATAAGGAAAAAGATAGAAAGTTAGAATGGATATATTTTCCTAAACAAATTCATGAGAACAGATAAAGAACAGAGCCTGATCGAGCTTAGAATAAGCATTTTGTCAGAGCCTTAACTAGGCGTAGGATTTTAATCTCAACAGTTCTCAAGTTCCACAAACTCTTTGTTCAGGTTCACCTCAACAACCAACTTAGATCCACTTATCCATATCGCTAACTCTTTCAGCCTTGAATTCAATTTGTATGGTGTGTAAACTATGTTAGCTCTTCCTGATTAAAGAAGCGAAGAAACCACCCACTCTAGTAATACACTCTCATTAGTTCCTCATCCGGCTACTCTTTCCTCGAGAAGGGGGGTATTTCCTTCTAAGTTCAGATCGTGATGTGCCCACAATCAAATAGAGGAAAGAAGGTAGAAGAATGAGAAGAGAACTGGAGTCTGACAAATGTACTCACATCTCGTTGTGAAGCTCATCCAGTGTAGCCAAGTCTCAACTAAGATGTGCATGCTTTTTTTGGAAGTTTAACCATTGTGGTCATATTTGTATTTGGTGGGCGGCTTCTTTTTGATAGGATTTGTATTGTTGTTGCTTGCATTGCATCAATCTTTTTGTGCCCTAACGGATATGACATCTTTTTTCTGTCCATTTTTGGGGTCTTAGAAAAATTGTGCCAACGGATCCATCCCTCATATGAAGCTTTATTACAAATCCACAACTCCCATCTTTAGACATCCGCGTCACTAGACAAGGATGAAAATGCACCACTAAAATGAACTACCCTTCACAGCCTTATGCAAGTCGAGCAAAGTGAGGAATGCATGTGTCCAAAATTAGTCCATTATTAAAGAGTTAAACGGATGACACCAAGTGTTCTACTTAGGCAAGTTTAAGTTGAAGTCCGAACATGGTCTCATGAAACCCAAAGATTTAAGTTAAAGACCTGAAGAGTCTAAATTCCGGTTCCTAACTAGCCTCTTTACAATGAACGTCAAATGCCATAATCAAGCTCGATCCTTTAGACTATTCCAAATCATTAGTCCGAGAAATCAAAACTTATTCTGAAAAATGCGAATGTAAATGCAACAATGTTTTTGTGAAGTATTTTTTTTTGAATTTTACTCATTTTTATGTATTTTAAAGTTTTTTTCAATTTTTATGAATTTTAGGATTTGTATTTTTTTATGAATTTTTCAATTTCCATACACAAGCATATTTACAATAATTTACAAGATAAATCACCAGAATTTTATTGATTAAATAACTAATGTATTTTACAAGTTTTAATATGTAAAGATACATATTTCAATGAATAGGATTTTAAATAAGTATTATACACTTTTAATACATTTTTTAAATATAGATTTTAAATAAGGATTTTAAATAAATTTAACCCAATCCACTTTATATAGAAAATACATGAAAGTACGAGTTATGGATAAAAGTATATATAGAATACATACTCACTCCATATACTTAGCTTGTGCCATGTCATCATAGTACCAAAAAGAAAAAAAAGGACATACTTCATGCTAAGTAAAAGTGGGTGAGAAGATCGCAAGAATAGAAGTCGCTTTCCCCCTATACTTACGATCTGGTCAACGTAAGTATGGTGGAATACAAAATTGAGGTGAATGAGGAAAAAAATACAAACGAAAGAAAGAAAGAAGGAAAGAAGAAATAAAATCAACGAGATCACTTGGTCTCCCTATACTTAGGATTAGGCATCATAAGTATAAAAAGAATGTGACCAAAATTAGGGACGAGCGATAGGTGTAAAATAACATACATAAAAGAAAAGCAAAAAGATCAAAATACGAAAATGAAAATCAACAAAAACAATTAATCCTCCTAAAATACGAAAATGAAAATAAAAAAACTACCAATCCTACTTATACTTAGGATGTGGTATCCTAAGTATAAATATGAACAAAAATGGGGATAATTGGGATCTAAGAAGAATGTACAAGTGATGTAGACTCCAAAACGAAAGGCTTCAAGGACTCTGTGTAGGACACAATGAAGTGGAAGAGTAGTCATGAGTTCTGTACAGAGTAGCTCACCTCAACATGTGTTGTATGGAATCATCTGCCATGGGAGCATGTACCAATCCCTGGCAGGTTGAGTAGATATGCCATTGTATATGTAATAAGCCTCACTACTCTAGTAACTGTCTCTAGAGTCGGACTACAGAAGGTGTCAATAAATGCGTCCATCACACCATCCAACTCTCTATATTTAATAGAGCGCATAATCTTGATGAATCTTAGTTTCATCACTCTAAAAGATAATAAGTAAGCTCAAACCCCCAAAATCCACCTGCATTTCTTCATTTATATTACATAATTGGCATTCATGCATATGTATATAATAATGGCATTTTATCACTCATAATTGCATAAAATAAGAAGCCAAAAAAACCACAACCCAATTGACATGTAAATAAGCTCACTTCCCTGATTTTTAACTAATTCATGCTAACTCCAAATAACCTGAAACAATCTCCATTGTGTACATATTACTAACAAGAATAAATGAAAAATACAAAAAAATCACTTACAAAATAAGTGCTCCAGAAACTCAAACCATAATTCCAGGATTTCCGAACTAGAACACCGATATCTTCCTCATACAATGTCTGATTTGATCATACTCACTTTTGAACTAATGTACGCTCAATTATCTTCAAAACAAGACCAAGTTCAAGTGAATCCGAGCTCATATGTGAAAGTTGGGTTTTAGGCCTTTTTCGTACATTGTGTATTTTAACAGTTTTGACCTATTATTTTATGTACATAATTAACTCATTTTATTTTATTTCTTTTTTATTTATTTTATTTGACAAAAGTTTTATTAAAATGCACATAAATCCAAATCCAAAATAAGCTTGAAACTAAAGGAATTAATTAAGTCCGAGTGTTCACTAACACTCTGTACAAAAGTTGTCGTTTTTGTATTTTATTATATTTCTTCTTTTTCTTAATTAATATATATTTGTCCTTGATTTTATCATATTTTTTTCTTGATTTTTATCTTATTTAAAAATGACAAAAAATTAGAAAACCTAAAAATCAAGGTGTTCTATGTACATAGAACACCCCAAAAAATTTCGCTTGGCACAAATGATTTATTTTGGTTTCCCTTCACAAATGTTGTAGATCTCATTGAGACGAGCAATTTTGTGAAGAAAATTTTTCTATCTGAGGTCGTTTGCTATTTATTTCTGATTCTTCTTTATATTTTTATTTTCAAATTTTCTGATGGTGACACGTGGCTGCTCTTGGAGCCACCACATGTCACTCAAATTTGACCTCTATTTTTCATTTATTTTAAGAAATAAAAAAATTAATCAAAATGAAAAAAATGAAAAAATATATAATAAACCACCACACATGCAACACACGTGCCTCTTGTGTAAGTGCCCTGCACGTGCCCCACCTCCCTTTTTCCCTTCAAGCCATGTGGATGAACTAGGGTCGCTTGATCTCGATCGATCGGGCAACACCTATGCATCTTCCTCCTTGCCGCCTTTCCCAATTACCCCCGTCGCTCCTCCGCGTGATTCTTGACGCAATTACCGGTCAGATGCCTCAGCAAGTCTCATGCCACCTTCCATAATCTACCCTCATCAGATCCATGTCGCCCTCGCATATCTCATCCTCGATCTTCCCTTCTCAAAGAGCAATGCCACCTCCCATCGAATCTTATCAGATCCCCAATCGAGTTCCATCCTCGATCGCCTTCCATAGATGGCCCTCCTTCATCTCTATTTAGACAACGCCGCTGCCCCTCCTTGACTCTCATCCACTGATTGCCACGAGAACGAGAGGACCTGACGGCGACAACACCGTCCCTCTTTCTTCGGTGAGATATGACGCTCCACCTCCGTGACGCCGTTGCAGCGCGCCCTGCGCAGCTGCTATGCTCGCCCTCTATGGCTTGAGCTCAGACAACCCCCTTCAACCCACTTCACTCCACCACACACTCATCAATACCACCACCTTCCAACCACCTGCAACGCTTCTGCTCTCGCTTTCAGCACGCCGCCTTCACTACCGGCACAGTGGCTCCTTCACCCTCCTCAATTGGTTCCCCGCTTGTTGCCCTCAGCCATCTCTGCCTCATCATCGGCAACGAGCAAGGGATACCGCCACCGCTTCCAGCATGGCCCATGCCCGCACTTCATAAACACCAGGCTCCAGTTCTTCATCAACAAAGGAGAGCTCCCTCGTCTTCTACCACCTCAGCCTCATCACCTCTCGCTGATCCTCTACCAAGCTCATCCTGGAGCAATCATCTTCCATGGCCGTACTTGACACAGAAGCCCCTGCCCGCGTGCAAGGCACATGCATTGGGGCTAATTGCATCAAAGCCCCAGCAATCCACTTTATCTTCAAAACCATCCAGCTGCTCTAGGGAACGTGCTACACACATGCCCTTGGAAATTTTGCAAAAGACACCCCAGACCTCCCGCCTTATCACACAAAAATCCCACCACCCGCGGCACGTGCCCCTCTAGAGATTTTGCATTACAACCCTCCCGGGCCAGGTAATTCATCTAAAGTCCATGCTTTGCATTTTTTTGTTTTATTATACTTATTGTAATTTACAAACAAAACATCGTATTTACTCTATTATTTGAGCTACATTATTGCATCATTTTATTAATATAAAATTTGCATATGTTCTTCAATTAAATCTCTACTTGTTGGCTAATGCTTCATATTTTTATTATATGTGGTTATTTAATAATATTTATTATTATGAAATCTTGCATACTATGCCTACTGTGTGCCTCGAAATTCATAATTAATTAACCATAGCACCAAAAATGCCAGAAAATCATGATTCTACAATTGATATTTACATCATGCCCAAAAATAATTGCATTTGAAGGCATAGTTTGCTCTAAAAATCATTTTGTATATTTCATTAATTAATTTTTAATAGGTATTAAATTCAACATTTTTAAGGTTCATGATTTTTCTGAGATAGACCACTTAGTGATAAATCTCAGAGAAGTTTACTTCATGAAAATAACTAGATTTAATATTTATTATAATTAATTATTGAAAATCACACTATTTGCATTCATAAATTCATTAAATATTCATATTGCATCTAAAAAATTCAAAAAAGTTGTATTGTATTTATTTCATCACATTTGACATCTCGACCAAGTTTCATAAATTTTGGACGTATTTGATAAATATCAAACTTTTTCGTCCTTAAAATCGGCTGCATTGGCATTCTAAAAATTGCATTAAAAATACCAAAAAATATACTGCCTCGAAAACTGTGTACGAAATTCGATAGACATAATTCTAAGTTGTTTCTTTGCCTCCTCGAGTTCGACCTTGGGACTTGCCCAAGTAAAATAAGCGTAAAGCCACTCGAATTAAATTGATTAATTGTGGTTATATTCTTGGTTGATTTTGATTACATGCCTACAACGAAATGACAAATTAATCATATTTTTAACGGTTAATTATTCACACTGATTAATGTGAGGAAATCACTATTCATCAGATGGAGACGTTACCGGGGAGGCAAACATCTTAGGTTTTGTCTAGAGAATTATTGTTAGGTTTTCCCTACACATTCGGGTAGTCTGGCCCCCGAACCTCATCATTGTAAATTGTTTATATTTTTCTTGCATTTATTTTATTTCATTTTATTATCATCATTTATTTTTTGTCGTTTATTTTTTATTGTTTTTGTGTCACTCTTTTATACTCTCTCTCTCTTATTTCTTGCGAGGTACCTGACGCTCGTGGAGCGATTCTCACCGACACCCAAAAAATTGCAAATTAAATTAAGATCGAGTCGAGTCGTGAGAGAGCGTAGAGTCTAGGAATTTATTTTTCGTAATTTTAATTTTTGTACTTTATTGCTCATTTACAGCAATGTCTGTTTAGAATCTCGCATGCGTAAACAATACTCAAACTTTTTATGTGGTGCGTCGTGGCATGTTTCACTCTCTAGTGAGGGTGGCGCCCGACTTGAGTGGTTCTTAGGTTAGACCTACACTATGGCTATTAGAGCGACTAGGATTATTTTTTGTGCTAGTAGAATGACCACACTTCACGTTAATCAAGACGCACATTAGATCGTTCAACTTAGTCAAAAATTTAACTCGATTCTTCACGGCTAATAGAACTTTATGATAGGTGTGGTTTTTATTGGCTTGCATTCATATAGAATAATTTTCAGTTCTTGTATTGCATCCTACTTGGAGATTGCGAGGAATCACTGTAAGTCTCTTATGTGAGCATACATTATTGTTTCATGTGCATCATTTTTTTTCGAATTTTCTCCCTCCTATTTTGTCACTTAAAATTTAAAGGAAATTGGGACTAGACGGTAGACGTGCATTTGTGCTCACCTAATTTTTCAATGACACCTAATTAAAATTAGGACTGCTAAACAAGGCCGACTTTAATTAACTCATAAAATCAAGATTTTTTTATGGGAGAGCAACTCCATCCTAGGATTGAATTATTGTTTTGAGTGAGCGAGAGACGACACTTAAGGCTAGAGCCCAGCTTCAGAATCTTCGTTCAAACTACTGATTCTATAAAAATGGTTAGCTACTTCTCACTGAGGAAATAAGATAGCTGGTAAATGGTCAGGATTTCCTTAGCAGAGTATATGGTTTAAAGGACATTGTGTAAGGCTTCGTCCTTAAGTAACAAGTAGCCATTTTACAGTCCGTACTTACACCCATACTAGCTGAAAGTTGGTGCAACTAGTCGTAACAATTTAGGGCAGTCTTTAAGAAAATTTTCGGCACCTAACTGCTCGCTAATTCTTTTCCAGTATCATCAATTAAAATTGAAAAGATAAATTGCCGAACTCTTGCAGCTTCATTGTGTGAGTTAGTGAGCTTGGGATTTGATTTGTGTTTGCATTGGTGTGCGTGAACCGATCTCGAATATAAAAAACCGCACATCTGTGCCATCTCTCTCCTTGATTTAGAAATTAGGGTTTCTTTTGTCGAGTATCCCGTGCACTTAAATATCTTCAACCAAGATCCATTATGACAACTCACCACCTCCTTTAAAAATGACGGGACATTGGTCAAGGTATCCATCAGATCTGTAATATGAAAATGAATTTGTCTTGGACAATACCCAAATCCCCAAAACCCCCTTCGACCTAACATACTCCAACCTTTGCAGGAGACCCTCTCTCACGTTAATCTGGTCCACTCTATAAATGCGATCTATTCCATGAAAGACAATCCTTTATATTCAGATCACACAAACATTCAATCGACCGAGGTCACCACTTCATCATATGACAATCCTTTATTCAATCATCTGACCAAAGTCTCCACTTCTTCATATTGGCCACCTCTCCAGTCCGATTCTACACATGATCAGATTTCATCCTGGACTAATCCATCTTATTCCCAAGTTCTCTCCAAATCATTTGAAGATCGAACCACTTTTGAGACCAATAGCCGGCCGAGACAACAATTTCACCCGACTAAATTCTCTTCTCGTCACAATGTTGGGATAGGTCGACACTTCATAGATTCGTATCCAGACTGAACCTTAGGGAATAATACAATGGACCTGCACATCTTGATCTTACATACTAGACTGACCCTCCTGATGTTACTCTTTATGACAAGCCCACATATCATGCCTTCGAACATGACACTCATACAGGAGACTAGACTGATGATATCAACACAATGAACCATGTATGACGACTTCACTATATGGGGGACCGATCGACTATCAAGAAAATAGGTTCTACTCAAACCAACAATACATACCTGAATCACACCATGTTGAGTATGAGACCTATAGTTGCCCTCCTATCGAGTTGACTCCTTCCATGATTTTTGAGGAGAAATTTTCAGAAGATAACAATCATATAATAGATATTCCAAGAGGATCTTTCCCAATCTCATACATGAAAATGGAAGAGGAAATGACTGGATCTCAAGTTGAAAAATGAGGAAATACTCAGGAACCCACATAGACTAGAGGTGCACATGGATCGGATAAAATCCGCAATCCGATCCGATCCCATGCTATTGGATTGGATTGGTTTGGTTTTATCATTCTAATGGATCAGATCGGATTGGAGTTTTTGAAATCTGTTAAAGTTTGGATTGGATCGTATCTTTATCAAAATCCGATCCGATCCAATCTGATCCATTAACACACACAAGCACATGTAGATACATACATACATATACATACAAACTTGTGTACACACTTATGGAAAATGTATTATAAGCGTTGTCTATTCGTGACTTCTAAGTAATCATCACATTCATGAATTTTTTTCCGATAGAATAATCGTTGGCAATGAAGATCAACTTTTTCTTAGCATTTCAATAGTTAGGAAAAGTTGGACGGGCAACCAATTCTCTTTTCCCTTTGTTCGAGTATTTAGTTGTGCGCCTCTTATGTTATAGGAGGGTAAATGGATCTCTCCAAGATTCATTTACCCCATCCATATGTTTAGTCCCATATCTACCAGTGGTGGGACTTGGAGGCTCTGTGAAGGCTATATAGGGAGCCCCAGACCTCCTGTATCCATTGAGAAAGTGCAATGCATGACCTGATCCTTTGAGGCCTTCTCCTGTGGTTTCATCCCGCTCCTTAGGGAGTAGGTTCCACGTTAAATCTTGGTCTTCTATATTTTATATTTCTAGTTTATGCTCTATTTATCAATTACGCTAGCGCTTCCTATTTCTAACACCCTTCAGTGTCATCTCCCCCGCTTAAAATCACAACATTCTTTTGGGAAACCCCCCAAATTCCTTCTCCATCTTTGTCCAAAATCACAACCTCCCCCTCTCCCCTCACTCGGTGCACTGCTACCCCCATCTCCTTCCCCCTACACTTGGACGAGGCATGCTCCCCCCTTCTATATGCCATACCACCCCCGCCTCCCTTCCCATGTACGCATGGACAAGGCATGCTCCCCCATCATGTACCCTACCGTCCCCCCTTCCCATGTGTGCTTGGACAAAGCATGCTCCCCCCTCGATGTACCCTACTGACCCTGACCTCCTTCCACCGTGCGCCTGGACGAGGAAGTGGGCCACATATTCTACGCTGCCATGGTGGAGCTCGATTCCGCCGCCCACAACCCCTCTGACCTTGGCAGTGGAAGAGTTCTCTGCGTAAGACCCCTTTGTGGTTCTTGTCTACTTCGTTCAAGTGGTATCTTTACGATTTTAAAACCAAAGTTTTATTTTGTAAAATCGTCTATGGCAGATATGTGTGTACATACTTTTCATGGCTCTCTTATATATGATCGTTATTTCTTCCATGCTATTTTATCATATCAAATTTTTTAAGTTCGCAAAATTACCTTGTCATATTTCTACAGAAGATATGCAAGACACGTTGGGTAAAATCGAACTCATTTCCTTCACAACTATCATTGAAGCATGGATTGTTGTGGATGCGTCTCTTTATTGAGTGATCTATCTACATTAATATCCTCTTCAAGCAGAATGCATATATGGATTTCTTGAAATCTCCTCTTATCAATTTCTGTAATTAGTGGTTGATGTTTTTGATTTGCTAGCAAAATGTTGGTTGACTCATTTTTGAAGAGTTTAGTTGAGTTAGATACAAATATCATTTTTTCATATGCGATGAGCGATAATGGGATATGGGTTAAAATGATTTTGATTGTCCTACAGTTGATGCTTATCTGATATTTTATTGATTTCAGTCTGAAAGGAGAATATGTTTTCAATATATGCGTCATCGTCAAACATCAATGCACACACCAATAATGTGTTAGTCTCCTACATAGAACTCTCACATTGTTAGTTGTCATTCTTATAAGAATCTCCATTTTGTTGATTGTATATTTTAATTATTTGTTAAATTCATTATTGTAAGAAATATAATCATATGATCTTGTATTGTTTGATAACTTATTCTTGTATCCTTATTTGTTAACTTGTATTGTTCTTATTCGAATCATTTGAAGGGAATCAATTACAAAAAAACATATTGAATGTGTTATTTATTAAAAAACTTAAATTTCATATTCAATATAATCCTTTAATTTGATTGTATAGTCATCAACTTTTTATAATGGATTAATGGAATTCTTCAACCTTCACTTGATTATGTGATTTCTCTTTTCTTTTATTTACATATATTCATATTCTCAATTTTTAAGTCAATATTTGAATATTCGAGGGCTAGTGTGTTGTAAAGTATAAACTTGCAAGAATAGGCTATTGAGCGGGAAAATGTAAATGTAAAAATCCGAATTAATCTGATCCAATACGTAATCCGATGGATTGGATCGGATTGGATTTGAATTTTTGATGGATTGGATTGGATTCCAAAAAATAAAAATCCGTTAAGATTGGATTGGACATGGAGTAAGCTAAAATCTGAACCAATCCGGTCCATGTGCACCCCTAACATGGACTGCTTACATGATTGATCATGAAAAGTCTTTCGAGGATGACATTTCGAGGATAAGTAAGAGATATGAATTAATGGAGGAAAAATTCAGAAATTTCAGTGACCGACTAATTTCATTTTATGGTAGCTAGGGTATGAAAGTGGAAGATACAATAATTGGATCTAATGTTGAAAACACCGAGAATACTCAAAAACCCATTCACTCTAGGGATGACTCTGACAGCGACACTTCTAAATACTATTCCCTTAGGGATGACTCTGATCCTGCATATCTAAGCTCCTCATCTGCTTGGGAAAATGACTCATCTACACACGGCACCGAAAAGACCAAAAAATCGAAAAATTCATAAACACCCAAAAAATTGAAAAACCAGAAAACCCATAAAAATTAAAGTGAAGAAGATTTAAAAATTCTAGATCCTACTCTGAGGGAAGCACTGGATAAAAGATCGATTTTTGAACTTCCCTTAAATTAGGCCATTGAACACTTCCCCCACCTGGAAAGATTTATATAAAGTAAATTAATGTCAAAAAAATCGGATATGATAAGAATACAGATTGAAAGACATATATTGTTGATTGGTCTTGAATCAACCCTTTTAATGGCGTCAAATTAACGATTTCGTTGCAGTTAGATAAATCCGGATCGATAAAAAATAACCACACGGATCGATGAATCATCGAATGAAATTAATGTGTGGTTTTATGTTTGTTTATCTAGGCAAGCCCCAGGGTCGACTCAAGGAGGTAAAGGAACAACTCAGGATCAGATTAGATGAATTAGATCACGGTTTTCTAAGTGGTTTTTTTAAATTTTTATGCGATAAAAAATGCAAATGCACGACCTTGGATGAACTAGGTTACTAAGAAAACATGGAACTTAGCCGAATTAATTTTAATACTAAATTAATCCAAATTTAGCAAAATTTCATTTTTCCTATAAACCTAATGCAATGATGAATGTAAAATGTATTTTTTTGGATTTTCTGGACTTAAGATGCAACGATGAAAAATGCAAACTTTTTGGGGGGTTTTATGCAATTTTTCATGCAAATGATATGGAAAATTATGACAAAATTACTGAGAGTGAAATATGATGAAATGAAGCTACACTATTTTTTTAGAATTTTCTGACACTTTATGATTTTTTATAAATTTTTCACTGAAAATAGAGTGACTGTTAGTATTTAATTCCTAGTAAATCCATGGAATAAAATTACCCAAAGAAAGAATTATCTCAAATATATATTTTAATAAGGAATCCAGGAAAATTGAAATTTCTCAAAAATGATATTTATGGATTTAACTAAAAAGCATTTATTGAAATCACTAAATAATTTATTTTACATAAAAGACATCTAATTTGAATGAAATTTGGAAAAAAATTTAAAACACAATTAGAGGCATCATCCACAATTTTTTCACAGTTTTTGGAGCAAGAAATATGTCTGTGCGAATTTCAGAGCTTAAATGGGTAAAATATCACTTAATTTCAAACTCTGATTTTTAATACATAATCTGATATTCATAAAATATAAATAAATAGCCAAAATATACAGAATTAATTACTCAACAAAATGCTATTTTTGTATTAATAATTGATGCGAGATGAATGTCCAAATTAGAACACAAACCCGGGGGTGTTTTTGCAAAATTGAAAGTGAAAATAAATAAACAAACATGCACATGGATGTCTTCGAAAATAAAGAAACCTAAAAGGACACAATTGCAATTTCTACAAATAATAAAAATAAAATAAAATAAGATCGACCTGGGCTTCCCACTTCCTTTCTTGTCACCCAAGCTAGGGCTAAAGAGGAGTACGGCGGGCACGACGCACGGAGCTTGTGAAGCTGGGCAGTGCGTGACGACCACGGCTGACGTCTGGAGGTGGAGCCACGTGGTCACGGTCACGCACGGTGAAGCGCCGCACGTGGTTGGGCGGCGCGCGGAGGGAGGCGCATGCCGCAAGAGGCGGTTGGCGTTACGACGGATGCCGACGAGGCGCGGCTCGGCGGTGAGGGGCTGGATGGCTACGCGGCTGAAGGGGGTACCCCACGGAT
Organism: Ottelia alismoides; assembly: GCA_037367405.1. Taxonomy (NCBI): domain Eukaryota; kingdom Viridiplantae; phylum Streptophyta; class Magnoliopsida; order Alismatales; family Hydrocharitaceae; genus Ottelia; species Ottelia alismoides. The sequence continues at coordinate 204,563 of JAZKJV010000408.1, forward strand.
GGGAGGGCGCGCTGTTGGCCAAGCAGGATGGTCGACAGGCGGTTGCGCCTGGCGTTGGAGGAGCGCACAGCCGTCGCACGCGGGGGCAAGTGGAGGCGGGCAGTGGCAGACACACGGGCAACGACGCTGAGGACGACCACGGAGGATGCACGCTGTTCGCGATGCATGACTGCTGGTGCCACTGTTGGAGGGTTGCGGGGTCGGTCATGCCTTGGCGAAGGTGTTTTGCATGGCAGCAGCACCACCGTTGGGCGCGAGAGTCACAGGCGGTGGCCGACCTAGAGGTGGTGGCCGGTCGAGGGGGGAGCTGCTAACGAGGTGCATGACCTGCAACTTTTTTTGTGTTTTTTTTTGCAAAATTTTTGTTGTAATTTTTTTTGTAAACAGGGAATAAGAATGTGAATGAATAGGTGGATTGTGATGGTGGTGGTGATAATGGTTAATGTAGTAATGGGGGTGGTAGTGAATGTAAGGTGGTGGATTTGATGGTAAAAATAATGTGATGATGAAAATGGAATGACAATGAAATGAACAAGATAAAAAAATTGATGTTAGATAAATAATATAATAAGGAGAATGAAGGAATACTTACCTAAGGTGGTTTCGTCGTAGGGGCGCGGAGCATCTAAGATGAGCTCTAGTTGTAGCCTCGATCCGGTTCGACGAAAAATCAGATAAGCTTTGCGATCTTGACAGGAAGTTCACTACGCACAGACTAACCACGGATCTCGCATGCAGGTCGTCGTCGCTCAACGTCTAAAGAGGAGCTGTCAACTCATAACTTACATGAGGCTCGGACCTCTCTCTTGTAGAATGGCGGATGAAGAAAAATGGTGGAGGATGAGGGGAATAAAAAGAGGAGGAAAGGGAAGTTGGAGAAGAAGTGGAGAGAATGGAGTGGTGGAGAAAGTGGTGGCTTGGAGTGGAAGGCAAGCAGAGGGAGAAGAAGTAAAAGGTGAATAAAATAAATAAAATAGTATAATAGGCAACTAAAAATAAAAGAGAAAATAAAGGTAAAAGAAAATATTAAAATAAATTAAAATAAACAAATAAATGCAAATAGATAAATAATTAAAATAAATAAATAAAAAATAAAATAAAATAAAATAAAATCTGAAAATAATAAAAAAATGAGGTGACACGTGGCATCTCTAGGAGCTGCCACGTGTTGCTCCCAGAAAATTTACAAATTAAATGTAAAGAAAAATTGAAAAGAAATAACAAAATGGGTTAAATAAAAAAGTGATCAACACAATGGTTGCTCATCTCGACGAGATCTACAACTTTCGTAAAGGGCCGAAAATCAAAAAAAGTCAGTTGTACAAAATATATTTTTGGGTGGTACCTTATAGATATAAAATACCGTATTTTATCTTTTGCTAATTTTTGTCTTTTTGAAATTCGAGAAAAATCAAAATAAAGTTAGAAAAAATATGAAAGAAATATTTACAACTTAATCTATTTTTTGTATTTTTAATAAATACAAAAATAAAAAGATAAAATACAAGGACAAAAAGGTCAATATATAAATATACAATAGGGGCCCAAAACCCAAGATTTGCATACGATCTCCGATTTTAATGAAATTAGTCTCATTTTGAAGGTCTTTGAATGTATATTACTTTAAAAGTGAGTAGACCTAAATCGGACACTGTATGAGAGAGACATGCACGTTTTAAGGTTCCTAGTGTCAAACTTGGACTCGGGTTTGATTGGTCAATTTTACTAGTTAATTTTTTTGATATTTTTCCTTTATTAGTGTTAGTAATATATACACTATAGAGTTGGTTTTATTGGATTTGGAGTTAGTATAAAATATATACAAATAGGTGAAATATGGTGAATATACATGTGATTTTTACAAGTGAACTAGGCTTCTTATTTAATGCGTATATGAATACTAAAATGCAGATATTATTTATGCATGCATGAATGCTAATTATGCAATATAAGTGGAAATATGCAGCTAATTACTTGGGAACAAAGCTTTATTTTCAACTTTTAGAGTGATGAATCACAGATTCATCAACTCTCTATACTTAAACATTGCTCATGCCTGAGCAACTAAAATGAAATGCAAAAGTGAAATGAGATTGGGTTCCATACCAAGGTCATGAACAAAAGGTGAAAATGGAGCTTGACTCGACCTCTGGATTAATAATGTGGCGGAACCTTATTGGGATCTGAATTTAATGCCTAACAGACTTTAAGTTCCACAAGTCTTCTATTTAAGACGCCTCAACAATCAAGTTAGAACAAATCCTCATACGCAAATTTTTGATGACTATGAATCTTACTTGTATTGTGTAAGTGAAAAATAGCTCTCCACATCTGAAATGGCAAAGAACCAGCCTCCTCTAACAAGGTAACTCTAATTCCCATGTCCAATAACTTTTTCCTCGAGGAACGGGGTATTCCCTTCTAAGTTCAAGTGCGACCAGCTCAAGAAGAGGAGGTGGAGAGAAAAGAATGGACGGTAGACAATGTAGCTACCTATCCCAGGATGCCTGACCAGTGTATCCAAGTCACCCAGCTGCAAACTTCTTGCTAATATACATACTCCGGCAGGCAATTTTTTTTCACTTAGACCTGTCCAATTTTTTGGAGTTTTTGCATTTTTTTCCTTTTCTCTCTCTTTTTTTCGAACTATATACAAGGTGCAACATGTACATCAGGAGTTTTCCTCTCGATCTAGTAGACTATCCCTCTTTTGAAACATTATTGCAACCCACGGTATCCCGTCCTTAGATGTCAACACCACCAAACTAGGTTGAGATGCACTACCCTCCCTAGAGGAGGACGGATGTTTCCACCCGTGTGATACTCCAAGACAAAGGATTCTACCTCCTCACCACCTCATCAATGAAGAGCTACGTGCATGGTGCTTGTCCAAATTAGGTCACTGTCTAAAAGAATCATGCGTGTGCACGAGATATTCTACTTAGACTAATGAAGATGACATGTGAACATAGACTTGCGGACTCAAAGAATTAAGTCACTTGACCTGAGAAATCTTAACTCCAGTTCCTATAAGGTTCCTCTAAAATTAGGTGGATTAAGGTCAAATCAAGTCCCTCCTCAACATCTATTCATAACTTGATTCGGAACCCACTAGCTTTTCCCATTGCATATGCAAAATATGCAGATGAGATGTAGATGACATGCTGTGTAGATGACGTGCAAGACATTTTTTTTGAGTGCAAGGATGGTATGCAAGAGTAAATAAGAAGCCTATTTTTTGTGTTTTTTATTTGGTATACCTCCTACGTTACAAAAATTTACAAGAGTTTTATAAGTATTATACAAATTATACAAGTGTTATACAATATACAAGTATATATGTATTTTACAATTTTTTTTACAGATTTTACAAGAGCTTTACAAGTATTACAAATATACATGTATTTTACAAATTTTTTTCAATTTTTACCCACCCGTAATTATTGCATAATATATACAAAAATACGCGAAAATACGTGAAAGTACGAGCTATGGGTAAAGTATATATGTAATATATACAGGCCCCCTATACTTAGCGTGTGCTATGTCCTCAGAGCACGAAAAGTGAGGAAAAAGACATAGCTCGTGCTGAGCATAGGAGAGCTAAAATAATAAAAAGTATAGAAGTCGTCTCGCCCCCTATACTTAGGCTCTGGCAGCCTAAATGTAGAAGAAGATCGAAAATGGGGCATGCGAGGTCAAGAGAGGAAATGGATGAGTATATACATGGTGGGCATCGGTTCCCCCTATAGTTATGCTTTGGTCAGCCTAAGTATAGGACAGAAGTGAGTGTGAGAACCGATGGGATCTGGAGAATATACATCGAATGATTAAGAGACTCGGGTCACTCTCCCCCCTTATATTTAGGATCTGGTCATCCTAAGTATAGCCATAAAATGAAATGATATGGAGTTGGGGTGAGTGATTCGAATCACTGCGGAGGGAGGGAAAATCTATACATGGAGGAGTGAGAATATACAAGGATCAAGAAGGTTTGTGGTGAACCTTCTTGTGTGAACGAGGAGGTAAGGAATATACAAGTGTGTCTCTGTTGGAATCATCCTTAGATGAATAATGGTGAGGTGTAGGGATCGTCCAACTAGGGTCGACACACGACTGCTTGCTCAGATATGGCTTGAGAACAACCGAACTGAGCTCACTCATATAAACCAACTTATCCAGACCCGATGAGGATTCCTCTGAAAATTCCTTCTCCGGAATGTTGAAGGAAACTTTCTTGGTTGGTTTTCTAGAACCTGAATCATTAAGAGAGAGTAGAGAGCGACACGCCTTGAGGGGTTCAGAGGAACACCTCGAGGAATCAATTCTTGACTTCCTCTCACTAGATAACCGACTAGAGGAGGGAGCAACCATGTTTTTATGTGGGGTCAATTTAGTCTCGGTTGTTTTCTTTGAAGGTCCGGGATGTGGTGTGGGGTTGACCATGGGTTCCTCATCAGACGAGTCACCATATAGATTGTAATATTCCCGTAGGGTCAGCACGTATCTTGAGAAGATGCTAGTGATCCAAGTTGGATTTGCATTGTTGGGATCTTGTGTCGGATCATCAAAATGGTCAAGGCAATCAACAAAGGTCGTGTCCGACTCAATGATAGCTTCTGGTCGTGAGTCCTCCTTAGAAGCTGTCAAGGTGGTGGTGCAAGCAATTAATGAAGTGGATGTGTGGGGAGTCTCAGAACCAACGGTCGTACGAACAGTCAGTCTCTCAGGAGTAGCAGATAGGTGGGACTCATCTACCTCTCAATGGTCACGACCGTCAATGGATATGCGGGTCACCTTAGAGTAAAGTGTATCAAAGAATGGGTGTGGTCGAAGCGCTCCAATGCTGTAAAATCGATTTCCCGAGTCTCGCAATTTATAGTCACCTTAGCCAAGGCTAAGAACGGCTTCCCGAGAATAATAGGAGACTCGGTGAACTCTCCTCGGTGCTCAATGTCAATGACCATGAAGTCTACCTAGAGTAGAGAACCCTGGAAAGTTATGATGACTGAAATGGTTCCTCTCAACCGTTTGATAGATTGATCAACCAGCTGAACGATCTCTCTCGACTTTCTGATTGTCCTGAGTTTGAGCTTGTCAAACACAGAAGTCGGGAGGATATTTATCTGCGAGTCATCATCGATTCTTGCATGGGTGAAGATGGTGTCTTTGATTTCACACTCAACTCGGGGCAACCGCTTCACTCTGCGCCTCTTGGTCTTTCTCCTTATCACCAAGGAGGTGGCCATAGACATTATGTGTCTTTCAGTCCTTGTTCTCTTATTGCCCGACCTCTTAGGCATCAATTTACTTCTCACAAAACGTTTGAGGTCAGGGAAGTGATCTATGGCCTTTATTAAGGGAAGATTAAAAATCAAATCTTTATTGAGTGCTTCCCTTAGGGCAGGATCCATTTTTTAGGTCCTTTTCATTTTCTATTTTATGTGATTTTCTGATTTTTCAATGTTTTGGCCTTTTTGGAATTTTCAATTTTTTTGTGTTTTTGATGGATGAATGACCAGACATTGGATTGGAGGGGAAGTGGTTAGTAGAAGAGGGAGATAGAATGGACTCCAGTTGTACAAAAGGTGTGGGTTCCTAATGATTGCTCGGTTTTCAACATCAAATCTACTTATTTCCTTTTCCACCTTCATACCCAGACTGGCAGAAATTGAGTGCAATATTTCTATGACATCTCTCAACTTGGCACTGAATTATTCATTCTTCTCTATAAGCCTAGAAATGTCATCCTCCAAAAAGTTCTCATGACAAATCATTGGAGAGTTCTGCTCAATTGGAGGGTATTACTGAGATATTGGGATCCCATACTCAACATACCTAGACTCTGGCATGTACTTCAGGGTCGAGTATGGATTATCTGTGTGGCAGATATCGGTCGGAGCCTCATGTAATGGAGTCAATGAACGGGGAACTGGTAAGTCTAGCTCATGAGTCCAAGTCCTTGAATGAGTAGGCTTCCGAATGTATGATATGAAGGTCGGTCAATGTAGGCTTGATTATTATGGTCAATCAAGTCAGGAAGATTATAAGGTGCATGCCTCTCCATTCGGTATGTTCGATCAACCATGTTATGCCCTAAGGTAAAGTCGGGATGTGTCTATGTAAATTGTTTTCTGGTCCTTACTTGAGGCGAGAACGAAATATGTGGGGGCACATAATTCTTCCAATCATCTGTCTCAGCAGTGGCTTGTTCTTCATTCGGTTATTTGATTCTAGAAAGCTCTTGAGAATAAGGATAGTCATCCCAAAATGGAAGTGAATCCGGAGTGTTAAAATATGGAGTAGGTGAGAAATGCGAAGAAGTAGAGAAGTCGATCGAATTTCTGACTTCATATCGGGTTGAGGTGGAACCGACCACGGGTAAGGGTCCCCCGTGGATAGCGGAGGATACATGGAAGAAGGAGAAGGTGAAGATGAACGATATATGGTCGAAGAAGAATGACCAGAGGTCTCAGGGTATGGGGACCAATATCCCGACATATTGAGGAGGAAAGGATGAATGTAAGTAGATCGAGGTAGAAAATGTGCAATTACATAGGATAACGCACACGGACAGACACAAAGACAAACACAAGAGCAAACCCTGAGTTCACACTCAACACAATGAAGGACCCGAAATTGAGTCCAATTAATCTGGTTGATTTTAAGTGTGATTTTTCAGATAAATAGCAAGGGTTACGCGACCTATAGGGAAGTCAGCTCAAAGCCAGGTGCGTCTCCCTTGTTTAACCTGTCGCCTAAGATACCAACGCCCTTCCTTTCTTCGCTCCTATCCCTAACTAAGAGTTCAAGGACCTGTCCCTATCTACCTACCGAAGTAGGCGGAGGCTGACAAGGCTTTAACTTCGCCCCTATCTACGTGCTGGAACAGGCGGAGGCTACTAGCAACTTGTCACGGTGCACCACAATTTTACCCCTATCTACCTACCGGAGCAAGCAGACGCTACTTGGCGCTGGTCAGTTGAACTCGTAATTCAACCTGTGATATTTGCTCGGATCAGGGTACGTGATATGGCAGGCAGGGATTTTGGTTCTGCCTTAGGGTGTGCACACACACTCTCTGTATCCTCACTCAGCCTGAAATCAAGGTCGGGGTTACTCTCTCGCAAACAAGGGTTAATTTTAGTTAATTTTTTGGTCCAGTTCAATTAGCAGTCCTAATTTTAAAGATTAGTTGTCACTGTAATTAATCCACACAAGCAATCACGTCTACCGTCTAGTCCCAATTCATTTATCTTAGTTTAGAAAAACAGTGAGAGAATCGGAAAAAGCTGATGCAATAGAGAAAATGATGATGAATTCTTGAGTAAGAAGACTTACAGTGACTCCATCTCTCTACAATGCAGGATGCAATACTGAATTGAAATTTTACAATATATGAAATGAAATCGATGAAAATCCACTCCTAGACATGCACTTCTATTAGCGAGTGAAGAACAAGTTAAATTCGGCTAAGATCCTGCGATCTAGGTGCATCTTTTAATGGTGAAGTGTGGTCCTACAAATTACGAGCACAAACAGACCTAAGAAAGCTCTAAGAGCCGCAAGTGCAGGTCTTATCCCACGTTAAGCAACCACACAACACGTAGAGGACTCTTTTTATTATTACTTACACGCGCGAGAACCTAAATGGGAACCGCTGGAAATGCAAACTTTTTTTACAAGTTAACGAAAAATGATAATCTTTTTGGCATCTCAACAACCGACTTGATCCACGAATCGTCGGCCTCCGATGCACTTCGAGATGCGTCTACTTCAGGAAAGCCGCTCCAAGTCCACCAGACCCTCGCACAAAAAGATAAAAATGTCAGAGAAAAAATAAAAAAATAATTGAAAAATGGAATAATTACAAGGTGGTTCGTGGATCAGACTACCTGAGTGAATGGAAAATGTAAATCTAATTTTCTCAAGTGATCCTAAGCCATTTGCCTCCCCGGCAACGACGCCATTTGAAGATGCTCGACTTACCCTTGTTAATTCAATCAGATTAATGATCGAATTAGATTTGTCGTTCGTTGCAGTCGGGTAATCGAGGCTTTGTCAAAAACCACTCAGATTTAAAGTTCGATTAAACTCAAGCGGTAAATTTATTTTACTTGGGCAAGCCCAAGGTTGAACTCAGGGAGTTAGCTTTCTCCTTAGGGAAATCTTAAATTAATTTCGATGCCAGATTTTCAGGAGAATATATTTTTTTGGTCTTTTTATATTTTTATGCGATTAAAAGAAAGATAATGCAATTTCAAGCCAAATTTTTAAGTTAAATCACAAAAGATGATCAGACGAAGTCCAAAATTAATTAAATTCGGCCATAAGATGGTGTGGGATGAGACTAAGCTACTGCAATTTTTTAGATTTTTTGGACTTAAGACACAACGATGAAAAATGCAAACTTTTTGGGGGATTTTTATGCATTTTTTTCATGCAATTGATATGAGAAAATTATGAAAAATTTACTGAAAGTGAAATATGATGAAATAAAGATACTCTAATTTTTTTAGAATTTTCTGACACTTGATGATTTTTATGAATGTTTTACTAAAAACAGAGTGGCTATTAGTATTTAATTCCTAGTAAATCTATGAAATAAAATTATCCAAAGAAAGAATTACCTCAAATAGATTATTTAGTAAGGAATTCAGAAGAATTGCAAATTCTTAAAAATGATATTTGTGGATTTAACTAAAAATCATTTACTGAAATCGCTAAAAAAATTATTTTACACAAAAACATCTCTAATTTCTATGAAATTTGGGTAGAAATTAAAACACAACTAGAGGCATCGTCCACATTTTTTCACAATTTTTAGAGCAAGAAATATGTCATTGCGAATTTCTGAGCTTAAATGGGTAAAATATCGCTTAATTTCAAACATTGATTTTTAATAAATAATTCGATGCTCACAAAAATATAAATAAATAGCCAAAATATACAGAATTAATTGCTCAACAAAATGCTATTTTTATATTAAAAATTGGTGCGAGATGGATGTCCAAATTAGAATACGAACTCAAGGTTGTTTTTGGAAAATGAAAGTGAAATTAAATAAACAAATGTACACAGGGATGTCTTTGAAAACAACTAAACCTAAAAGGATACAATTGCAATTTCTCCAAATAATAAAAAATAAAATAAAATAAGATCGACATGGGCTTCCCACTTCCTTTCTTGTCACCCAAACTAGGGCTAAAGTGGAGTAAGCCGGGCACGGCGCACGGAGCTTGCGAGGCTGGCAGCGTGCAGCAGACGGCAGCCACAGCTGATGTCTGGATATGGAGCCGCGTGGTCACGGTCGCACGCGGTGGGACAACGGGCTGTGCGGAGAAGCACCACACGCGGTTGGGCGGCGCATGGTCGCTCGGAGGGAGGCGCGGGCCACGGGAGGCGGTTGGCATCACGGCGGATGCCGACGAGGCGTGGCTCGACGGTGAGGGGCTGGATGGCTGCACGACCGTGTGCGACTAAAGGGGGCACCCCGTAGCTGGGAGGGCGTGCTATTGGTCGAGCACGATGGTCGGCGGGCGGCTGTGCCTAGCATTGGAGGAGCACGTAGCCATTGTGCACGGGGGCAAGTGGAAGCGGACAGAGGCTGACGCGCGGGCGGCGGCACCGAGGACGGTCGCAAAGGATGCACGCTGGTGGCGGTGCACAACCGCCGATGCCGCTACTGGAGGGTTGCGGGTGTCGGTCATGTCTTGGCGGAGGTGGCTTGCATGGCAGCGACGCCGCCGCTGGGCGCGGGAGCCGTAGGCAGTGACCGATCGAGCGGGGGAGCTGCTAACGAGGCACATAGATTGGAACTTTTTTGTGTGTTTTTTTGCAAAATTTTTGTTGTATTTTTTGTAAATAGGGAATAAAAATGTGAATGAATAGGTGGATTATGATGGTGGTGGTGATAATGTTAATGTAGTAATGGGGGTGACAATGAATGTAAGGTAGTGGATTTGATGGTAAAAATAATGTGATGTCGAAAATGGAATGACAATGAACAAGATAAAAAAATTGATGTTAGATAAATAATGTAATAAGGAGAATGAAGGAATACTTACCTGAGGTGGTTTCGTCGTAGGGGCGCGGGGTATCTAAGATGAGCTCCAATTGTAGCCTTGATCCGGTTCGACGAAAAATCGGAGAAGCTTTGCGATCTTGACGGGAAGTTCGCTACGCGGAGACTAATCGCGGATCTCGCCTGCAGGTCGTCGTTGCTCAACATCTAAAGAGGAGCTGTCACCTCACAACTTAAATGAGGCTCGAACCTCTCTCTCGTAGAATGGCGAATGAAGAAAAATGGTGGAGGATGAGGGGAATAAAAAGAGGAGGAAAGGGAAGTTGGAGAAGAAGTGGAGAGAATGGAGTGGTGGAGAAAGTGGTGGCTTGGAGCCTTGGAGTGGAAGACAAGTAGAGGGAGAAGAAGTAAAAGGTGAAAACAATAAATAAAATAATAAAATAATATAAGTAGGCTACTAAAAATAAAAGAGAAAATAAAGGTAAAAGGAAATATTAAAATAAATTAAAATAAATAAATAGATGTAAATAAATAAATAAATAAATAAATAATAATAATAAAATAAATAAATAAAATCTGAAAATAATAAAAATATGGTGGCACGTGGCGGCTCCAGGAGCTGCCACGTGTCGCTCCCAAAAAATTCACAAATTAGATGTAAAGAAAAATCGAAAAGAAATAACAAAAGGGGTTAAATCAAAAAGTGTCAACACAAAAGTTGCTCGTCTCAACGAGATCTACAACTTTCATGAAGGGTTGAAAATCAAAAGAAGTCATTTGTATAAAATATATTTTTGGGTGGTACCTTATAGATATAAAATACCACATTTTATCTTTTGTTAATTTTTTGTCATTTTTAAATTTGAGAAAAATCAAAATAAAGTTAGAAAAATTATGAAAGAAATATTTACAACTTAATCTATTTTTTGGATTTTTAATAAGTAAGAAAATAAAAAGATAAAATACAAGGGCAAAATGGTCAATATGTACAATATACAATAGGGGCACAAAACCCAAGATTTGCATACGATCTCCGATTTTAATGAAATTAGTTTCATTTTGAAGGTCTTTGAATGTATATTACTTTAAAAGTGAGTATACCTAAATCGGACACTGTATGAGAGAGATATGCACGTTTTAAGGCTCCTAGTTTCAAACTTGGACTCAGGTTTGATTGGTCAATTTTACCAGTTAATATTTTTCTGATATTTTTCCTTTATTAGTGTTAGTAATATATACTCTATAGAGTTGGTTTTATTGGGTTTGGAGTTAGTATAAAATATATACAAATAGGTGAAATATGGTGAATATACATGTGACTTTTACAAGTGAATTGGGCTTCTTAATTAATGCAGATATGAATACTAAAATGCAGATCTTATTTATGCATGCATGAATGCTAATTATACAATATAAGTAAAAATATGCAGCTAATTACTCGAGAACAATGCTCTATTATCAACTTTTAGAGTGAAAATCACAGATTCATCAATTGTCAATGGCCTCCTCTTTGATAATAAAGAGAAAGACTGAGAGCGACGTAGTGAAGCGGTTGCCCAGATTTGACTATGAAATCAAAGACACAAAATTTACCCATGCTCTAATCGCTGATGACTCACCAATCAATCTCCTCTTGAACTTTGTATTTGAGAAGCTCAAACTTGAACCTATAAGGAAAATAAGAGAGATCGTTCAACTGGCTGATCGATCTATAAAGCAGTCGAGAGGAATGATTTCAATCATTATTACATTCCAAGGTACTCCGCTCAAGGTGGAATTCATGATCATTGATATTGAGTATCAAGGAGAATTCACCTAGTCCCAAATCATTCTCGGAAGGCCATTCTTAGCCGCAACTACGATAGTTATAGAATGTGAGACTTGGGAAATCATACAACATTGGGAGTACTTTGATATCATCCAGTCTTTCAGGAATCACGATATTCTGAGGCGACCCATGAAGTCGCCAGCAGTTGTAACCACCAAGTGATAAAAGAGACCTACCCCACTGCTACACCTGAGATAATGGTTGTTGAATTGACCATTGGTTCAGAGACTCTCCCCACTCTTACATTTCCCGCTGCTATGACATATCCTATAGAGGAATACCGAACACATGACTTCTTATATAATCCTGAAACATATGCATGGGCTTACCCTGAGTCAGATAAGATCCTCTCTGACCACCTTGACTAAATCGATCCGACGCAGGAATGCACAAATGACAAATCAATTGAGATCAAATACACAGGACGTGCACTGACCATGGAGGAATATTTCTATGGTTATTCACCCTGAGACTCGATTATTAACATCTTACTCCCAGGACCAACATCTTAATAAACAACATGAACCAAAATGCCCATTCCAGTTGCTCCTTCATCTAGAAAGAAAGCCGCCTTTGACATGCCAGAAAAGGAATCGTATGATGATTCCTCATTAGGCCCGGATAAGGCGATTCTTATGAGTGAGGTCAGTTCAGTGGCTTTGAAGCCCTATCCGAGAAAGCAACTGAATATCGACCCTCGTTGAACGACTCCTGCCCCTCACTATTATTCGTCCAAAGATGATTCTCCTGGTCTCATCAGATATACCAGAATTATTTCTTATGAGCTGACTGAGACTGATGCTTCAGAATATTCATCATCCGAGGATGAATCGCTTGACCCCAAGACTAATCGTAAATTGATAAAGCAACTTAAGAACAAGAATATCTGGAGTACCTCCACCTTCAAGTACCATTCTTTTGAGGATAACTCTGATAACGGTTGGCTTTCATCTGATTCATATGCTTCATCTACTCTCCATCATGATTATTATGAGAATAACACTGATGATAGTTGGGAATCTTCTGCTTCATCTTCTTCCTATCATTACGATCTCCCACCATAGTCTCACAAAAAGATTTGCTGAAAACTACCTTAATCACCAGCAACCCTCCCTCCCGACCCCATCGGTTCCCTTGTACGTCTTCTTCTTCTACTTAGGCCAAGGCCTAAGTATAGGGGGATTGATGCCATCTGTATATACCAATCTCCTCATCCAATCCTTCTCTCAGTTTCCCCATTCTCACCCTTCTTCCGTACTTAGGCGGACTAGTACCTAAGTATAGGGGACCCGATGCCCAATGTATATACACTCCTCATTCAAATTCCACATCTTCACTCACCTCATTTTTCGCCCTTCTTCTATACTTAGATTGTTCATAACCTAAGTATGGGGGAACTCTATTTTCTTTTTCTTTTTCACTCTCTTACGCTTAGCCCAAGCTATGCCTTCTTTGCGCTTCTTGTGCTCTGAGGAACACTTGCTAAGTATAGGGGACGTGTATATATACTATGTATATATTTTACCCATATCTCGTACTTTCGTGTAAGTCTATATGTATTTACGGGGTGGATAACTAACTTGTAAAAAATAACAAAGCAAAAAATGAGTTTTGCAACTAACACTGACTGTGTCCAACAAAAAAAATTAAAAATGACTTCTTATTTATTTTTGCACCAAAAAAATTTACGCTAGAAAAAATAAAAGAAGAAAAAAGAGAGAAAGAAGTCAAAAAAAGTGTTTGCACCATACATTTGCACTTCATCCAGCATTTCATGTATATGTGAAAAGCCCTTGGGTTCTGAACCTAGTTATGAGCAGAAACCAAGAGTGGTCAGGACGTGACCTTAATCTATCTAATTTTCAAAGGAACTTCACCAAGAAAGAGGATTTTAGAAGCTTCAGGTTTATGACTTAATTCTTCGAGTTCCTCATGACAATGTGCAGGATTTTGACTCTTAGTGTCTAACCTGGTCTTCTCATTCTGGGTATGACTCTGGAATAGGGAATTAATTTGTACTCTCTCACTATCTCAGACGGGGTGTTGGAAGACTGTGTGTTTCTTTTCTGGTAGCGTGGACATCTAAAGACCGAAGTACAACTGAAATAAAGCTTCGAAGGGACGGATGAATGGGCACAATTTTTTCTAAAATCCCAAAACATGTACGGGAAAAAAGTTTCCATATCCATAGAGGCACAACAAGATCTATGCAGAGCTACCAAAAATCCAAACACAAAGATGCTAACTACCAAACAAATATTTGACCAAAAAGGTCCAAGATTCAAGAAAACCTACAGATTTTGGTGGAGACTTGGCTAAACTGGTCGGCTTCACTAGGAGAGGTGACTACACTGGTCACCCTCCAGTTCTTTTCTCCTTTTTCTAATTTCTCCCTCTTCTCGATTGTGAACACAACATGACAGACCTTAGAAGGAAATACCTGACTCATCGAGGATGAGTTATTGGATGAGAGGTTTGCATGGTAGTCCAGCATTCAGGATGGAAAGAGCTAAAACCTTTCACACACATGAATCGATTGTTTAATGTTCATGGGATATGCTTTGGGATGAGGATTGATATAAGATGACTTCTGAGCTGAAACTGTGACAATGATGTGTAGAACTTGGAGGTTGTTAATTTTAAAACACTAAGTCTCCCAGAAGTTCTGCCAAACTAATAATCCAAAGGTCAAGTCTAGCTCCATCTTCACCTTCTGCTCATAGTCTTGGTATGGAACCCGATCTCATTTCACCTCATTGCTTTTCTTTAGATGCTTGGGGATGAGCATGGTTTAAATATTGGGGGATGATGGATCTCAGATTCATCACTCTAAAAGATAATAATTAAGCTCAAGTCCCCAAATTTCACATGCATTTCTTCATTTATATTGCACAATTAGCATTCATTCATATGTAAATAATAATGGCATTTTGTCACTCATAATTGCATAAAATAAGGAGCCAAAAAATCATAGCCCAATTGACCTATAAATAAGCTAACTTCCCTGATTTTTAACTAATCCATGCTAACTCCAAATGACCTGAAACCACTTCATTGTGTACATATTACTAACAAGAATCAATAAAAAATACAAAAAAATCACTAACATAAATAAGTGCACCAGAAACTAAAAACCTAATTGCAGGATTTCCAGACTAAACGCAAATATCTTCCTCATACAATGTTCGATTCGACCATACTCACTTTAGAACTAATGTACATCTAATTACCTTCAAAACAAGACCAAGTTCAAGTGAATCGGAGCTCATATGTGAGAGTTGGGTTTTGGGCCTCTTTTGTACATTGTGTATTTTAACAGTTTTGACCTAATATTTTATGTACATGATTTACTCATTTTATTTTATTTTCTTTTTCATTTTATTTTCTTTGATAAAAGTTTTATTAAAATGCACTGAAATCTAAATCCAGAATAAGCTTGAAATCAAAGAAATTAATTGAGTCCGAGTGTTCAGTAACAATATGTACAAAAGTTGTCGTTTTCATATTTTATTTTATATCTTCTTTTTCTGAAATTTTAAAAATAGAGCAATGTGTAAATTTATCATTTATTTTATTGTAATTTTTCATGATTTTTTTCTTATTTAAAAATGACAAAAAATAGAAAACCCAAAAATCAAGGTGTTCTATGTATATAAATTACCCCAAAAAAATCCGCTTGCACAAATGACCTATTTTGGCTTTGGCCTTTTCATGAAAGTTGTAGAATTCATCGAGATGAGCAACTTTCGTGAGTCATAGGGGCTATAGTATTAATCAGAAGTTTGAATTGATTCATGAGGACAAGATAATTCCTATCAATAAGAAAACAATAAAGAAATAGTCAATTTGACTTATGCAAAAAAACTACACAAACAAATAATATATAGATAGGGGAGAAGAAGATTCGATAGGCCTATAACAATATAAAGAAAGACAAATGAGATGACTTGATATTGGCATTATCATCGCAAAGAATAGATTCCATATTTTGCTTTTTTCCATCTTTTTGGGACAGATATAATCAATTATTTAATCGAGGTCGTTTGCTGTTTATTTTTTATTTTTCTTGATATTTATATTTTCGAATTTTCTGGTGATGACATGTGGCAACTCTTGGAGCAGCCACATGTCACTCAAATTTGGCCTCTATTATTCATTTATTTTATAAAAATAAAAAATAAATTAATTAAAAATGGAAAAATAGAAATATATATATATATAATAAACCACCGCACATGTAATGCACGTGCTCCGTGCCCTGCATGTGCTCCACCTCCCTTTTTCCCTTCAAGCCACATGGTCGCACTCGGGTTGTCCGATCTCGGTCAATCAGACGACACCTATGCATCTTCTCCTCGTCGCCTTTCCCAATTACCCCACCGCTCCTCCGCGTGATTCTTGCCGCAATTACCAGTCAGCAGCCTCTGCAAGTCTCACACCACCTTCCATGATCTACCCTCATCAGATCAACGATGCCCTCACATATCTCGTCCCCGATCTTCCCTTCATGAAGAGCAGCGCCACCTCCCATCAAATCTTGTCAGATCCCCAATCAAGTTTCATCCTCGATCACCTTCCATAGCCTACCCTCCTTCATCTCTATTTAGACAACACCGTCGTCCCTCCTTGACTCTCATCCGCCGATTGCCACGAGAATGAGAGGATCTGGCGGTAACAACGCCAACCCTCCTTCTTCGTTGAGATCCGGCGCTCCGCCTCCGTGATGTTGTCGCAACGCGCCTTGCGCAGCTGCTCCACTCGCCCTTTGTGGCTTGAGCTTCGACATCCCCCTTCAACCCACTTCACTCCACCGTGCGCTCATCAATACCACCACCTTCCAACCAACTGCAACACTTTTGCTCTCCGCTTTCAGTACGCCACCTTCACCACTGTCACAGGGGCTCCTTTGCCCTCCTCTGTTGTTTCCTCACTCGTTGCCCTCAGCCACCTCCGTCTCGTCATCGGCAACGGGCAAGGGCCACCGCCACTGCTTCCAGCATGGCCCATGCCCGCGCTTCATCAACACCGGGCTCCAGTTCTTCATCAACAAAGGAAAGCTCCCCTGCCTTATGCCACCTCAGCCCCATCACCGCTCACCGATCCTCCCCCAAGCTCCTCCTAGAGCAACTGCCTGCCATTGTCCATACTCGACACAGAAGCCTGTTAGCCATGTGAGCCCGAGGCGAACCATTCTTACAATAAATGTTATTGTAATAAATATGTTTTATCAATAAAATTTATTGATTGTTCACTCCCTTTCTGAAATTAAGTAAATGAATGCACTATAAGGTCCCTTTGTACAATTGGGGTTATGTACCATGACCGTCTCGATAATCATATAGTTGTTGATTCATTAGATGAATCATAAAGGCTGGTGCTTGGATGAATATCTAATGGGTTAGATAGAGGACTCATCAAGCACCGCCAAATGATTATTAAGAGATGATCTCCAACCTGAGTAGGAGATGACAATCCTTTCTCACATAGGCTGATATCTGACCGACGTCTTGATGCAGGTCCTCTGCATGGGAATAGTGATTCGGAGGTGTCAGATTAGTTAGGTCAAAGGGTTGACATAGCGAGATTGAGATAACTTAAGTCCTATGTTGAATACTGTCACAACATAGGCACACATCCTCTGACTAGAGACAGATGTGTTACTATATGTCTGAGTATGTACATTTGGTAGACTATTAGGTTGATGACCTAACCAAGGTCTATACACCGGCGAGTTGGTGTGCATATAAGGGCATATGAGTAATACGGTCTCTCGAAGGGATCATACAGGTTCACTTATGAACCGGAAGACATGAGCTCACTCATGAGGTATTGGGACCGATCAAATTCCATGCATGGTCGTCGTGCTTTGGAAGCATGACAAGAATTTGAAGGTATGATATATGCTTTGGGAAAGCATATGATCGATACCAAATCCCAATAACCAAGATTGATAAACTGGTGATCAAACCCTGAAGAAGACAGTGTAAAATTGATCTTCATCTTCAGGTTGATTATTGGTCTTCCAGTGTGCAGGATGTGCAGGTATTGGGAATACATGAGGGTGATTTGATCATAAACGATTGTATAACCATGATGCTTCCAGTCCGAGGGAGTGATGAAACAGGTCTAGATTTTAGTGACTCCTCTCAGTGGAGAAGTAACTTGATCTTAGTCCAAGTGTTGGACATTGATCTGAATGAGATTCAGATTAAATGAGAAGATTAATTATACAGACTTGATTTAATCAAGCATCTATGGGAGGTCCGTTAGATCTGGATTTGAGATGAGATCTCAACATCCAAGTCACTATACGTGGAACAATACAATCGCCCTATCCTTATCTCTAAGTATCTGTAGAGAAAGCACATTATTCTTGAAGGAGTTCAGGAATAATTCCTATGATGAATTTTGTATCCAAGCAAGAAGATCTTGATGATTAAATGAGATTTAATTATCAAGTATAATATGAATAAGATTCATATTGTGAGAATGATTATCCAAGATAATTAAATGAGATTTAATTATCAAGGAAAAGCAGATCGTGGATAGTATTATCCAAAATATCTATGTATATTATAAATGTGATTTATAATATATCAGAGAGAGAGAGAGAAACTTTGTAAATAGCATTTATTAATTGTTAATGTGGATTGGATTCACATTAACTAATTAATTGGAAATGTAATTTATAAATTAGTTTGGGTTGTGAATATGATTCACATATTTTTCAATGGCATGATTGAAATATTCACAAATTAATTTCGAATTAATTTGGTGAAATTTTTTGCAATAATAGTTATTGCAATTTATTAAGGAATAATAGGATAAAATAAAGAGGAAATAATCACCACAAAAATAGGTGACGCCCCCTATTTTTGGGGGGTGATTAATTATCCTCTCTTTTGTTATCTTGTTATCTCTTAGTAATTGATTTATGTTAAATTAAATTGTGTTGATGATAATGCAACATATATTTGATTTGATATAACTTAATGTTGTTGGTTTTTAACCAACAACAATCATGACCGTTGATTGATACATATATCAATCTAGCCGTTGGATCTATGTGTGCCATGGATTAAGATCCGTTGGATACCAAACTAATATATAAGGAGGGCAACCCTAGCCCCTTCAAGAAATACCTAGAGTAAACTACTACTCTCTCTCTCATTCTCGTTGCCCTCTCTCTCTCTCTCTCTAAGGTGGCCGTCCATCTTATGTGTTGAGTGAGACCATCTCACCTTCGCCTTCAACTACTAGAGGATCTCCATCTTCTTTTGGGACTGCTTGCTCTAGAGAAGACGACGGATTTCGTTGGACGAAATCAGGGGATTCAAGGCTTGGATCTTCGTCGAGGATTGTGGGAGTCACACGTCTCATCATCGCGCCCGCAAGTGCTGTCTTCGTGGATCGGACTTGAGCCAGGAGGATCTCTTGCTTTAGAGATCTCGTGATCACAACCACGCTTCGAGAGGTATTTCTAATACTTTGTGGTTTTATGAAACGATCCAAGAAATGTTCTTGTGATCATGTGGTTTCATCACATGTTTTAAATTTTTAAATTCCGCTGCATCTTGCGACTAGTGCGACTAGTCGCCCCGATCGCATAAGATGCGATCTTCACGCTTCCGTGATACGCTTGAGGATTCTCAATATCCTTCAAGTGGTATCAGAGCCTTAGGTTGGAAAAGATTTTGGATACGATCCATAGACCTAGGATGACTTGGGTTTGAAAGGGCCGCGGAAGTTTTATCACATTTCAATTTTCGCACCTTTGTCTAATTGGATTTTTTCAGCACTGTTTAAATTATTTAAACACAAAATATTCATTTGGATTTTGTTCTCCATTAAATAAGGAAACCATAGGATCTGAGTTTACGAAAGTTGGATTTCATTTGCTCAAGATATGGTATTTAGAATAAGCATGTATTCACTGTTGCGGGAACAACAAATCTAAACGTGATTAATAAGTTAATTACTATTTTTATGCACCTCAAAATGCGTGAAATATCACTAAGTTCTATTTTAAATCAAGTTGGAAATCTTAGGAAACTGATTTTGTGAATTTTGGATTTAAATTGATCAAGATAAGTTAATTTTAGTGATTAGGAGTCACTGCTGGAAATTGACAAACTTGATCATGAACCTTGTGATAGTCATTCAAATTAATTTGATGAAAATTAATTGTTAATTTTCTGAAATGATTATTGATAAGTATTTGTGAAATATTTAGATATGATAATCGTTTCCTTGAATGACATCCCACTAACCATAATGATAAGATAGCTCATCATGATCATTAGTTAATATGAAATCGTCAACAAACATTGTTTGCATACAAAACCCTAGGTCATCCTACAATAGTTGTAGGATAACTTTTACATGCAAAACTCTCTTGCTTGAATATGATTGGGGATTTATTTAGCAAATCTCCTTATAATATAATCGAAATTATTTTTATGTATATTATATGGTATAATTTCAGTTGAAAGATCGATGAGCATCTCAAAGTACATGATGATCTATTTGGCTTATCCTTTCCTGAGGTGGATATGGTGTCTAGTCGGAGAGCGTTGGGGTAGCGGGTTGCAACATATGTGGTCCGTCCCACTCTCGTCGGTACTGACCATGACAGCGGGTAGGGACTCGATAATGCCGGAGAAATCAAAGTGTATTTTTTAATTATAAAAATTCGAAATAATGCGTACTTTGAGATTATGCCTACTATTCAAGTAAAATTCAAAGTTTGTTGATTGAAAATTGGATTGATAATTAATTTAATGTGATTAAATTAATTATATCCTATTAAAACACTCTATTATGAATAGATGTGTATTTCCCTTGGAAGAATTAATTATGTGAATATGATTCATGATAATTAAATATTTTAATTTGAATAAGAGGTGGAGGATCACATAAGTGACATCCATGGTCTCCTGTCAAGGCAAAGAATTTCGTCGCCAAAAGTTGTATATAGGAGACGCCTATCCGAAGTGACAGATCCTATATACAATTATTTGGATCGGGTTCTTTGCTTCTCGAAAGAGTAAGGCCGTATACGTAGTGACCCCAATATCAGGTCCTCATATTATTGGGGCGATATTGGATTACGTATAGCGAGTATCAAGCCTGTTGACGGTTAGTTCAATTAGCAACAGGTCAACATCATCTTAGGGGTGATGGGCCCGGATGTTAAAGACTGAATTGGGAAATGCAAGTCGGACTTGCAAGGCAGAATGTGTTCCTGCTTCTCTTTATTCGAGTCACATGTTCTCATATTATTGGGATGTGATAAAGATAGAGAGGAGATCCCAAATCTTGCTTGAGATATAGCGGTAAGTATATCTCTTACTTTGAAAGACGATTAGGGAATAATCTTTCATCGTGGTCATAGCAAGACAAATTTGATTTAAAATGTCTTAATCAAATGTTTTAAAATTGGATATATTATTATTTATATATTATAATATAGTGCATTCTTAATTTCAGAAAATGAAGTTCATGAACCCACTGAGCAGGTTCCTGGAGGTCAATCAGTTGACTGGACCAAATTATTCGGATTGGATCCGAAATCTGGATCTTGTCCTATCTGCGGAGCGCATCTCATATGTGCTGACCAAGGACAAGATTGCAGACCTTAAGACTCCGGAAGATAATCATTTAATGAGAAATATGATGAAGATCATAACTTGGCAAGGTGTTATATCCTTTGGCTCATTGTCCAATGTGCTTCAGAAGCAGCATGTGGAAATGAACCACTGCCAATGAATCATGCTAAATCTGAAAGATATATTCGGTGACATTGACGGATCCGGAAATGCGGCTTTTAAGGAGTTGTTTTTATCGTGTTGTGCGTTGTAGGCGGCAATCGGAAACGGTCAAGAAAATACCACAAAAGATTTATTCAATTTTTCGTCTCGTGGTTTTATGTGTATTTTACTTGGGCAAGTCCCAAGGTCGATCACAAGGAGGCAAAGGAACAACCTAGAATTAAGTCTATCAAAGTTCGTGTTCGGTTTTCAAGGCGGTCTTTTTTGGAATTTTTCAATGAATTAGGGGGTGCACATGCAAATTTGGCCTTATTTTAGGGACTAAAATATAAATTACGTTCAAACAATGTCCGAAAAATATGAAATTTGGCCACAATGTAAATTATGATGAAATGGATGTACTGTAATTTTTTTGGAATTTTTGGATGCAATATGAATTTTTTTATGGATTTTTAAATGCAAACAAATTAATTTTCAATATTTAATTTTAATAAATATTAAACCTTCTTATTTTCGAGAACTAAAATTATCTAAGATCTATCACTAGGTAATAGATCTTAGAAAAATCCTAGACCTCAAAAATGTGGGGTTCAATCCCTATTAAAAATCAAACATTGAAATGCACAAAATGATTTTTACAGGGCAAATGATGCATGCAAATGCAATGATTTTTGGGCACAATGTTAATCAGATTAATCTCTACAAGATATGATTTTTCGAGAATTTTTAGAGCACCGGTTAATCAATTATCAATTTCAGAGCAAGAAATGGGTAAAATACGCAATTTTTCACAAAACAATTATTTATTAATTAACCGTCTGTCACAAAAATACCCACAATATGTCAAAGTGTAGAGAATTAATTAACCAACATCATGCTATTTTTAGATTGATAAAATAATGTAGAGTAAGTGTTCAAAACTGCGGGGGAACACAGGGGTACAACTGCAATAGATAAATAAATTATAAAAGCACAGGGGGGACTTAAGAGCAATTACCAATAGGCCTAGGGAGGCTGCTGCAAAATTTCCAGTAGGCACGTGCTAGGCACGTGCCTCTGGAAGGCGGGGGCTGGAATGCAAATAGAGGGAGCTCCCGGGGGTCTTCCGTAAAATGCCCAAGGGAGCACGTGCGCAGCACGTGCCCCTGGGCTTGCTTGCTGGGGAAGTTCCCCACGCACGTGCTTCGCGCGTGCTGGGGCCTCGGGCTTCGAGCCCCCGGTGGCTGTGGCGGAGGACACGGTTGTGGCGAAGAGGCGGTGGTGTCGACGGTGAAGTCGGCCTCTGGTGGAGATGATCGGAGGCGATGCGGCGAGGCGTTGGCGGAGGTGAGCTTCGGTGGCGTGGAGGAAGGCGGGGGCTGTAGCGGCGGAGCTCGCTGGTAGCGGCCGACACACGGCCTAGGCGGAGAAGACGGAGGAGCTCCAGGCGGTAGGGGGCGAAGCTCGCTGACAAGGGCGGTCGGTGGAGCGTCGTTGGGGGCCGGTGGCGCTGACGGAGTCGGAGGCGATGATGGCTGATGCGACGCTCGAAGCGGGGGGCCGGAGATGAAGCCGATGAGTTGTTGTCGGAGTAGAACGGTGGCTCGACGGGGAGGCGGCGTGGTGAGGTGGAGATGAAGGTGGTGGAGTTGGCTCGACGGCGGCGAGGCTGGAGCAGGAGCAGCTGGCACGGGGCGTGATGCTGCGACGAGCCACGAGGGCTCGGATCTCGTCGGAGAAGACGAGGGCACCGGGCTGTCACCACCGGTGTCCTCGACTCGTGCAGTCGGCGGATGAGGCTGCCGATGAAGCGGAGGGAGGCGAGGCCGGTACAGGTGGAGGTCCGGCTAGGGTCTGGCGGTGAAGCGTCGTGGGCGAGTTGCTGGGGGGAATGACGATGTCGACCTCCCTCTGGCCGACACACGGCCTAGAGGGCGGTTGCGGCGGCGCAAAGGTGGAGTTGTCGAAGCGGAGCCGATGTTGCTCGAAGTCGTGGACGATGGCCGGAGCCGGTGTGGAGGCGGAGAACGCGGTTGTCGGGCGGTGGAGGTGTGTTCCGTGAAAGAGAAGGCGAGAGAGAGAGATAGAGAGAGAGAGAGAGAGAGAAAGAGAGAGAGTATACCTGCGGGAGAGAGCTCGACGGCGTTGGGAATGGCCGGAGCGAGCAGCAGCGCGGCGGGGCGGAGCTGCGACGAGGAGCGGTGACCTCGGATCACGCCGATGGAGGAGGTGGCTCGCCGGCTGTCACTACCGGAGAGGGGTCCTTTGGAGATCGAACGGCGGATGGGGAAACCTCTGGGGTGCGCGGTGATTAAATAGTACTGGGGACGTTCGCCGGAGATGGAAGGAGGGTGGCGAGATCTGGGAATGGGATTTGAAGGGGATGCGATTGGGTTGACGAGGGTCGGATTGGGGCGGCGCGAGATCGAAGGAGGATTCGATCGGTGGCGGGGATTTTCGTGGGATTCGACGGGGAAGGAGATCGGCGAGATTCGCGGGGGCGGCGGAGATATCGGCGATACGCGGCGGCCAAATGGGGAAAGGGGGCTCGGAGGAGGAAGATGCACAGCGGCCGTCCGATCGGCCGAGATCGGACGGCCGTCGTTGAGCCACGTGGCAAGTGGGGGCGGAGAGAGGGCGCGCGTGCGGAGCACGTGCCCTGGAGGCACGTGCGACGCACGTGCATCCTTATTTTTTTTATTTTTTTTATTTTTTTTAATAAAACGAATAATAAATAAACCCAAAAATGGCTGACACGTGGCGGCACCAGGTGCTGCCACGTGTCAGCACCACAAAATTCCGAAAATAAAACATTTATAAAATCAATAAAAAATAGTAAATGACCTCGGATCAAAAAAGTTTCTTCACGAAAATTGCTCGTCTCGATGAGATCTACAACTTTCATGAAGACATCAAAGCCAAAATCGATCAAATGTAAAAAGTGAATTTTTGGGGTATCCTATGTACATAGAATACCTTGATTTTTGGGTTTTATAATTTTTATGTCATTTTTAAACAAGATAAAAAATCCGGAAAAATATGGAAAAAATCAAAGATAAATAAAGACACATTAATCTAATTTTTTTGGATTTTTATTGATTAAGAAAATATATACATAAAATACAAGGTCAAAAAAACCGCGAAAATATACAATGTACAAAAGAGGCCCAAAACCCAACTTTCACATATGAGCTCCGATTCACTTGAACTTGGTCTTGTTTTGGAGGTAATTGAATGTACATTAGTTCAAGAGTGAGTAGGATTCAATCGGACACTGGATGTGGGAGATATGTGGCTTTTAGTCCGAAAATCCTGAAATTAGGGTTTGGGTTTTTGGTCCACTTATTTGGGTTAGTTATTTTTTTGTATTTTTCCTTTATTCTTGTTAGTGATATGTACACAGTGGAAGTGGTTTTGAGTTATTCGGAGTCAGCATGAATGTGTTAAAAATCCGGGAAGTTAGTCTTATTTACAGGTCATTTTGGCTTGGATTTTTGGCTTCTTATTTTATGCAGATTTTTGTGCTAAAATGTAATTCTTATGGAAACATGCATGAATGCTAATTATGCAAAATAGATGCAAGAATGCTGTTGATTTTAAGGGATTTGAGCTTAATAAATGAGATTTAGAGAGATGAATACGAGATTCATCATCCCCCTATACTTAAACCATGCTCGTCCCTGAGCATCAAAAAAAGAAATGCAATGAGGTGAAATGAGATTGGGTTCCAAACCAATACCATGAGCTGAAGGTGAAAGTAAGCCTAAACTCAACCTTTGGATTATTTGTGTGTCGGAACTTCTGTGAGACTTAGAATTTTAGAATCAACAGCCCTCAAGTTCTACACATCATTGCTACAGTTTCGGCTCAGAAGTCATCTTAGATCAATCATCTTCCCAAAGTATACTCTTTGAACATTGAATAACCGACTCTTGTGTGTGAAATATTTTAGCTCTTCCCACCCAGAATGCCGGACTACCGCGCAAGCCTCTTCTCCAATAACTCGTCCTCGGGGAGTCAGGTATTTCCTTCTAAGGTCTGTCGCGCTGTGTTCACAATCGAATTGGGGGGAGAAGATAGAAGAATGAGAAAAGAACTGGAGGGTGGCCAGTGTAGTCACCTCTCCTTGTGAAGATGGCCAGTGTAGCCGAGTCTCCACCAAGATCTGCAGGTTTCTGGAAGCTTGGACCTTTTTGGTCAGATTTTATTTGGTAGTTGCTTCTTTGTATTTGGAATTTTTGGTGGTTCTGCTTGGATCTTGTTGTGCCCCTACGGATATAGCATCTTTTTCTCCGTACATTTTTTGGGGTCTTAGAAAAAATTGTGCCCAGCCGTCCATCCCTTTTCCGAAGCTTTATTTCAACCCGTACTCCGGTCTTTAGATTTCCACGCTACCAGAAAAGAAACTCACACAGTCTTCCAACATATGTTTGAGTTGAGCTAAGTGCATAGTGCGAGAGTACAAATTAATTCCCTATTCTAGAGTTGTACCCAGAATGAAGAGACCAGGTTAGACACTAAGAGTCAAACGCTGTACATTGTTATGCGGAACTCAAAGAATTAAGTCAACGACCTGAAGACTCTAAAATTCCATTTCTCGGTGAAGTTCCTCTGAAAATTAGGTGGATTAAGGTTAAGTCCAGACCACTCTCGGTTTCGGCTCATAACTCGGTTCAGAATCCAAAGACTTTTCACATATGCAAATGCGATGCTTGATGAAATGCGAGTGTGTGAAATGCAGACACATTTGTGATTTTTTTTCTTCTTTTTTTTATATGCAAAGATGAATAAGAAGCCATTTTTCAAAATTTTTGGGCAAGGTCAGTGTTAGTGGAAAAGAAAACATTTTTTTTGTTTTTGTTTGTTTGTTTTTTTTTGTTTTTTTTGTTTTTTTTTTAAGAAAAACCCACCCCGTAAATACATATAGACTTATGCGAAAGTACGAGGTATGGCTAAAATACATATAAAGTATATATACAGACCCCCCTATACTAAGCGAGTGCTGTGTCCTCAGAGCACAAGAAGCGTAAAGAAGACATAGCTCGGGCTAAGCGTAAGAGAGTGAGAAAGAAAAAGGTTTACAAAAATCGCCCCCCTATACTTAGACTGAGAATAGTCTAAGTATAGAAGAAGAGCGGAAAAGAAAAGAAAAATAAATGAAGCGGTCAGGGTATGTGAATGAGGAGGGTATATATAGGTGGGTAGCGATTCCCCCTATACTTAGGCTTTGGCAGCCTAAGTATAGAAGAAGGATGGATATGGAGTGAGCGAGATATCAGAATGTGATGAGGAAAATGGTATATACAGATGGCATCGGTCCCCCCTATACTTAGGCCTTGGCCTAAGTAGAGGAAGAAGCTGTACAAGGAGACCGATGTGGTTGGGAGTGAGGTTGGGTCTGATCTGATATTTCGTCAATGTCCTTGCTCTGTGTGAAATAGATGACCTCAACTTGCACTGTATGTTCTTTGGATGATTCTATGTATGGCTTCAGTAATTGTCCATTCACTGAGAAAGGTTGTGCATCATCTTTGAGTTCTGCAATGTCCACACTTCCATTGGTATGCACATCGATGACAACATAGGGACCCGTCCATTTCGATTTCAGTTTCCCATGAACGATCTTTAATCGAGCATTAAACAACCAGACTTTCTGCCCAGGGACAAAGGTCTTATCTCGAATATGTCTATCATGCCATTTCTTGACCTTGTCCTTATAAATCACACTGTTGTCATATGCCCGGTTTCGGATTTCAATTAGCTCATTCAAATTTAGGTCTCGACATAATTTCCCAAGGTGACAACTCCAGTTCAACTTTTTGATTGCCCATTCAGATTTGTGAATCAGTTCAGCAGGAAGATGGCAAGGTTTGCCATAGATCATCCTAAAGGGTGAAGTGCTGAGTGGTGTTTTATAAGCTGTCCTATAGGCCCAAAGAACTTGATCCAACAGTTTTGACCAATCCTTCCTATCAGGACGAACCAACTTTTGAAGTATGCTCTTCACTTCTCGATTAGAAACTTCTGCCATGCCATTAGATTGTGGATGATAAGGGTTGGCTATTCGATGTTCAAATTTGTACTCCTTAGCCAAAGATCTCATTTCCCTGTTCACAAAGTGGCTACCTCCATCAGAGATCAAAACTTTTGGTATCCCGAACCTTGCTATGATATTATCCTTGATAAACTTACAGACGGTTTTGCTGTCTGCGGTTCGGGTCGGAATAGCCTCTACCCATCTAGACAAATAATCGACCGCTAACAAGATGTACTCAAATCCATTGCTAGTGGGAAAGGGACCCATAAAATCAATCCCCCATGCATCAAAAACATCACAGAAAATCATTGGTTGCATGGGCATTTCGTCTCTATATCCAACGGTCCCTCCCATCCTTTGACAAATCGGGCAAGACCGTACAAAATCATTAGCATCACGAAATAAGGCCTGCCAGTAAAATCCACATTGGAGTACCTTGTGTGCGGTTCTCTTTCCCGAATGGTGCCCTCCAGCCTCGAGAGTGTGACAATGTGTGAGGACACTCTGGTATTCTTCCTGAGGAATGCATCTTCTCCAGACACAATCCGCTCCTTCATAGAAAAGGAAAGGATCGTCCCAATGGTATTTTCTTGAATCCGACTTTAGTTTTTCAATCATTTTCTTTGTCCAACCAGAGGGAACCTTCTTGGAGACAAGATAATTCACAATGTTGGAATACCATGGGGTTGAATCAATAGTGCAAACAGATTCGTCTGGAAAAGTCTCTTTAATAGGTCCAGTATCAGGATAATCATTTTTCTCAATTCGGGAAAGGTGATCAGCAACAACATTCTTTATTCCAAGTTTATCTTTGATCTCCAAATTAAATTCCTGGATTAACAAAATCCACCTCAAAAGTCGTGCCTTGGCATCTTTCTTATCCATGAGGTATCTAATTGCAGTATGATCCGTGAAAATTGTCACCTTGGAGCCCAATATATATGATCTGAATTTTTCAAGGGCCCAAACAACCACGAGCATTTCCTTTTCAGTCACTGTGTAATTTTTCTGTGCAGGATCCAATACTTTGCTCGCGTAGTGAATCGCATAAGGGATTCCATCCCGTCTTTGTCCAAGCACAGCTCCGACCGCAAAATCCGATGCATCAGTCATGATCTCAAAGGGAAGAGACCAGTCAGGAGCTTGTAATATCGGCGATTCACAGATTTTCTTTTTCAGGAGTTCGAAGGCCTCAAGACACTTGTGATTTACAATAAACTCGGTGTCTTTTCCTAAGAGCTCAGTCAGTGGGCGGGCGATCTTTGAAAAATCAGGGATAAACCTTCGATAAAATCCAACATGCCCTAGAAAAGACCGCACTGACTTGACGTTGGTTGGTGGCTCAAGTTTCTTGATCACATCCACCTTGGCAGGGTCGACCTCCATTCCCTTTCTGGAGATGACATGCCCCAACACGATACCCTCAGTCACCATAAAGTGACTTTTCTCCCAAGAGAGTACCAAATTAACCTCCCTGCATCTTTTGAGGACTCGGTCCAAGTGCGCTAAACATGTATCAAATGAATCACCATGGACCGAGAAGTCATCCATGAAGACTTCCAGGAAATCACCCACCATTTCGGCGAATACGGCAATCATGCACCGCTGAAATGTGCCTGGGGCATTACAAAGCCCAAATGGCATGCGCTTGAAAGCGTAGGTACCGAAGGGACATGTAAATGTGGTTTTTTCCTGATCCTCGGGAGCAATAGCTACCTGATTGTAGCCAGAGTACCCATCAAGAAAACAGAAGAATGCTTTCCCTGCAAGTCTCTCCAAGATTTGATCAATAAATGGCAGTGGAAAGTAATCTTTCTTGGTCGCAGCATTCAGGCGCCTGTAATCGACACAGACACGCCACGACGTGGGTACTCGTGTCGCGATCTCAACCCCTTCCTCGTTGGTGACCATCTGGATTCCCGACTTCTTCGGGACGACATGAAGGGGGGCCACCCACTTGGAGTCAGAGATGGGGTATATGAAACCTGCTTTGCACCATTTCTCTATCTCTTTCTTAACCACTTCCCGAAGATTGGGGTTTAGTCTTCTTTGAAATTCGCGGGAAGGCCTTGCATTATCCTCAACATAAATTTGGTGCGAGCAGAGAGCATGGTTGATTCCGACGAGATCTGATACAGTCCAACCGATGGCTTTTCGATTTCACTCAAGGACTTCTAAAAGTTTAGATTCTTGATCCATGGTTAAAGATGAGCTGATGATCACAGGGAATTTATCTTTGGGTCCATTGAGAAATGCATACTTCAGGGTGGGAGGGAGAGGTTTCAGCTCTGGCAAATCTGCATCATCAATTAAATCT
This sequence comes from Ottelia alismoides, assembly GCA_037367405.1. NCBI lineage: Eukaryota > Viridiplantae > Streptophyta > Magnoliopsida > Alismatales > Hydrocharitaceae > Ottelia > Ottelia alismoides. The sequence continues at coordinate 234,518 of JAZKJV010000408.1, forward strand.
GGCTGAAGGTCTTTTAAGTCTGGCTCGGTGATTGTTGGTGGTTGATCATTCTGTGAGATGCTAGCCACTGGTCTTGAAGGAGGGTGAGTCGGATCGCAAATGTAGTGCGGTAATTCAGCCAAAGCCACGTCCGACTCGTCATTGAATTTTTCAAAAGAGGGTGGGATGGACCAATCCGAAAGGCGTTCTGTGTCGTCAAGATTGTACAGGTGTTCAGATTTGTCAGGTAAAAGATCACACACTGTATGGCGCATTGTTGCTTCTTCTGATGCGAGGGTATCCATGTGAAGATCTGGCAGTTGGTCCCAAGGTCCGGTAGTTCTAATCAGATTACACTCAGATGTCTCAGCCTCTTCAGTGGTAGATTCGGAATCGGGTCTTTGCCATTTTGTTTGTCTCATTTCCAAATCCACTTCTCCATCTAGGGAGCGGAATTTCATCATTCCAGTGCCGTAATCGAATACAGCCTTGGCGGTTCGTAAGAATGGTCTTCCCAAAATGATTTGCGATTCTTTCCAATGGTTCGGGGTCTCCATGTCAAGGACGGTGAAGTCCACTTTGTATTCCGTACCCTCAACCATAATGATAACATTTTTCACTTCTCCCTTAGGTCTTTTAGTAGATTTGTCTGCAAATTGGAGTATAGATAGTGATTTCTGAAGAGGTCCTAACTCCAATCGATAATATAAGGCTAAGGGGAGAAGATTGATGGAAGAACCATTGTCAAGAAGTGTTCGTGCGAATGCGATACCGCCAATGCGGCTTTCCACATAATGAGCACCCAGATCTCTTTTCTTCCTTGGCAAATGCTGGTTTCTCACGCATTTGGTGGTGGCTACTGTCAGAACATGAGTCTCCACAAATTGGTTTGTTTTCTTTGTGCGGGTTCGGGTAGGAGTACATTTCATTTTCAGGTATTTCTGGAATGCAGGGTTACTGGCCACATATTGATCAAAGGGCACTTTTACGGTGATGTTTTGTTGACAAAATTTTTCCATCACTGGGTCGCTTTGGATAGTTTTCTTTTGTCTTCCCTTTTTAAGCGCATGGGGAAAAGGAACGGAAGCATTTGAGACAGGAGAGAGATATCCAGAATTATAAATAAGAGCATCTTTATTGAATTTGGAGTTCTTATTACAATCATAATGTTCTGGATCATGTTGCTGAAATAATGACAAAGGTGTTTTCGCAGCAACTAGAGGTTCAAGGTCCTCTTTATTCTCCATAGATGCTTTTCCTTTCTTTCGGGCAGAAGTCCTCGGGTGTCCTTCGTCTCCATCCTCAGAAGTATCCTCCGGTTGATCTTCTGAGTCAGTTTCCTTCGCCCGGTCAGGTACGACCACGGTCCTTCCGCTCCTGAGGGACATGGCATTGATATTGTTAAACGAAAGGGTCTCGTGTTCAGATGTGGAAAAGTCTGAGTAGTATACCTGATTGTTGTGTTGAGATGATTGAGGTTTATTCAAGCTATTGGGGTTAGCTTGAACTTGAGCGGGAATGGCTGTGACAGGTGCAGTCTGTTCCTCCTTCCAACGGGATAGACGATTAACATCTACCCGTAGGTCGTACAGTTCACTCCGGAAGCTGCGAATTTCCTCCAGCATTTGTCTTTGGATATCAATCGAGTCTTCTGGAGGTTTGGATGATCGAGATGCTTGATTTGGAGCTTGATATTGCTGACGATGTTGTTGAGGCTGGGTCTGACGGTCTTGTGGCTGCTGCTGCCTTGAGAACTGATTGTGTTGTGGAGCGGCATTGTATGAGTTAGGTGGACGCTGATATTGCTGACGGTCCCCCAGATTACCCTGTCGGGTATTATCCTGTGTGTACCAAATGCCGTTTATCTCGAAAGTCAGAGGCGGGGCTTCTACGACTGTCTCAGCTGGAGGGGGTGACTGCTGGGAAGGTTGGACGTAGGATTGGTCCTGAGTCCATGGTAGCGGTTGCCCAGAGCCTGGCTGCTCTTGGACATGATGTACATGATAAATTGGTACCGTAGGAGCAGTAGGCATCCCAAGCTTGGACACCTTCTCAGTGAGCTCCTCCATTTGTTTTGGAAATTGAGAGAGTCGGTTGTCGATGTCGTTCACTCTTTTATCCACAATTGTTAATTTGTCTGTGATGATGTTCATGTTGGGCAGCAAGTCCTCTGCTATTTCTGAGACCGTTTGTTTTCCTCCTTTGGCTTGATAGTTGTTCAGTGAATCAGTGTAAGATCTACTAGCAATTTGTGAACGGCTAGTCTCCGCCATTTGCTCCAGTATTTTCCAGACGGTATCAGCTCCTCGGGATGTGTAGTTTCCTCCACAGGCAGCGCTGACAAGACCCTGAGTCCCGTGGTTAAGGCCAGAATAGAGGGACTGGACCAGGATGTTATTATCTAGGTCATGACAGGGACATTTTTGCAGCAGATCTTTAAATCTATCCCATGCCTCACAAAGTGGTTCATTAGGCATTTGAGAGAAGCTAGTGATGCGAGTCCTCATTTGATTGGTTCTACTCAGAGGGTAAAATTTCTTCAAGAAGAGATTCTTGAACCTATCATAGGTGGTCACTGTCACTCCCAAATTTTTCACCCAGTAATCCGCCTTACCCTTCAAGGCGAAGGGTAATGCAGTGAGACGGATATAATCTTGGCTGACTTGTGGGTGCCTCTGATTAGAACAGATTAGCTCCAAATCACGCAGGAATTCATAAGGTTCTTCATCCGAATTTCCATGAAATTGTGGTAATTGATTTATGAAGTGTGGCTTCAGTTCATGGTGAACCTCAGGTTGAGGTGGCTGCAAGTAATTTATGACCCTATACTGCCCGGGATTATATGCAGCTTCCATTGGTGGTTCTCCTTCTGCATTCATTCTTTCCAATTGTTCCCTCATCAGATTTTGCTGCTGCTCAGATGCAGCCAGCCTTGCGAGAATCAGTTGCATCTGGTCTTCATTATGGTCATCTTCGGGATTGTTCCTCCTTGGAGCCATTTTTTGAATGTTCTTCTTTTCACCTTCAGATTGTGAAAAATAGGTGTCAATAGTTTGAAGAGAATTATTAGATGAAAAGTCCAGGGGAAGGTGTCCCTGAACCCAAGGTGGTTCTGAGTAAGAGAGGTGCAGATCATTTGAAAAATTTGTGGTAGTCAGAAAGGGGTTCGCTGAGTCCGAACGGAAATTTCCACAATTTTCCATTCTTGAAATTGAGAGATGTTGATCAAGTCAAACACAATACAAAGGTTGTTTCACCAACTCACACAATGAAGCCGCAAGAGTTCGGCTATTATCTTTTCAATTTTAGTTGGTGATAAATTCAATCTTGCAAACCGTTTAGACGAGTTGTTTAGGTTTGGATCTGGGCTCTATCCTAGTGTGCGTTACTCTCCTCGCTGCAAGATAAATCAAACAATGTCGGGGTTGCTCTCCCGCAAAAATTCTTGATTTTATGGGTTTTTGAGATCAGATATATTTAGCAGTCCCGATTTTAATGAGGTGATCACTGAGAAATTAGATGAGCACAAATACACGTCTACCGTCCAGTCCCAATTTCCTTTAAAGTTATGTTATAAAACAAGGGGGAGGAATTCGAGAAAAGCCGATGCACGCGGAAAACTATGATGAATGCTCAGTTAGAAGACTTACAGTGAATCCTCGCAATCTCCATGTGGGATGCTAGACAGAATTTTAAAAATTATTCTAAATGAAATGCACGTCGATGGAAAACCGCACCTAAGCAGAAAGTTCTATTAGCGGGAAGAATTGATTTAAATTTTTGGCTAAATTGAACGATCTATGTGCGTCTCAATTAAAGTGAAGTGTGGCTTAAGATCCTACGAGCACAAGCAAAAATTGTAAATGCTCTGAGAGCCGTATGTGCAGGTCTATTCTATTCGCCACTCAAGTCGGGCCCCACCCTCGCCGGAGAGTGAAACAGGCCACGACACACCACAGAATAAAGTTTAGATTCTTTTACACACGCGAGAGTCCAAACGGACACCGCTGTAAAATTGCAGAAATTAAAAGTGCAGAAATTAAAAACCTAGACTCTACGCTCTCTCACGACTTGACTCGATCTTAAATTAATTGCGGTTTTGCAAGAGTTGGTGAAGTTGCGTCGGTTGTTGAAAACCGCTCCACGTACAAGGTACCTCGCAAGAAAAATAAGAGAGAAAATGTAAGAGAGTAACTCAAAAAATAATATAAAAAATAAATACTGAAAATAAATTGCAGAGAGAAAAAATGGAATTTACAATGAAAAATTCGGGGGTCAGACTACCCGAATGTGGAAAACCGAACAAAAATTCTTTAGACAAAAATCTAAGCCGTTTGCCTCCCCGGCAACGGCACCATCTAACGGATCCGGAAATGCGGCTTTTAAGGAGTTGTTTTTATCGTGTTGTGCGTTGTAGGCGGCAATCGGAAACGGTCAAGAAAATACCACAAAAGATTTATTCAATTTTTCGTCTCGTGGTTTTATGTGTATTTTACTTGGGCAAGTCCCAAGGTCGATCACAAGGAGGCAAAGGAACAACCTAGAATTAAGTCTATCAAAGTTCGTGTTCGGTTTTCAAGGCGGTCTTTTTTTGGAATTTTTCAATGAATTAGGGGGTGCACATGCAAATTTGGCCTTATTTTAGGGACTAAAATATAAATTACGTTCAAACAATGTCCGAAAAATATGAAATTTGGCCACAATGTAAATTATGATGAAATGGATGTACTGTAATTTTTTTGGAATTTTTGGATGCAATATGAATTTTTTATGGATTTTTAAATGCAAACAAATTAATTTTCAATATTTAATTTTAATAAATATTAAACCTTCTTATTTTCGAGAACTAAAATTATCTAAGATCTATCACTAGGTAATAGATCTTAGAAAAATCCTAGACCTCAAAAATGTGGGGTTCAATCCCTCTTAAAAATCAAACATTGAAATGCACAAAATGATTTTTACAGGGCAAATGATGCATGCAAATGCAATGATTTTTGGGCACAATGTTAATCAGATTAATCTCTACAAGATATGATTTTTCGAGAATTTTTAGAGCACCGGTTAATCAATTATCAATTTCAGAGCAAGAAATGGGTAAAATACGCAATTTTTCACAAAACAATTATTTATTAATTAACCGTCTGTCACAAAAATACCCACAATATGTCAAAGTGTAGAGAATTAATTAACCAACATCATGCTATTTTTAGATTGATAAAATAATGTAGAGTAAGTGTTCAAAACTGCGGGGGAACACAGGGGTACAACTGCAATAGATAAATAAATTATAAAAGCACAGGGGGGACTTAAGAGCAATTACCAATAGGCCTAGGGAGGCTGCTGCAAAATTTCCAGTAGGCACGTGCTAGGCACGTGCCTCTGGAAGGCGGGGGCTGGAATGCAAATAGAGGGAGCTCCCGGGGGTCTTCCGTAAAATGCCCAAGGGAGCACGTGCGCAGCACGTGCCCCTGGGCTTGCTTGCTGGGGAAGTTCCCCACGCACGCGCTTCGCGCGTGCTGGGGCCTCGGGCTTCGAGCCCCCGGTGGCTGTGGCGGAGGACACGGTTGTGGCGAAGAGGCGGTGGTGTCGACGGTGAAGTCGGCCTCTGGTGGAGATGATCGGAGGCGATGCGGCGAGGCGTTGGCGGAGGTGAGCTTCGGTGGCGTGGAGGAAGGCGGGGGCTGTAGCGGCGGAGCTCGCTGGTAGCGGCCGACACACGGCCTAGGCGGAGAAGACGGAGGAGCTCCAGGCGGTAGGGGGCGAAGCTCGCTGACAAGGGCGGTCGGTGGAGCGTCGTTGGGGGCCGGTGGCGCTGACGGAGTCGGAGGCGATGATGGCTGATGCGACGCTCGAAGCGGGGGGCCGGAGATGAAGCCGATGAGTTGTTGTCGGAGTAGAACGGTGGCTCGACGGGGAGGCAGCGTGGTGAGGTGGAGATGAAGGTGGTGGAGTTGGCTCGACGGCGGCGAGGCTGGAGCAGGAGCAGCTGGCACGAGGCGTGATGCTGCGATGAGCCACGAGGGCTCGGATCTCGTCGGAGAAGACGAGGGCACCGGGCTGTCACCACCGGTGTCCTCGACTCGTGCAGTCGGCGGATGAGGCTGCCGATGAAGCGGAGGGAGGCGAGGCCGGTACAGGTGGAGGTCCGGCTAGGGTCTGGCGGTGAAGCGTCGTGGGCGAGTTGCTGGGGGGAATGACGATGTCGACCTCCCTCTGGCCGACACACGGCCTAGAGGGCGGTTGCGGCGGCGCAAAGGTGGAGTTGTCGAAGCGGAGCCGATGTTGCTCGAAGTCGTGGACGATGGCCGGAGCCGGTGTGGAGGCGGAGAACGCGGTTGTCGGGCGGTGGAGGTGTGTTCCGTGAAAGAGAAGGCGAGAGAGAGAGATAGAGAGAGAGAGAGAGAGAAAGAGAGAGAGTATACCTGCGGGAGAGAGCTCGACGGCGTTGGGAATGGCCGGAGCGAGCAGCAGCGCGGCGGGGCGGAGCTGCGACGAGGAGCGGTGACCTCGGATCACGCCGATGGAGGAGGTGGCTCGCCGGCTGTCACTACCGGAGAGGGGTCCTTTGGAGATCGAACGGCGGATGGGGAAACCTCTGGGGTGCGCGGTGATTAAATAGTACTGGGGACGTTCGCCGGAGATGGAAGGAGGGTGGCGAGATCTGGGAATGGGATTTGAAGGGGATGCGATTGGGTTGACGAGGGTCGGATTGGGGCGGCGCGAGATCGAAGGAGGATTCGATCGGTGGCGGGGATTTTCGTGGGATTCGACGGGGAAGGAGATCGGCGAGATTCGCGGGGGCGGCGGAGATATCGGCGATACGCGGCGGCCAAATGGGGAAAGGGGGCTCGGAGGAGGAAGATGCACAGCGGCCGTCCGATCGGCCGAGATCGGACGGCCGTCGTTGAGCCACGTGGCAAGTGGGGGCGGAGAGAGGGCGCGCGTGCGGAGCACGTGCCCTGGAGGCACGTGCGACGCACGTGCATCCTTATTTTTTTTATTTTTTTTATTTTTTTTAATAAAACGAATAATAAATAAACCCAAAAATGGCTGACACGTGGCGGCACCAGGTGCTGCCACGTGTCAGCACCACAAAATTCCGAAAATAAAACATTTATAAAATCAATAAAAAATAGTAAATGACCTCGGATCAAAAAAGTTTCTTCATGAAAATTGCTCGTCTCGATGAGATCTACAACTTTCATGAAGACATCAAAGCCAAAATCGATCAAATGTAAAAAGTGAATTTTTGGGGTATCCTATGTACATAGAATACCTTGATTTTTGGGTTTTATAATTTTTATGTCATTTTTAAACAAGATAAAAAATCCGGAAAAATATGGAAAAAATCAAAGATAAATAAAGACACATTAATCTAATTTTTTTGGATTTTTATTGATTAAGAAAATATATACATAAAATACAAGGTCAAAAAAACCGCGAAAATATACAATGTACAAAAGAGGCCCAAAACCCAACTTTCACATATGAGCTCCGATTCACTTGAACTTGGTCTTGTTTTGGAGGTAATTGAATGTACATTAGTTCAAGAGTGAGTAGGATTCAATCGGACACTGGATGTGGGAGATATGTGGCTTTTAGTCCGAAAATCCTGAAATTAGGGTTTGGGTTTTTGGTCCACTTATTTGGGTTAGTTATTTTTTTGTATTTTTCCTTTATTCTTGTTAGTGATATGTACACAGTGGAAGTGGTTTTGAGTTATTCGGAGTCAGCATGAATGTGTTAAAAATCCGGGAAGTTAGTCTTATTTACAGGTCATTTTGGCTTGGATTTTTGGCTTCTTATTTTATGCAGATTTTTGTGCTAAAATGTAATTCTTATGGAAACATGCATGAATGCTAATTATGCAAAATAGATGCAAGAATGCTGTTGATTTTAAGGGATTTGAGCTTAATAAATGAGATTTAGAGAGATGAATACGAGATTCATCAGACATAAACCACACACAACGTTATAATGTGATGAAAGAGCTTATTCGCTGCAAGATGCAGGAAGGGACCTCTATCAGAGAACACATACTCAAAGTGTTTGGGTACCTATCTGAATTGGAAACCCTGGGAGCCTAAATGGATGCTGATATGCAGGTTGATTTCATTCTCCTATCGCTCCCTAAGTCTTTCAACAACGTTGTCGTGTCATATCACATGAGCAAAGTTGATTTCACTAACGATGGGCTGTTAGCTGCATTAAAGTCTGCAGAAGATGTAATGAAGAAGGACGACCCCTCTACCCGTGCAATGGTTGCACAAGTAAAATAAATTTACCGCTTGAGTTTAATCGAACATTAAATCTGAGTGGTTTTTGACAAAGCCTCGATTACCCGACTGCAACGAACGACAAATCTAATTCGATCATTAATCTGATTGAATTAACGAGGGTAAGTCGAGCACCTTCAAATGGCGTCATTGCCGGGGAGGCAAATGGCTTAGGATCACATGAGAAAATTAGATTTACATTTTCCATTCACTCGGGTAGTCTGATCCACGAACCACCTTGTAATTGTTCCATTTTTCAATTATTTTTTTATTTTTTTCTCTGACATTTTTATCATTTTGTGCGAGGGTCTGGTGGACTTGGAGCGGCTTTCTTGAAGTAGACGCATCTCGAAGTGCATCGGAGGCTAACGATTCGTGGATCAAGTCGGTTGTTGAGATGCCAAAAAGATTTTCATTTTTCGTTAACTTGTAAAAAAAGTTTGCATTTCCAGCGGTTCCCATTTAGGTTCTCGCGCATGTAAGTAATAATAAAAAGAGTCCTCCGCGTGCTGTGTGGTTGCTTAACGTAGGATAAGACCTGCTCTTGCGGCTCTTAGAGCTTTCTTAGGTCTGTTTGTGCTCGTAATTTGTAGGACCACACTTCACCATTAAAAGACGCACCTACATCGCAGGATCTTAGCCGAATTTAACTCGTTCTTCACTCGCTAATAGAAGTGCATGTCTAGGAGTGGAGTTTCATCGATTGCATTTCATATATTGTAAAATTTCAATTCAGTATTGCATCCTGCATTGTAGAGAGATGGAGTCACTGTAAGTCTTCTTACTCAATGATGAATATGTGATTCATCACTTCAAAAGTCAAAAATAGAGCCTTGTTCCCGAGAAAATAGATGCATGTTTCCCTTTATATTGCATAAATAGCATTCTTGCATACATTCATAATTCATACATGTTAGCAGTCCATTTGCATTTAAATAAGAAGCCAAAAATCACTTGTAAAATAACCATTCACTAAAATAATTTCTTCTCTGTAATTTGTACTCCTTAGTTAATCATATAGGGAAGAATGCCAAAAATCCCCTTTGTAAAATAGCCAATAAAGCCTGAGAACCCCTGTACACTAAAATGCACATAAAGCCCTCCTACAAACTCCGAATTAGGTCTACTTACTCTTAGAATACTACACATTAAAAGACCTTTAAAATGAGACCAATTTCATTGAATTTGGAGTTTGTATGGGAAAGTTGGGTTTTTGGGGCCACTTTATATACTACATAGGTGTATAATTGTATCATACTTGACCTCATCTCCGTCTTTGGTCAACATGAAACTTGTAGATCTCATCGAGATCTACAACTTTCATGTTTTGAGTTTTTCCAAATTCGGCCCCCTCTTCTCTCTACACATTCATTTACTTCCAGCCACTCACAACAGGCCACGTGGCGCCCTCTGGTTGCGCCACGCGGCCCGCTCCCCCTTGCCTCATCCGCCTCATCTTCCAGCCGTTGGATCTCCTCCTAAGATCCAACGACTCCAGGCATTCCACGCACGCCCCTTTGCCTGGGCCGTCAGATCATCTCGTGCCCTCTCCATCGCCGTTCATTAGCGCCTTAAGCAGAGCTTGCCACGTGTCAAATCCTCAACCCTCTGATCGACCTCTGCCTTTCCATCTCAGCTGCGTTTTCTGCCTTTTCTTCTCAGCCGCTCGATCATTTCCATCTGCTCATCCTAGCCGCTCGCTAGCGCTTCGCCCGCAGCTCGCCACGTGGTTCAACCGCAGCCCATCATCACCGCGCCCTGATCTAATCCTACCCGGCCATTTCCTCTTCAATCTCCACCGTTGGATCACACGATCCAACGGTGGAGACTTCGTCTCCTACCTCCGGGTACCCCCTCTCTCCCATGTTCCCTGCCTTGCGGGAGGGGCGCCCCCTTCCTATTCTTGGCAGCACCTCGACCACCGCAGACGAGCACCTCCACCTCCACGATGTAGCCCACTCGTCCCTCATCCTCGCCGTCTACCTCACTCCCCACTACGACCACCAGAGAAGCCCCACTACTTCCATGAACCTCGCCTCGTCGCCAACACTGCTGCCACCTTCAACCTTTAAATACTCCACCACCGGCAATCTTCAGCCGCATCCGCCACTCCAGAGAGCTTCCCTGAGCTCTGATCTTCCAGTTGGTGACAACAATTCGGCGATTCATCGAGCAAAGAAGGGCTTCAGCTCCGGCGAGATCCACGGCAGCTCCGCCGTGTCGCAGCCACTCCTCCGAGCAGCTGCTGGAGCTCGGGACACCACCGGTCCCTCGAGCGAAGACCTGGACCCCAAGCAGGAGGTCCAATCCTCAAGTGAACCCCCTCCATTCCTCCTCCGATCTTCTTCTTATTTTCCTTTTATTTTCTCCGATTTTATTACGCATCCACGATCACCTTCTCGCTTCCATTCCACCTCGCTGAGCTTCGCGTCGAAGCTCCCATCCTCGCTGACCCCTCCGCACCTTCCGAAGACGCACGTCAACCTTCATTAGCTCCAGCTCCGTCACCTGGCCGGAGCATTGTCGCCCGACCGCCTCCCTTCGCCTTAGGCCTCGCCAACCATCTTCACTTCTTCACAAACACACGCACGAGCTCCGGCTCTATCTTTCATACTTGCAGGTACCCAGCTTCTCATTGAACGGAGCTTCACCGGAGCCAACTCGGAGCTTCATCGCCATCGCCAACCATCCACCCTCCGCCTCTCCTGAAGCCACCGGAGGCTTCGTCGACCATCCGCGCATCTTCTGAGGCACCTCCGACTCGCCATCGACCTTCACTGACGCCGGGAGGGAAAGGCGGAGCAACAACAGCTACGCCGGAGCCCCGCCTTCTCCTCCGCAGGAGGCGGAGGGCCGTCGAGGAAGAAGCCCCAGTGGCCGTTCGATCATCTCGATCGAACGGTTTGCAGTCAGCCACGTCGCCCGCCACCGGAGCTGCCATCGACCGTAGGATCATCATTGATCCCACGCTCAGGAGAAAGACACGTCATCATCTTCAGCTTCCATCGACCGCCGTTGGATCATCATCGATCCAAAGGCCCGAGGTCACGTCACGCGTCGGCACCGACACCCCTCGGATCCATCTTGATCCAAGGGCCTTCATTACGCCACGTAGCCTCGGCCCGAACCTCCTCTCTGAGCCTAGGTTCGGGTCGCACGAACCTCACTCCAGATCTCCAGAGCGCCCGAGCCTAGCTCCGAGCCTCCGCAGCCATCCGAGCCTAGGCCGCCCACGTGAGGAGCATGTGCGGCCTGGGTAATTTACACAGAGGCCCCTGGAGCTTTCCATAATTGCAAAAAAGGTCCCTGTGAAGCTGAGCCCACGTGAGGAGCATGTGCCCTGTGGAGAATTTGCACAAGAGTCCATAACATTATAGGTAATTGCATTTTAGTCCCTGTCTGCATATTTGCTTATTGTATTTTTATTTTTCTGTATTGCATTTACACCCCTGAGTTTACACGCATCCCTAGGTTGCATTTTACATCATTTTGCAAATCTAAAAATTGCATTTTGTTGAGAATTTTGTCCTCTGTCTATTGGTCCATGTGTCACATTTTTGTATTTTCAGTTGAATTATTAATGAATTAATTGGTGAATTTTTGACATATTTTGCCCAGTGACACCTTTTAATTTGTAGTTAATTCTCTGAGCTTCCAAAAATCATCAAAAATTCACAGTAGCTTAAGGACAATATTCTTAACATACCATAAAAATTTCATGTCATTTGCACGCATATCGAGGCCTTAATAAATTGTTAAGTGATTTTCTTAATTTAATTTTAATAAATTCATTTCACATTGAAACTCAGATCTTTCAATTTTCCTGGATCACTTATTATTAGTGATATCTAGGATAATTTTAGTTCTTGAAGAATTTGTGGTTTGTTATTTATTAAAAATTAAAAATTGAAAATCACCCTGTCTGCATATTTAATTTCCAGTAAATCCATTTAGTGTCTAAAAAATCCAAAAAAATTAGTGTAGGTCATTTTCATCAGCATTAATCATCTACTAATTTTCATACTTTTTGGACTTCATTTGATATATTAATTAAATTGAAACGTTAAATTGGCTTGCATTTTCTGTATAAGTCTGCATAAAAATTAAAAAGACCAAAAAAATACCTCCTCGAAAATCCGACACTTGGACGCTTGTTAAAATTAACCTAAGGAGACAGATGCCTCCCTGAGATCGGCCTAGGACTTCACCAAGTAAAAAAATCTGCCGCTTAAAATTAACTTAACATTAATTGATAAGTGGTTTTTGACTAGCCTCTCGTACCCGACTGCAACGAACTATTAACATTAATTTGGACATTAATTTGACCTAATTAACTAAGGGTACCTGACGGTTATCAAAATGGCGCCGTTGCTGGGGAGGCACGACTTAGGTTAAATTTTAGCGAATTTTTGAGTGTTTGATTTTCCTTCCCCGGGTAGTCTGACCCCCGGTTTTCTTGTAATTATTTTCTCTCATTTATTTCTTGCATTATTTTATTTTTGTGTCACTCTCTGACCTCAATTTATTTTTTTGTGCGAGGACCGCGAGGAGTCGACGACGCTTCGAAGACCTAGTATTTAAATTTTTCTTGAGTGGAAGAGAGGCTTTGTATTTCATTTATTTCTTTTTCTTTTTCGCATCATTTCTAGTGGTTCTCGTTTGGGATCTCGCGTGTGTAAGTATAGTGGAACTGTGTCCCGTGTGCTGTGTGGGTGATTGTAATTTAGATTGCACTAGCGGCTCCCCGAGCCAATCTAGGAATTGCTTGTGCTCGTAATTATTAAGACCAAACAATACACTTAAAAGACGCACCTAGACCGCAGTACTTAGTCAAAATTAAACTGTTCTTCACGCTAATAGAACTGCCTGTCTAGGAGCGGTTTTCATTGCTTGCATTTGCATGTAGAGTAAAAAGCTTTCAATTCTGTATTGCATCCTGCATAAAAAGCGAAGGGATCACTGTAAGTATTCTTCACTCAGCATAAGCATCATCGATTTTCGTGCATCGGCTTTTCTCGATTTCCCCCTCTGATTTTCTCATTTAAATTAAACAGGAAATTGGGACTGTCCGATAGGCGTGCTTTGTGGTTAACTTAATAAGTGATAACCTAACTTTAAAATCGGTACTGCTAAACAATATTGACCAAAAAAAGGAGGAATAAAATCTGAAAATTTTTTGCGGGAGATTAATCCCCGACCTTGTATTCAGGCTGAGTGAGGGTACTTGAGTGGGTGTGAACACATTAAGGTAGAGCCCAAATCCACGTCTTCCATATCACGTTCTAACTGATCCTAGCAAATATCACAAGCCGAATAATTTTAGATTCTTTGACTAGTACCAAGTAGCCTCCGCCTGTCTCAGGTAGATAGGGGTGAAATTGCGGTACTCTGCGACAAGCTGCCAGTAACCCCCCGGGGTGAAGTTCCGGCCTTGTCAGCCTCCGCCTGCTTGCAGGTAGATAGGGGTGTGGTCACTGAATCCATCGGCTTGGGATAGGAGCGAAGAAAGGAAGGAGCGGCGGTATCTTAGGCGACAGGATAAACAGGGAAGACGCATCCGGCTCTGAGCCGACTTCCCTATAGGCCGCGTAATCCTTGCTATTTTTGCTTGAAAAATCACACTTAAAAACTACAAGATTAATTGGACTCGACTTCGAGTCCTTCACTGTGTTGAGTGTGAACCCAGGGTCTTGGATTGTCTTTTTGCTTGCTTCAGGTAGGAGTAAAATCCTACCTTCTTCTCGCTTTATCAAGATGAGTGACAGGGGAGATCTCGACGTAATATTCACTGATCTCTCTATGAGTCCCTCAAGTAACTCATCTTTAACGGTCCGAGCGCACCTTGGACCACCCAGGACTCATGACCCTCTTGAGTCCTGGTTCCCTCATACTCAGGGTGGTTACTTTCAAACCAACCCTTTTATCTCCTCCGAGATTGCCGAGGAAGACCATCGCCTCGGTAATCCTTTCCTTGATTTGCCCTCTAACACCGATATTATTTTCCAATCCCCAGAACTAGAGGACAAAATGCCGCCAAGGATGCCACCTGATGAGGACCAGATGCGACAGATTCTTAATCACCTCGCCGAAGCCGAACAGAAGAATGCAGATCTCACGACGCGGATGGGACAGATCATAGTAGCTGGAGGGATCGACCGACCAATGGTCGATACCTACAACCCGACGGAGAACGAGATCCAGAACTGGCTAGCACCCGTAGTTCCCGCCCAGGCATTCGAGCTGAAGCCCCACTTCCTTAGCCTGCTTCCGAAGTTCAACGGAAACCTAAGCGAAGAACCATACACTTTTCTCCGTGACTTCGAACTGGTGTGCAACAATCTTAGCCATCCCAATGTTGGCCAAGATTATATCCGGCTGAAGGCCACCCCTTTTGCCTTAGGAGATAAGGCTGCTCATTGGTTGAAAAACTTAGGGGTGGTATGTACTACCTGGATGCAGTTCAAGGATCTTTTCTTGAAGAAGTTCTACCCTCTCAGTAGGACTAACCAGATGAGAACAAATATCGCCAGCTTTGCTCAAGGACCCAGTGAGCCTTTCCATGAAGCTTGGGACAGGTTCAATGACTTAGTACAGAAATGCCCATGCCACGGCATTTCGAAGGCGATCTTAGTCCAGACCTTGTTCTGTGGTCTAACCCCGGAGATGCAGGGGTTAGTCAGCGCCGCCTGTGAAGGAAGCTATCTGAACAAGAACGAGCACGCTGTATGGAAGATCCTAGAACAAATGGCGGAAACCGGCAGGTCACAGGACACAAGGGCCTATCAGTTGTCTCCCTCAATCCTATCCAATGGGACAACTTGAAGGACTGTAGCAGATCTGACTGAGGACCTCATCCCCAGCATGGGGATGATTGCCGACAAGCTTACCATGGTCGAGCAGATCCAGAAGAGAGTCGCGGAGATGGAGTCTCTTTCGAGCCTTCCAAAGAAAGTGGAGGAACTCTCTGAAAAGGTAGCTAAGATCAAGTTACCTGCCCCTTCTGCACCACCTGTACCTGTACATCGAGTCCATCTTGTACAGGAACAGGCACCGGGGTCTCAGAGCAGCTGGGATCAGACTTATACCCAGCAGAACCATCATGCACCCCCACAAGTGGAAACGGAATACGAGGAGCCTCCGCCAGTATACGAGATCAACGGGCTGTGGTATAGCCGTGACCTGATAGTCCGGCAAATCGAGATGGGGAAGGATCAGCCACACCGCCCATCTCCAGTCTACCAAGAAACCAGGCCCGTCACAGTCCCGCGCTTCCAGTCCAGGCCATAACAGGGGTACCAACCGCAGCAACACACATACCAGCAGGGGCCAGCACCGTCCCATCAGCAGCAGTATCGGCACGGCCAACAGGGCCAACACAGGACCGCATCCACACAACAGCCAGCCCAGCCCACCGAATTGGAGTCCCTCACCTTGGCGATCCAGACCCTGTCTGATAGGGTCCAACAGATGCAGAATGACTACCTGGACATGAGAACTGACATAAATCGGGTCTCTCGTGCCCAGGACCAACAAATGGCGCCAAGGACCCCAATTCCCGCACAGGTTCAGGCCAACCCAAATAGCTTACACCAGGGCCAGAACCGACCTCGAGATCAGGTATATTATTCAGATAATTATTTATCTGAACATGAGATCCTTTCGTACGATAATGTAAATCATATGTCCCTCAGGAGCAGAAGGACCGTGACCATACCTGATCGGGCACGGGCGCAGAAGGAAGGAGCCTCCGAGACTCTACCTGAGGAGAACTCGGAGGAAGAAGAGGAGGAGCATCACCACCACCATCGCCAGCGGAAGAAGAGGACATCTGAGTCCTCGAAGCAGCATTCTCGCATTTGCACAGAGTCAGACGACACCGATGAAGAGCCCGCACCTCCATCTGAGGAGGATCGTCCAGAAGAAGCGGAAGAAGCATCACCGGTTTCGCCTCAGCATTTTCCTTTTAGTCAGAGTCAGAGTCCGAGTCTGTATCAGAGTCAGAGTCATGTCAAGAACTCAGTTCCCGAAATTAATGAGAAGATTTCAGTTTCCGAACCTGAGTTGGAGTCAATAATCCCTTTCCCCCGAGCTCTCAAAGGTGGAAAGAAGAAAACAAAGAAAATCCAAAAAGATGACCCTGAGATGGTTGAATTTTGCAATAAACACATCAAGGTCACAATCCCTTTTGACAAGTTCGTGGAAATGACCCCTACGTTCCAAAAATACCTTAAGGTGAGATGCACACCTACTAGGGTTAGCAGGAAGACCAAAAACCGTGTTGAGAAACACGTTTTATCAGTAGCCACGACTTGTGCAATAAAGAACTCGTTTCCTCGGAAACGAAGAGACATGGGTGCACATTATGTAGCGAGTCATGTTGATGACATCGCGTTTGCACGCACTCTCCTGGACAATGGTTCCTCGATCAATTTGATGCCCGCGACCCTCTATGAGCGGCTTAATCTCGGACCTCTTAGGAAATCTAGAGCTCTTCTACAGTTCACTGACAAATCAACTAAGAGGTCCCAAGGAGATTTAAGGAACATTGTAATCAAAGTCGAGGGGCAAAAATACATGGTGGAGTTCACTGTCCTAGATATGGAAACCCCTCGCAATTGGAGAGATTCCCAGATCATCCTAGGTAGGCCCTTCCTCAGAACAGCGGGGGCCTTATTTGATTATAAGAATGGGAAGATTCAGTTCCAAACTCCAGGCAGAGATGAGGAACTTGAAATGAAGCAAACAAGATGGCAGAGACCGGACTCCGAATCCAGCACCGAGTACTCTTCTACTGGAACAGATTGCGAGCATGTAGACTTAGTTGGGCCATGGAGACAGAACCCAGCCAGCACCGATGTGTCCATCTCCTTCGAAGATGATCCAGTGCATGAGACAGTCTGCGAGATCCTCAGAAACGAGTACAACTCTGAGCCTGCATCGCCCTACAACTTCGATGACGTAGAGGCCCAGTTGGGCCTGCCAGTCCTTACATCTTTAGGACAATCTGAAGATGAGGATGACGAGTCGGACGAGGCGTTTGTCGATTGTATGGAAACTTTTGACGATCCGACTCCAGAGCCGCGCTTGGTGGCAGCTATCACAGAACACGATCCAGCCACTTCCAACACTGAACCAGAGCAGATTGAGCCAGATTTCTTAGACGATCACACTATTCCTGAGCTCAAACCCCTACCCACAACCTTGAAATATGCCTTCCTTGCGGGCCAAGACAAGAAATTTCCGGTCATTATCAGTTCGCAATTGACCGAGGAGCAGGAATCTCGCTTGCTAGAGATCCTGGAGAAAAACCGCAAGGCGATAGGCTGGAGCATTTCCGATCTCCACGGGATAAATCCTGCTCTGTGTTCGCACCATATTTACTTGGAGAATGAAGCCAAACCCTCTCGTGAATTCCAACGCCGGTTGAATCCAAATTTACGAGAGGTCGTGAAAAAAGAGATAGAAAAATGGTGTGACGCGGGTTTCATTTACCCAATCTCCGACTCTAAGTGGGTGGCCCCAATCCATGTTGTCCCGAAGAAGTCGGGAATTCAGACGACCACCAATGAGGACGGAGAGGAGATCGTGACGAGAGTACCCACGTCGTGGCACGTCTGTGTGGATTACAGACGCCTGAATGCCGTGACGAAGAAGGATCATTTCCCCCTACCATTCATTGATCAGATCTTAGAAAGATTAGCGGGGAAAGAATTCTTCTGCTTCCTTGATGGGTTCTCGGGCTACAATCAAGTAGCCATAGCTCCGGAGGACCAGGAAAAGACCACGTTTACATGCCCCTTTGGTACCTATGCTTTCAGGCGCATGCCTTTTGGGCTATGCAATGCTCCAGGTACTTTTCAAAGGTGCATGATTGCTGTATTCGCCGAAATGGTCGGCGAATTCCTGGAAGTCTTCATGGATGACTTCTCGATCCACGACGATTCTTTCGATTCCTGTCTTAGGAATCTGGACCGAGTCCTCAAGAGATGTTGTGAGGTTAATCTGGTGCTCTCCTGGGAGAAAAGTCACTTCATGGTGACGGAGGGTATAGTGTTGGGGCATGTCATCTCCAAGAGAGGAATGGAGGTTGACCCTGCCAAGGTGGACGTGATCAGACGACTCCAGCCACCAACCAACGTGAGACAGTTGCGGTCTTTCCTCGGGCATGTTGGATTTTATCAGAGATTTATTAAGGATTTTTCTAAGATTGCCCGACCGCTAACTGAGATTTTAGGCAAAGACATGGAGTTTATTGTAGATCACAAATGTCTTGAGGCCTTTAAGCTTTTACAAGGAATGATCATGGACGCACCCATCCTACAAGCCCCAGATTGGTCTCTACCTTTTGAGATCATGACGGACGCCTCTGATTATGTTGTTGGGGCTGTGTTGGGACAAAGAAGAGATGGCATCCCGTTTGCAATTCACTACGCAAGCAAAGTGCTTGATTCTGCCCAGCGTAACTATACAGTTACAGAAAAGGAAATGCTTGCGGTAGTGTTTGCCTTGGACAAATTCAGATCTCACCTAATTGGATCCAAGGTAACTGTGTTCACAGACCACACGACACTACGGTATTTGATGGAGAAGAAGGACACGAAGGCGCGTCTTCTTCGTTGGATTTTACTTATCCAGGAGTTTGATTTGGACATCCGTGATAAACCTGGTAAGAAGAACGTAGTGGCCGATCATCTTTCTCGTCTCGAAGATCTTAATACTTCCGAGGTTTCACCAATTCGAGACTCCTTCCCTGACGAGTCGATTTTTGTTATCGACTCACTCCCATGGTACGCCAATATCGTGAATTATCTTGTCTCCAAGAAAGTTCCCGAAGATTGGCCCAAGAGCCAAATCGACTGACTAAAGTCGGACGCAAGACACTACCATTGGGAGGATCCGATCCTTTTCTTTGAATGACCGGATTGTGTCTGGAGACGTTGTATTCCTCAGGAGGAAGACCAGAGTGTCCTTTCTTTATGCCATAGCTTAGAGGCAGGAGGACACCACTCCGGGAAGAGGACCGCATGGAAGGTACTTCAGTGTGGCTTCTACTGGCCGACTCTGTTTCGCGATGCCACCGCCTTCGCGAAGTCGTGCCCAGTTTGCCAGAGAATGGGAGGAACCGTTGGTTCCAAGGATGAGATGCCAATGCAGCCGGTCATCATTTGTGATGTCTTTGACGCCTGGGGCATCGATTTCATGGGCCCATTCCCTGTCAGCCAAGGGTTTGAATATATCCTTCTTGCGGTAGATTATCTGTCCAGATGGGTGGAGGCTATCCCAACCCGAGCCGCAGACAGCAGGACTGTCTGTAAATTCATTAGAGAGCACATAATCTCTAGGTTCGGGATTCCCAAAATGATGATATCAAACGGGGGTAGCCACTTTGTGAATCGGGAGGTGAAGAAACTCCTGAAGGACTACGGCATCGAACACCATGTCGCGAGTCCTTACCACCCACAAACCAATGGTATGGCTGAGGTGTCAAATAGGGAGGTGAAAACCATATTGCAAAAGCTTGTCCGCCCGGACAGGAAGGACTGGTCTCAGATTTTGGATCAAGTCCTCTGGGCGTATAGGACTGCTTACAAGACACCGTTAGGCACCTCCCCATTCCGAATGGTATTCGGAAAGCCGTGCCATTTGCCCGCGGAGTTAGTGCACAAATCAGAATGGGCAATAAAGAAGGTCAACTGGAACACACACCTGGGTCAGAAACAGAGAGACATGGATCTGAATGAGCTTGTGGAAGTCAGAAACCGAGCATACGACAACAGTTTGGTGTACAAGGACAAGGTGAAGCGTTGGCATGATAGATATATCAGACGAAAGACCTTTGTTCCTGGACAGAAGGTATGGTTGTTCAATGCTAGGCTGAAGATTTTCCAAGGCAAGTTAAAGTCTAAATGGACGGGACCATTTGTCGTCCGTACGGTGCATGATAGTGGATGTGTCGAGATCTCAGATCTCGCAGATGACGCACCGACATTCCTAGTGAATGGGTAGCTGTTGAAGCACTTCGTAGAATCCAACGAACAGTTAGTCCATGTTGAGGAGATTGTATTCATGCGCGAGATAGATACAGCAGATTCACATCGAGCCGCGTATGAGACCTTGCAGCAATGAACTCCAGCCATCAGCAGCATCTTGAAAGATTCACACCGACTCATCTGTGTATACCATCAATCTTGTACATCCTATCCTTTACCCCCGCGATTCTAGTAACCCATCCCCACATCATCGAACCATTATCTTGGACTATACTTAGGATGACCAGATCCTAAGTATAGGGGGGAGGGGTCACCTGAGTCGGTTCACTGTACATTCTCCAGATCACATTGGTCCTCATACTCATTTCCTACCGATACTTAGGCTGACCTGAGCCTAAGTATAGGGGGGACCGATGCCCGCATTGATACTCATCCACTTCCCATCCCTCCCTCGTCCGCCCCATTTTTTTCTGATCTTCTTCTACACTTAGGCTGCCAGAGCCTAAGTATAGGGGGGCGGGACGACTTCTATACTTTTTGTTACTTTAGCTCTCATATGCTTAGCCCGAGCTATGTCTTTTTAGTCGCTTTCGTGCTCTGAGGACATAGCACACGCTAAGTAAAGGGGGCATGTATATATTACATATATACTTTACCCATAGCTCGTACTTTCGCGTATTTTCACATATTTTTGTATATATTTTGCAATAATTATGGGTGGGTAAAAATTGAAAAAAAAATTATACTTGTATAATACTTGTAAACCTTTTGTAAAATTTAAAAAAAAATTAAAATTAAAATTTTGTATACTTGTATAATATGTACTATTGTATAATACTTGTATAAAAAGTTGTAAAATTCTTGTAAAACATACTTTTGTAAAATTTGTTGTAAAATAGGATGTATACCAAAAAAATCGTGTATACTATGTACAAATTGTATCAACTAAAACTTGTTGTAATTAATAAAAAATAGCTGTAAACTAGAAAAATAAAACAAAAAGGCTTCTTATTTACTCTTGCATATTATCCTTGCATTTCAAAAAAAAATGTCTTGCATTTCATTCATAGCATGTCATCTGCACCTCTCATCTGCATATCTTGCATATGCTAGGTGGAAAGCTAGTGGGTTCTGAACCAAGTTATGAGTAGATATTGAGGATGGACTTGATTTGACCTTAATCCACCTAATTTCAGAGGAACCTTATAGGAGATGGAGTTAAGATTTCTCAGGTCAAGTGACTTAATTCTTTGAGTCCGCAAGTCTATGTTCACATGTCATCTTGATTAGTCTAAGTAGAATATCTCGTGCACACGCATGATTCTTATAGACAGTGACCTAACTTGGACAAGCACAATGCACATAGCTCTTCATTGATGAGGTGGTGAGGAGGTAGAATCCTTTAGCTTGGAGTAGCACACGGGTGGAAACATCCGTCCTCCTCTAGGGAGGGTAGTGCATCTCAACCTAGTCTGGTGGTGTTGACATCTAAGGACAGGATGCTGTGGGTTGCAATAATGCTTCAAAAGAGGGATAGTCTACTGGCTCAAGAGGAAAAAACTCCTGATGTACATGCTGCACCTTGTATATAGTTCCAAAAAAGAAAAAAAGAAAAAGAAAAAAATGTAAGAACTCCAAAAAAATAGACAGGCCAAAACAAAAAAAATATATTATTGCCTGTCGGAGTATGTATATTAGCAAGAAGTCTGCAGCTAGATGACTTGGCTACACTGGTCAGGCATCCCGGGATAGGTAGCTACACTGGCTACCGTCCATTCTTTTCTCTACCCCCTCCTCTTGAGTTGGTCGCACTTGAACTTAGAAGGGAATACCCCGCTCCTCGAGGAAAGAGTTACTGGACCGGGTTATTGAGTTACCTTGTTAGAGGAGGCTGGTTCCGAGTCATTTCTGATGTGGAGAGCTATATCTCACTTACACAGTACAAGTAAGAATCATAGTCATCAGAAATTTGCGTTTGAGGATTTGTTCTGACCTGACTATTGAGGCGTCTTGAATAGAAGACTTGTGGAACTTGAAGTCTGTTAGGTCTTAAATTCAGATCCCAGTAAGGTTCCGCCACACAATTAATCCAAAGGTCGAGTCAAGCTCCATTTTCAACTTTTGTTCATGACCTTGGTATGGAACCCAATCTCATTTCACTCTTGCATTTCATTTTAGTTGCTCGGGGACGAGCAAGGTTTAAGTATAGGGGGTTGATGAATCTGTGATTCATCACTTCAAAAGTCAAAAATAGAGCCTTGTTCCCGAGAAAATAGATGCATGTTTCCCTTTATATTGCATAAATAGCATTCTTGCATACATTCATAATTCATACATGTTAGCAGTCCATTTGCATTTAAATAAGAAGCCAAAAAACACTTGTAAAATAACCATTCACTAAAATAATCTCTTCTCTATAATTTGTACTCCTTAGTTAATCATATAGGGAAGAATGCCAAAAATCCCCTTTGTAAAATAGCCAATAAAGCCTGAGAACCCCTGTACACTAAAATGCACATAAAGCCCTCCTACAAACTCCGAATTAGGTCTACTTACTCTTAGAATACTGCACATTAAAAGACCTTTAAAATGAGACTAATTTCATTGAATTTGGAGTTTGTATGGGAAAGTTGGGTTTTTGTGGCCACTTTGAATACTACATAGGTGTATAATAATATCATATTTGACCTCATCTCCGTCTTTGGTCAACATGAAACTTGTAGATCTCATCGAGATCTACAACTTTCATGTTTTGAGTTTTTCCAAATTCGGCCCCCTCTTCTCTCTACACATTCATTTACTTCCAGCCACTCACAGCAGGCCACGTGGCGCCCTCTGGTTGCGCCACGCGGCCCGCTCCCCCTTGCCTCATCCGCCTCATCTTCCAGTCGTTGGATCTCCTCCTAAGATCCAACGACTCCAGGCGTTCCACGCACGCCCCTTTGCCTGGGCCGTCAGATCATCTCGTGCCCTCTCCATCGCCGTTCATTAGCGCCTTAAGCAGAGCTTGCCACGTGTCAAATCCTCAACCCTCTGATCGACCTCTGCCTTTCCATCTCAGCCGCGTTTTCCGCCTTTTCTTCTCAGTCGCTCGATCATTTCCATCTGCTCATCCTAGCCGCTCACTAGCGCTTCGCCTGCAGCTCGCCACGTGGTTCAACAGCAGCCCATCATCACCGCGCCCCGATCTAATCCTACCCGGCCATTTCTTCTTCAATATCCACCGTTGGATCACACGATCCAACGGTGGAGACTTCGTCTCCTACCTCCGGGTACCCCCTCTCTCCCACGTTCCCTGCCTTGCGGGAGGGGCGCCCCCTTCCTATTCTTGGCAGCACCTCGACCACCGCAGATGAGCACCGCCACCTCCACGATGTAGCCCACTCGTCCCTCATCCTCGCCGTCTACCTCACTCCCCACTACGACCACCAGAGAAGCCCCACTACTTCCATGAACCTCGCCTCGTCGCCAACACTGCTGCCACCTTCAACCTTTAAATACTCCACCACCGGCAACCTTCAGCCGCATCCGCCACTCCAGAGAGCTTCCCTGAGCTCTGATCTTCCAGTTGGTGACAGCAATTCGGCGATTCATCGAGCGAAGATGGGTTTCAGCTCCGGCGAGATCCACGGCAGCTCCGTCGTGTCGCAGCCACTCCTCCAAGCAGCTGCTGGAGCTCGGGACACCACCGGTCCCTCGAGCGAAGACCTGGACCCCAAGCAGGAGGTTCAATCCCCAGGTGAACCCCCTCCATTCCTCCTCCGATCTTCTTCTTATTTTCCTTTTATTTTCTCCGATTTTATTACGCATCCACGATCACCTTCTCGCTTCCATTCCACCTCGCCGAGCTTCGCGTCGAAGCTCCCATCCTCGTTGACCCCCCCGCACCTTCCGACGACGCACGTCAACCTTCATCAGCTCCAGCTCCGCCACCTGGCCGGAGCATCGTCGCCCGACCGCCTCCCTTCGCCTTAGGCCTCGCCAACCAACTTCACTTCTTCACAAACACACGCACGAGCTCCGGTTCTATCTTTCACACTTGCAGTTACCCAGCTTCTCATTGAACGGAGCTTCACCGGAGCCAACTCGGAGCTTCATCGCCATCACCAACCATCCACCCTCCGCCTCTCCTGAAGCCACCGGAGGCTTCGTCGGCCATCAGCGCATCTTCTGAGGCACCTCCGACTCGCCATCGACCTTCACTGACGCCGGGAGGGAAAGGCGGAGCAACAACAGCTACGCCGGAGCCCCGCCTTCTCCTCCGCAGGAGGCGGAGGGCCGTCGAGGAAGAAGCCCCAGTGGCCGTTCGATCATCTCGATCGAACGGTTTGCAGTCAGCCACGTCGCCCGCCACCGGAGCTGCCATCGACCGTAGGATCATCATTGATCCCACGCTCAGGAGAAAGCCACGTCATCATCTTCAGCCTCCATCGACCGCCGTTGGATCATCATCGATCCAAAGGCCTGAGGTCACGCCACGCGTCGGCACCGATACCCCTCGGATCCATCTTGATCCAAGGGCCTTCATTACGCTACGTAGCCTCGGCCCGAACCTCCTCTCCGAGCCTAGGTTCGGGTCGCACAAACCTCACTCCAGACCTCCAGAGCGCCCGAGCCTAGCTCCGAGCCTCCGCAGCCATCCGAGCCTAGGCCGCCCACGTGAGGAGCATGTGCGGCCTGGGTAATTTACACAGAGGCCCCTGGAGCTTTCCATAATTGCAAAAAAGGTCCATGTGAAGCTGAGCCCACGTGAGGAGCACGTGCCCTGTGGAGAATTTGCACAAAAGTCCACAACATTATAGGTAATTGCATTTTAGTCCCTGTATGCATATTTGCTTATTGTATTTTTATTTTTCTGTATTGCATTTACACCCCTGAGTTTGCACGCATCCCTAGGTTGCATTTTACATCATTTTGCAAATCTAAAAATTGCATTTTGTTGAGAATTTTGTCCTCTGTCTATTGGTCCACGTGTCACATTTTTGTATTTTCAGTTGAATTATTAATGAATTAATTGGTGAATTTTTGACATATTTTGCCCAGTGACACCTTTTAATTTGTAGTTAATTCTCTGAGCTTCCAAAAATCATCAAAAATTCACAGTAGCTTAAGGACAATATTCTTAACATACCATAAAAATTTCATGTCATTTGCACGCATATCGAGGCCTTAATAAATTGTTAAGTGATTTTCTTAATTTAATTTTAATAAATTCATTTCACATTGAAACTCAGATCTTTCAGTTTTCCTGGATCCCTTATTATTAGTGCTATCTAGGATGATTTTAGTTCTTGAAGAATTTGGGGTTTGTTATTTATTAAAAATTAAAAATTGAAAATCACCCTGTCTGCATATTTAATTTCTAGTAAATCCATTTAGTGTCTGAAAAATCCAAAAAAATTAGTGTAGGTCATTTCCATCAGCATTAATCATCTGTTTTCATACTTTTTGGACTTCATTTGATATATTAATTAAATTGAAACGTTAAATTGGCCTGCATTTTCTGCATAAGTCTGCATAAAAATTAAAAAGACCAAAAAAATACCTCCTCGAAAATCCGACACTTGGACGCTTGTTAAAATTTACCTAAGGAGACAGATGCCTCCCTGAGATCGACCTTGGACTTCACCAAGTAAAAAAAATATGCCGCTTAAAATTAACTTAACATTAATTGATAAGTGGTTTTTGACTAGCCTCTCATACCCGACTGCAACGAACTATTAACATTAATTTGGACATTAATTTGACCTAATTCACTAAGGGTACCTGACGGTTATCACTCAAGCATTCATCATCATTTTCTCTATTGCATCAGCTTTTTCCAATTCTCTCACTGTTTTTCTAAACTAAGATAAATGAATTGGGACTAGATGGTAGACGTGATTGCTTGTGTCGATTAATTACAGTGACAACTAATCTCTAAAATTAGGACTGCTAATTGAACTGGACCAAAAAATTAACTAAAATTAACCCTTGTTTGCAGGAGAGTAACCCCGACCTTGATTTCAGGCTGAGTGAGGGTACAGAGAGTGTGTGTGCACACCCTAAGGCAGAACCAAAATCCCCGCCTGCCATATCACATACCCTGATCCGAGCAAATATCACAGGTTGAATTACGAGTTCAACTGACCAGCGCCAAGTAGCGTCTGCTTGCTCCGGTAGGTAGATAGGGGTGAAATTGTGGTGCACCGTGACAAGTTGCTAGTAGCCTCCGCCTGTTCCAGCAGGTAGATAAGGGCGAAGTTAAAGCCTTGTCAGCCTCCGCCTACTTCGGTAGGTAGATAGGGACATGTCCTTGAACTCTCAGTTAGGGATAGGAGCGAAGAAAGGAAGGGCGTTGGTATCTTAGGCAACAGGTTAAACAAGGGAGACGCACCTGGCTTTGAGCCGACTTCCCTATAGGTCGCGTAACCCTTGCTATTTATCTGAAAAATCACACTTAAAATCAACCAGATTAATTGGACTCAATTTCGGGTCCTTCATTGTGTTGAGTGTGAACTCAGGGTTTGCTCTTGCGTTTGTCTGTGTCTGTCCGTGTGCGTTATCCTATGTAATTGCACATTTTCTACCTCGATCTACTTACATTCATCCTTTCCTCCTCAAGATGTCGGGATATTGGTCCCCATACCCTGAGACCTCTGGTCATTCTTCTTCGACCATATATCGCTCATCTTCACCTTCTCCTTCTTCCATGTATCCTCCGCCATCCACGGGGGACCCTTACCCGTGGTCGGTTCCACCTCAACCCGATATGAAGTCAGAAATTCGATCGACTTCTCCACTTCTTTGTATTTCTCACCTACTCCATATTTTAACACTCCGGATTCACTTCCATCTTGGGATGGCTATCCTTATTCTCAAGAACTTTCTAGAATCAAATAACCAAATGAAGAACAAGCCACTGCTGAGACAGATGATTGGAAGAATTATGTGCCCCCACATACTTCATTCTCGCCTCAAGTAAGGACCAGAAAACAATTTACATAGACACCACCCGACTTTACCTTAGGGCATAACATGGTTGATCGAACATACCGAATGGAGAGGCATGCACCTTATAATCTTCCTGACTTGATTGACCATAATAATCAAGCCTACATTGACCGGCCTTAATATCATACATTCGGAAGCCTACTCATTCAAGGACTTGAACTCATGAGCTAGACTTACCAGTTCCCCGTTCATTGACTCCATTACATGAGGCTCCGACCAATATCTGCCACACAGATAATCCATACTTGACCCAGAATTACATGCCAGAGTCTAGGTATGTTGAGTATGGGACCCCAATATCTCAGCAATACCCTCCAATTGAGCAGAACTCTCCAATGTTTTGTCATGAGAACTTTTTGAAGGATGACATTTCTAGGCTTATTGAGAAGAATGAATCATTCGGTGCCAAGTTGAGGGATGTCATAGAAATATTGCACTCAATTTCTGCCAGTCTGGGTATGAAGGTGGAAAAGGAATAAGTAGATTTATGTTTAAAACCGAGCAAGCATTAGGGAACCCACACCTTTTGTACAACTGGAGTCCATTCTATCTCCCTCTTCTACTAACCACTTACCCTCCAATCCAATGTCTGGTCATTCATCCATCAAAAACACCAAAAAATTGAAAATTCCAAAAAGGCCAAAACATTGAAAAATCAGAAAATCACATAAAATAGAAAATGAAAAGGACCTAAAAAAATGGATCCTGCCCTAAGGGAAGCACTCAATGAAGATTTGATTTTTAATCTTCCCTTAATAAAGGCCATAGATCACTTCCCAGACCTCAAACGATTTGTGAGAAGTAAATTGATGCCCAAGAGGTCGGGCAATAAGAGAATAAGGACTGAAAGACACATAGTGTCTATGGCCACCTCCTTGGTGATAAGGAGAAAGACCAAGAGGCGCAGAGTGAAGCGGTTGCCCTGAGTTGAGTGTGAAATCAAAGACACCATCTTTACCCATGCAAGAATCGATGATGACTCGCAGATAAATATCCTCTCGACTTCTGTGTTTGACAAGCTCAAACTCGGGACAATCGGAAAGTCGAGAGAGATCGTTCAGCTGGTTGATCGATCTATCAAACGGTCGAGAGGAACCATTTCAGTCATCATAACTTTCCAAGGTTCTATACTCCAGGTAGACTTCATGGTCATTGACATTGAGCACCGAGGAGAGTTCACCGAGTCTCCTATTATTCTCGTGAAGCCGTTCTTAGCCTTGGCTAAGGTGACTATAAATTGCGAGACTCGGGAAATCGATTTTACAGCATTGGAGCGCTTCGACCACACCCATTCTTTGATACACTTTACTCTAAGGTGACCCGCATATCCGTTGACGGTCGTGACCATCGAGAGGTAGATGAGTCCCGCCTATCTGCTACTCTTGAGAGACTGACTGTTCGTACGACCGTTGGTTCTGAGACTCCCCACACATCCACTTCATTAATTGCTTGCACCACCACCATGACAGCTTCTAAGGAGGACTCACGACCAGAAGCTATCATTGAGTCGGACACGACCTTTGTTGATTGCCTTGACCATTTTGATAATCCGACACAAGAGCCCAACAATGCAAATCCAACTTGGATCACTAGCACCTTCTCAAGACGCGTGCTGACCCTACAGGAATATTACAATCTATATGGTGACTCGTCTGATGAGGAACCCATGGTCAACCCCACACCACATCCCGGACCTTCAAAGAAAACAACCGAGACTAAATTGACCCCACATAAAAACATGGTTGCTCCCTCCTCTAGTCGGTTATCCAGTGAGAGGAAGTCAAGAATTGATTCCTCGATGTGTTCCTCTGAACCCCTCAAGGCGTGTCGCTCTCTACTCTCTCTTAATGATTCAGGTTCAAGAAAACCAACCAAGAAAGTTTCCTTCAACATTCCGGAGAAGGAATTTTCAGAGGAATCCTCATCGGGTCTGGATAAGTTGGTTTATATGAGTGAGCCCAGTTCGGTTGTTCTCAAGCCATATCTGAGCAAGCAGTCATGTGTCGACCCTAGTTGGACGATCCCTACACCTCACCATTATTCATCTAAGGATGATTCCAACAGAGACACACTTGTATATTCCTTACCTCCTCGTTCACGCAAGAAGGTTCATCACAAACCTTCTTGATCCTTGTATATTCTCACTCCTCCATAAATAGATTTTCCCTCCCTCCCCAGTGATTCGAATCACTCACCCCAACTCCATATCATTTCATTTTATGGCTATACTTAGGATGACCAGATCCTAAATATAGGGGGGAGAGTGACCCGAGTCTCTTAATCATTCGATGTATATTCTCCAAATCCCATTGGTTCTCACACTCACTTCTGTCCTATACTTAGGCTGACCAAAGCATAAGTATAGGGGGAACCGATGCCCACCATGTATATACTCATCCATTTCCCCTCTTGACCTCGCTTGCCCCATTTTCGATCTTCTTCTACATTTAGGCTGCCAGAGCCTAAGTATAGGGGGGCGAGACGACTTCTATACTTTTTATTACTTTAGCTCTCCTACGCTCAGCACGAGCTATGTCTTTTTCCTCACTTTTCGTGCTCTGAGGACATAGCACACGCTAAGTATAGGGGGCGTGTATATATTACATATATACTTTACCCATAGCTTGCACTTTCACGTATTTTCGCGTATTTTTGTATATATTATGCAATAATTACGGGTGGGTAAAAATTGAAAAAATTTGTAAAATACATGTATATTTGTAATACTTGTAAAGCTCTTGTAAAATCTGTAAAAAAATTGTAAAATACATATATACTTGTATATTGTATAACACTTGTATAATTTGTATAATACTTATAAAACTCTTGTAAAATTTTGTAACGTAGAAGGTATACCAAATAAAAAACACAAAAAATAGGCTTCTTATTTACTCTTGCATATCATCCTTGCATTCAAAAAAAATGTCTTGCACGTCATCTACATAGCAAGTCATCTACATCTCATCTGCATATTTTGCATATGCATGTGAAAAGCTAGTGGGTTCCGAATCAAGTTATGATTAGATGTTGAGGAGGGACTTGATTTGACCTTAATCCAGCTAATTTCATAGGAACCTTATAGGACCTGGAGTTAAGATTTCTCAGGTCAAGTGACTTAATTCTTTGAGTCCGCAAGTCTATGTTCACATGTCATCTTCATTAGTCTAAGTAGAATATCTCGTGCACACACTTGATTCTTTTAGACAGTGACCTAACTTGGACAAGCACAATGCAAGTAGCTCTTCATTGATGAGGTGGTGAGGAGGTAGAATCATTTGCCTTGGAGTATCACACGGGTGGAAACATCCGTCCTCCTCTAGGGAGGGTAGTGCATCTCAACCTAGTCTGGTGGTGTTGACATCTAAGGCGGGATGTCGTGGGTTGCAATAATGTTTCAAAAGAGGGATAGTCTACTAGCTCAAGAGGAAAACTCCTGATGTACATGTTGCACCGTGTATATAGTTCGAAAAAAAAGAGAAAAAAAGGGGGAAAATGCAAAAACTCCAAAAAAGTGGACAGGTCTGAGTGAAAAAAAATTGCCTGCCGGAGTATGTATATTAGCAAGAAGTTTGCAGCTGGGTGACTTGGATACACTGGTCAGGCATCCTGGGATAGGTAGCTACATTGGCTACCGTCCATTCTTTTCTCTCCACCTCCTCTTCTTGAGCTGGTCGCACTTGAACTAAGAAGGGAATACCCCGCTCCTCGAGGAAAGAGTTATTGGACATGGGAATTAGAGTTACCTTGTTAGAGGAGGCTGGTTCTTTGCCATTTCAGATGTGGAGAGCTATTTTTCACTTACACGATACAAGTAAGATTCATAGTCATCAAAAATTTGCGTATGAGGATTTGTTCTAACTTGATTGTTGAGGCATCTTAAATAGAAGACTTGTGGAACTTAAAGTCTGTTAGGCATTAAATTCACATCCCAATAAGGTTCCGCCACATTATTAATCCAGAGGTCGAGTCAAGCTCCATTTTCACCTTTTGTTCATGACCTTGGTATGGAACCCAATCTCATTTCACTTTTGCATTTCATTTTAGTTGCCCAGGCACGAGCAATGTTTAAGTATAGAGAGTTGATGAATCTGTGATTCATCACTCTAAAAGTTGAAAATAAAGCTTTGTTCCCAAGTAATTAGCTGCATATTTCCACTTATATTGCATAATTAGCATTCATGCATGCATAAATAATATCTGCATTTTAGTATTCATATACGCATTAAATAAGAAGCTTAGTTCACTTGTAAAAATCACATGTATATTCACCATATTTCACCTATTTGTATATATTTTATACTAACTCCAAATCCAATAAAACCAACTCTATAGTGTATATATTACTAACACTAATAAAGGAAAAATATCAAAAAAGTAACTAGTAAAATTGACCAATCAAACCCGAGTCCAAGTTTGACACTAGGAACCTTAAAACGTGTATATCGCTCTCATACAGTGTCCGATTTAGGTCTACTCACTTTTAAAGTAATATACATTCAAAGACCTTCAAAATGAGACTAATTTCATTAAAATCGGAGATCGTATGCAAATCTTGGGTTTTGGGCCCCTATTGTATATTGTATATACTGACCTTTTTGTCCTTGTATTTTATCTTTTTATTTTTGTACTTATTAAAAATACAAAAAAAATAGATTAAGTTGTAAATATTTCTTTCATATTTTTCTAACTTTATTTTGATTTTTCTCGAATTTCAAAATGACAAAAATTAGCAAAAGATAAAATACGGTATTTTATATCTGTAAGGTACCACCCAAAAATATATTTTGTACAACTGACTTCTTTTGATTTTCGGCTCTTTATGAAAGTTGTAGATCTCGTCGAGATGAGCAACCTTTATGTTGATCACTTTTTGATTTAACCCATTTTGTTATTTCTTTTCAATTTTTCTTTACATTTACTTTGTAAATTTTCTGGGAGCAACACGTGGCAGCTCCTGGAGCCGCCATGTGTCACCTCATTTTTTATTATTTTCATATTTTATTTTATTTTATTTTATTTTTTATTTATTTATTTTAATTATTTATCTATTTGCATTTATTTATTTATTTTAATTTATTTTAATAATTTCTTTTACCTTTATTTTCTCTTTTATTTTTAGTTGCCTATTATACTATTTTATTTATTTTATTCACCTTTTATTTCTTCTCCCTCTACTTGCCTTCCACTCCAAGCCACCACTTTCTCCACCACTCCATTCTCTCCACTTCTTCTCCAACTTCCCTTTTCTCCTCTTTTTATTCCCCTCATCCTCCACCCTTTTTCTTCATCTGCCATTCTACGAGAGAGAGGTCCGAGCCTCGTGTAAGTTATGAGGTGACAGCTCCTCTTTAGACGTTGAGCGACGACGACCTGCATGCGAGATCCGTGGTTAGTCTCTGCGTAGTGAACTTCCTGTCAAGATCGCAAAGCTTCTCTGATTTTTCATCGAACCGGATCGAGGCTACAACTGGAGCTCATCTTAGATGCTCCGCACCCCTACGACGAAACCACCTTAGGTAAGTATTCCTTCATTCTCCTTATTATATT
Source organism: Ottelia alismoides (assembly GCA_037367405.1). Taxonomy (NCBI): domain Eukaryota; kingdom Viridiplantae; phylum Streptophyta; class Magnoliopsida; order Alismatales; family Hydrocharitaceae; genus Ottelia; species Ottelia alismoides. Next base: position 267,306 of record JAZKJV010000408.1, read on the forward strand.
ATTTGTCTAACATCAATTTTTTTATCTTGTTCATTTCATTGTCATTTCATTTTCATCATCACATTATTTTTACCATCAAATCCACCACCTTACATTCACTACCACCCCCATTACTACATTAACCATTATCACCACCACCATCACAATCCACCTATTCATTCACATTCTTATTCCATGTTTACAAAAAAAATTACAACAAAAAATTTTGCAAAAAAACACAAAAAAAATTGCAGGTCATGCACCTCGTTAGCAGCTCCCCCCTCAACCGGCCACCACCTCTAGGTCGGCCACCGCCTGTGACTCCCGCGCCCAACGGTGGTGCCGCTGTCATGCAAGACACCTTCGCCAAGGCATGACCGACCCCGCAGCCCTCCAGCAGCGGCACCGGTGGTCATGCACCGCGAACAGCGTGCATCCTACGTGGTTGTCCTCAGTGTCGCTGCCCGCGTGTCTGCCACTGTCCGCCTCCACTTGCCCCCGCGTGCGACGGCTGTGCGCTCCTCCAACGCCAGGCGCAGCCGCCTGTCGACCATCCTGCTTGGCCAACAGCGCGCCCTCCCATCCGTGGGGTACCCCCTTCAGCCGCGTAGCCATCCAGCCCCTCACCGTCGAGCCGTGCCTCGCCGGCATCCGTCGTAACGCCAATCGCCTCTTGTGGCCTGTGCCTCCCTCCGCGCGCCGCCCAACCACGTGCGGCGCTTCACCGTGCGTGACCGTGACCACGTGGCTCCACCTCCAGACGTCAGCCATGGTCGTCGCGCACTGCCCAGTTTCACAAGCTCCGTGCGCCGTGCCCGCCGTACTCCTTTTTAGCCCTAGCTTGGGTGACAAGAAAGGAAGTGGAAAGCCCAGGTCGATCTTATTTTATTTTATTTTTATTATTTGTAGAAATTGCAATTGTGTCCTTTTAGGTTTCTTTATTTTCGAAGACATCCATGTGCATGTTTGTTTATTTATTTTCACTTTCAGTTTTGCAAAAACACCCCCGGGTTTGTATTCTAATTTGGACATTGATCTCACGTCAATTTTTAATACAAAAATAACATTTTGTTGAGTAATTAATTCTGTATATTTTGGCTATTTATTTATATTTTATGAATATCAGATTATTTTTTAAAAATCAGAGTTTGAAATTAAGTGATATTTTACCCATTTAAGCTCTGAAATTTGCACAGACATATTTCTTGCTCCAAAAACTGTTAAAAAATTGTGGATGATGCCTCTAGTTTTGTTTTAATTTTTTTTTTCCAAATTTCATTCAAATTAGATGTCTTTTCAACAACAACAACAACAACAAAGCCTTTTCCCACAATTAAGTAGGGTTGGCTACATGGATTCTTCGCCTCCATTCAGATCTATCTTGGGTCAATCTCGGACTTATATCCAAAAAACTAAGATCCCTTCGTATAGTCTCTTTCCAACACTTTTTGGGCCGACCTCGCCCTCTCTTAGCCGGCTCAACATCCCAACACTCGCATCTCCTAACCGGTGCATCAGTTGACCTTTTTTTGCAAATGACCAAACCATCTTAAGCGGTTTTCTCGCATCTTATCCTCGATCGGAGCTACACCAACTTTATTTCTGATTGCATCATTTCGAATCCGATCTTTACGTGTATGTACACACATTCAAATTAGATGTCTTTTATGTAAAATAAATTATTTAGTGATTTCAATAAAGGCTTTTTAGTTAAATCCACAAATATCATTTTTGAGAAATTTCAATTTTCCTGGATTCCTTATTAAAATATATATTTGAGATAATTCTTTTTGTGGGTAATTTTATTCCATGGATTTACTAGGAATTAAATACTAATAGTCACTCTATTTTCAGTGAAAAATTTATAAAAAATCATAAAGTGTCGGAAAATTCTAAAAAAATAGTGTAGCTTCATTTCATCATATTTCACTCTTAGTAAATTTTTCATAATTTCCATATCATTTGCATGAAAAAATTGCATAAAAACCCCCCAAAAAGTTTGCATTTTTCATCGTTGCATCTTAAGTCCAGAAAATCCGAAAAAAAATACATTTTACATTCATCATTGCATTAGGTTTATAGGAAAAATGAAATTTTGCTGAATTTGGATTAATTTAGTATTAAAATTAATTCGGCTAAGTTCCATGTTTTCTTAGTAACCTAGTTCATCCAAGGTCGTGCATTTGCATTTTTTTATCGCATAAAAATTAAAAAAAAAACACTTAGAAAATCGTGATCTAATTCATCTAATCTGATCCTGAGTTGTTCCTTTACCTCCTTGAGTCGACCCTGGGGCTTGCCTAGATAAACAAACATAAAACCACACATTAATTTCATTCGATGATTCATCGACCCGTGTGGTTATTTTTTATCGATCCGGATTTATCTAACTGCAACGAAATCGTTAATTTGACACCATTAAAAGGGTTGATTCAAGACCAATCAACAATATGTGTCTTTCAGTCTGTATTCTTATCCTATCCGATCTTTTTGACATTAATTTACTCTATATAAATCTTTCCACGTGGGGGAAGTATTCAATGGCCTAATTTAAGGGAGGTTCAAAAATCGATCTTTTATCCAGTGCTTCCCTCAGAGTAAGATCTAGAATTTTTAAATCTTCTTCACTTTGATTTTTATGGGCTTTCTGGTTTTTCAATTTTTTGGGTGTTTATGAATTTTTTGATTTTTTGGTCTTTTCGGTGCCGTGTGTAGATGAGTCATTTTCCCAAGCAGATGAGGAGCTTAGATATGCAGGATTAGAGTCATCCCTAAGGGAATAGTATTTAGAAGTGTCGATGTCAGAGTCATCCCTAGAGTGAATGGGTTTTTGAGTATTCTCGGTGTTTTCAACATTAGACCCAATTATTGTATCTTCCACTTTCATACCCTAGCTACCATAAAATGAAATTAGTCGGTCACTGAAATTTCTGAATTTTTCCTCCATTAATTCATATCTCTTACTTATCCTCGAAATGCCATCCTCGAAAGACTTTTCATGATCAATCATGTAAGCAGTCTATGTTAGGGGTGCACATGGACCGGATTGGTTCAGATTTTAGCTTACTCCATGTTCAATCCAATCTTAACGGATTTTTGTTTTTTGGAATCCAATCCAATCCATCAAAAATTCAAATCCAATCCGATCCAATACATCGGATTATGTATTGGATCAGATTGATTCGGATTTTTACATTTACATTTTCCCGCTCAATAGCCTACTCTTGCAAGTTTATACTTTACAACACACTAGCCCTCGAATATTCAAATATTGACTTAAAATCGAGAATATGAATATATGTAAATAAAAGAAAAGAGAAATCACATAATCAAGTGAAGGTTGAAGAATTCCATTAATCCATTATAAAAAGTTGATGACTATACAATCAAATTAAACGATTATATTAAATTTGAAACTTAAGTTTTTTTAATAAATAACACATTTAATATGTTTTTTTGTAATTGATTCCTTTCAAATGATTTGAATAAGAACATTACAAGTTAACAAATAAGGATACAAGAATAAGTTATCAAACAATACAAGATCATATGATTATATTTCTTGCAATAATGAATTTAACAAATAATGGAAATATACAATCAACAAATAATGACAACTAACAATGTGAGAGTTTTATGTAGGAGACTAACACATTATTGGTGTGTGCATTGATGTTTGACGATGACGCATATATTGAAAACATATTCTCCTTTCAGACTGAAATCAATAAAATATTAGATAAGCATCAACTGTAGGACAATCAAAATCATTTTAACCCATACCCCATTATCGCTCATCGCATATGAAAAAATGATATTTGTATCTAACTCAACTAAACTCTTCAAAAATGAGTCAACCAACATTTTGCTAGCAAATCAAAAACATCAACCACTAATTACAGAAATTGATAAGAGGAGATTTCAAGAAATCCATATATGCCTTCTGCTTGAAGAGGATATTAATGTAGATAGATCACTCAATAAAGATACGCATCCACAACAATCCATGCTTCAATGGTAGTTGTGAAGGAAATGAGTTCGATTTTACCCAACGTGTCTTGCATATCTTCTGTAGAAATATGACAAGGTAATTTTGCGAACTTAAAAAATTTGATATGATAAAATAGCATGGAAGAAATAACGATCATATATAAGAGAGCCATGAAAAGTATGTACACACATATCTGCCATAGACGATTTTACAAAATAAAACTTTGGTTTTAAAATCGTAAAGATACCACCTGGACGAAGTAGACAAGAACCACAAAGGGGTCTTACGCAGAGAACTCTTCTACCATCCTGCCAAGGTCAGAGGGGTTGTGGGCGGTGGAATCGAGCTCCACCATGGCAGCATAGAATATGTGGCCCACTTCCTCGTCCAGGCGCACGGTGGAAGGAGGTCGGGGGCAGTAGGGTACATCGAGGGGGGAGCATGCTTTGTCCAAGCACACATGGGAAGGGGGGATGGTAGGGTACATGATGGGGGAGCATGCCTTGTCCATGCGCACATGGGAAGGGAGGCAGGGGTGGTATGGCATATAGAAGGGGGGAGCATGCCTCGTCCAAGTGTAGGGGGGAGGAGATTGGGGTAGCAGTGTACAAAGTGAGGGGACAGGGGGAGGTTGTGATTTTGGACAATGATGGAGAAGGAATTTGGGGGGTTTCCCAAAAGAATGTTGTGATTTTAAGCGGGGGAGATGATACTGAAGGGTGTTAGAAATAGGAAGCGCTAGCGTAATTGATAAATAGAGCATAAACTAGAAATATAAAATATAGAAAACCAAGATTTAACGTGGAACCTACTCCCTAAGGAGCGGGATGAAACCACAGGAGAATGCCTCAAAGGATCAGGTTATGCATTGCACTTTCTCAATGGATACAGGAGGTCCGGAGCTCCCTATATAGCCTTCACAGAGCCTCCAAGTCCCACCACTGGTAGATATGGGACTAAACATATGGATGGGGTAAATGAATCATGGAGAGATCCATTTACCCTCCTATAACATAAGAGGCGCACAACTAAATACTCGAACAAAGGGAAAAGAGAATTGGTTGCCCGTCCAACTTTTCCTAACTATTGAAATGCTAAGAAAAAGTTGATCTTCATTGCCAACGATTACTCTATCGGAAAAAAAATTCATGAATGTGATGATTACTTAGCCGTCATGAATAGACAACGCTTATAATACATTTTCCATAAGTGTGTACACAAGTTTGTATGTATATGTATGTATGTATCTACATGTGCATGTGTGTGTTAATGGATCAGATTGGAACGGATCGGATTTTGATAAAGATACGATCCAATCCAAACTTTAACAGATTTCAAAAAGTCCAATCCGATCTGATCCATTAGAATGATAAAACCAAACCAATCCAATCCCATAGCATGGGATCGGATCGGATTGCGGATTTTATCCGATCCATGTGCACCTCTAGTCTATGTGGGTTCCTGAGTATTTCCTCATTTTTCAACTTGAGATCCAGTCATTTCCTCTTCCATTTTCATGTATGAGATTGGGAAAGATCCTCTTGGAATATCTATTATATGACTGTTATCTTCTGAAAATTTCTCCTCAAAAATCATGGAAGGAGTCAACTCGATAGGAGGGCAACTATAGGTCTCATACTCAACATGGTGTGATTCAGGTATGTACTGCTGGTTTGAGTAGAACCTATTTTCTTGATAGTCGATCGGTCCCCCATATAGTGAAGTCGTCATACATGGTTCATTTGTGTTGATATCATCAGTCTAGTCTCCTGTATGAGTGTCATGTCCGAAGGCATGATATGTGGGCTTGTCATAAAGAGTAACAACAGGAGGGTCAATCTAGTATGTAAGATCAAGATGTGCAGGTCCATTGTATTATTCCCTAAGGTTCAGTCTGGATACGAATCTATGAAGTGTCGACCTATCCCAACATTGTGACGAGAAGAGAATGTAGTCGGGTGAAATTGTTGTCTCGGCCGGCTATTGGTCTCAAAAGTGGTTCGATCTTCAAATGATTTGGAGAGAACTTGGGAATAAGATGGATTGGTCCAGGTTGAAATCTGATCATGTGTAGAATCGGGCTGGAGAGGTGGCCAATATGAAGAAGTGGAGACTTTGGTCAGATTATTGAATAAAGGATTGTCATATGATGAAGTGGTGACCTCGGTCGATTGAATGTTTGTATGATCTGAATATAAAGGATTGTCTTTCATGGAATAGATCGCATTTATAGAGTGGACCAGATTAACGTGAGAGAGGGTCTCCTGCAAAGGTTGGAGTATGTTAGGTCGAAGGGGGTTTTGAGGATTTGGGTATTGTCCAAGACAAATTCATTTTCATAGTACAGATCTGATGGATACCTTGACCAATGTCCCGTCATTTTTAAAGGAGGTGGTGAGTTGTCATAATGGATCTTGGTTGAAGATGTTTAAGTGCACGGGATACTTGACAAAAGAAACCCTAATTTCTAAATCAAGGAGAGCAATGGCACAAATGTGCGGTTTTTGATATTCGATATCGGTTCTCGCACACCAATGCAAACACAAATCAAATCCCAAGCTCACTAACTCTCACAATGAAGCTGCAAGAGTTTGGCAATTTATCTTTTCAATTTTAATTGATGATAAAATCAATCTTGGAAAAGAATTAGCGAGCAGTTAGGTGCCGAAAATTTTCTTAAAGACTGCCCTAAATTGCTACAACTAGTTGCACCAACTTTCATCTAGTATGGGTGTAAGTACGGACTGTAAAATGGCTACTTGTTACTTAAGGACGAAGCCTTACACAATGTCCTTTAAACCATATATTCTGCTAAGGAAATCCTGACCATTTACCAGCTATCTTATTTCCTCAGTGAGAAGTAGCTAACCATTTTTATAGAATCAGTAGTTTGAATGAAGATTCTGAAGCTGGGCTCTAGCCTTAAGTGTCGTCTCTCGCTCACTCAAAACAATAATTCAATCCTAGGATGGAGTTGCTCTCCCATAAAAAAATCTTGATTTTATGAGTTAATTAAAGTTGGCCTTGTTTAGCAGTCCTAATTATAATTAGGTGTCACTGAAAAATTAGGTGAGCACAAATGCACGTCTACCGTCTAGTCCCAATTTCCTTTAAATTTTAAGTGACAAAATAGGAGGGAGAAAATTCGGAAAAAAAATGATGCACATGAAACAATAATGTATGCTCACATAAGAGACTTACAGTGATTCCTCGCAATCTCCAAGTAGGATGCAATACAAGAACTGAAAATTATTCTATATGAATGCAAGCCGATAAAAACCACACCTATCATAAAGTTCTATTAGCCGTGAAGAATTGAGTTAAATTTTTGACTAAGTTGAACGATCTAATGTGTGTCTTGATTAACGTGAAGTGTGGTCATTCTACTAGCACAAAAAATAATCCTAGTCGCTCTAATAGCCATAGTGTAGGTCTAACCTAAGAACCACTCAAGTCAGGCGCCACCCTCACCAGAGAGTGAAACATGCCACGACACACCACATAAAAAGTTTGAGTATTGTTTACGCATGCGAGATTCTAAACAGACATTGATATAAATGAGCAATAAAGTACAAAAATTAAAATTACGAAAAATAAATTCCTAGACTCTACGCTCTCTCACGACTCGACTCGATCTTAATTTAATTTGCAATTTTTTGGGTGTCGGTGAGAACCGCTCCACGAGCGTCAGGTACCTCGCAAGAAATAAGAGAGAGAGAGAGTATAAAAGAGTGACACAAAAACAATAAAAACTAAACGACAAAAAATAAATGATGATAATAAAATGAAATAAAATAAATGCAAGAAAAATATAAACAATTTACAACGGTGAGGTTCGGGAACCAGACTACCGGAATGTGTAGGGAAAACCTAACAATAATTCTCTAGACAAAACCTAAGATGTTTGCCTCCCCGGTAACGTCTCCATCTGATGAATAGTGATTTCCTCACATAAATCAGTGCGAATAATTAACCGTTAAAAATATGATTAATTTGTCATTTCGTTGTAGGCATGTAATCAAAATCAACCAAGAAAATAACCACAATTAATCAATTTAATTCGAGTGGCTTTACGTTTATTTTACTTGGGCAAGTCCCAAGGTCGAACTCGAGGAGGCAAAGAAACAACTTAGAATTATGTCTATCGAATTTCGTACACAGTTTTTGAGGCAATATATTTTTTGGTATTTTTAATGTAATTTTTAGAATGCCAATGCAGCCGATTTTAAGGATGAAAAAGTTTGATATTTATCAGATACGTCCAAAATTTATGAAACTTGGTCGAGATGTTAAAAGTGATGAAATAAATACAATACAACTTTTTTGAAATTTTTGGATGCAATATGAATATTTAATGAATTTATGAATGCAAATAGTGTGATTTTCAATAATTAATTATAATAAATATTAAATCTAGTTATTTTCACGCAGTAAACTATCTCTGAGATTCATCACTAAGTGGTCTATCTCAGAAAAATCATGAACTTTAAAAATGTTGAATTTAATACCTATTAAAAATTAATTAATGAAATATACAAAATGATTTTTAGAGCAAACTATGCATTCAAATGCAATTATTTTTGGGCATGATGTAAATATCAATTGTAGAATCATGATTTTTTGGCATTTTTGGTGCTATGGTTAATTAATTATGAATTTCGAGGCACACAGTAGGCAAAGCATGCAAGATTTCATAATAATAAATATTATTAAATAACCACATATGATAAAAATATGAAGCATCAGCCAACAAGTAGAGATTTAATTGAAGAACATGTGCAAATTTTATATTAATAAAATGATGTAAAAATGTAGCTCAAATAATAGAGTAAATACGATGTTTTGTTTGTAAATTACAATAAGTATAATAAAACAAAAAAATGCAGAGTAGGGACTTTAGATGAATTACCTGGCCCGGGAGGGTTGTAATGCAAAATCTCTAGAGGGGCACGTGCCGCGGGTGGTGGGATTTTTGTGTGATAAGGCGGGAGGTCTGGGGTGTCTTTTGCAAAATTTCCAAGGGCATGTGTGTAGCACGTGCCCTAGAGCAGCTGGATGGTTTTGAAGATAAAGTGGATTTCTGGGGCTTTGATGCAATTAGCCCCAACGCATGTGCCTTGCACGTGGGCAGGGGCTTCTATGTCGAGTACGACCATGGAAGACGATTGCTCCAGGATGAGCTTGGTAGAGGATCAGCGAGAGGTGATGAGGCTGAGGTGGCAGAAGACGAGGGAGCTCTCCTTTGTTGATGAAGAACTGGAGCCTGGTGTTGATGAAGTGCGGGCGTGGGCCATGCTGGAAGCGGTGGCGGTATCCCTTGCTCGTTGCCGATGATGAGGCAGAGATGGCTGAGGGCAACAAGCGGGGAACCAACGGAGGAGGGTGAAGGAGCCCCTGTGCCGGTAGTGAAGGCGGCGTGCTGAAAGCGAGAGCAGAAGCGTTGCAGGTGGTTGGAAGGTGGTGGTATTGATGAGTGTGTGGTGGAGTGAAGTGGGTTGAAGGGGGTTGTCGGAGCTCAAGCCATAGAGGGCGAGCGGAGCAGCTGCGCAGGGCGCGCTGCAACGGCGTCACGGAGGTGGAGCGTCAGATCTCACCGAAGAAAGAGGGATGGTGTTGTCGCCGCCAGGTCCTCTCGTTCTCGTGGCAATCGGTGGATGAGAGTCAAGGAGGAGCAGCGGCATTGTCCAAATAGAGATGAAGGTGGGCCATCTATGGAAGGCGATCGAGGATGGAACTCGATTGGGGATCTGATAAGATTCGATGGGAGGTGGCATTGCTCTTTGAGAAGGGAAGATCGGGGATGAGATATACGAGGGCTATGTGGATATGATGAGGGTAGATTATGGAAGGTGGCATGAGACTTGCTCAGGCATCTGACCGGTAATTGCGTCAAGAATCACGCGGAGGAGCGGCGGGGGTAATTGGGAAAGGCGGCAAGGAGGAAGATGCATAGGTGTTGCCCGATCGATCGAGATCAAGCGACCCTAGTTCATCCACATGGCTTGAAGGGGAAAAGGGAGGTGGGGCACGTGCAGGGCACTTACACAAGAGGCACGTGTGTTGCACGTGCGGTGGTTTATTATATATTTTTTCCATTTTTTCCATTTTGATTAATTTTTCTATTTCTTAAAATAAATGAAAAATAGAGGTCAAATTTGAGTGACATGTGGTGGCTCCAAGAGCAGCCACGTGTCACCATCAGAAAATTTGAAAATAAAAATATAAAGAAGAATCAGAAATAAATAGCAAACGACCTCAGATAGAAAATTTTTCTTCACAAAATTGCTCGTCTCGATGAGATCCACAACATTTGTGAAGGGAAACCAAAATAAATCATTTGTGCCAAGCGGATTTTTTTGGGATGTTCTATAAAATCAAGGACAAATATTTATTAATTAAGAAAAAGAAGAAATATAATAAAATACAAAAACGACAACTTTTGTACAGAGTGTTAGTGAACACTCGGACTTAATTAATTCCTTTAGTTTCAAGCTTATTTTGTATTTAGATTTATGTGCATTTTAATAAAACTTTTGTCAAATAAAAAATATAAAAAAGAAATAAAATAAAATGAGTTAATTATGTACATAAAATAATAGGTCAAAACTGTTAAAATACACAATGTACGAAAAAGGCCTAAAACCCAACTTTCACATATGAGCTCGGATTCACTTGAACTTGGTCTTGTTTTGAAGATAATTGAGCGTACATTAGTTCAAAAGTGAGTATGATCAAATCAGACATTGTATGAGGAAGATATCGGTGTTTTAGTTCGGAAATCCTGGAATTATGTTTTGAGTTTCTGGAGCACTTATTTTGTAAGTGATTTTTTTTGTATTTTTCATTTATTCATGTTAGTAATATGTACGCAATGGAGATTGTTTCAGGTCATTTAGAGTTAGCATGAATTAGTTAAAAATCAGGGAAGTGAGCTTATTTACATGTCAATTGGGTTGATGTTTTTTGGCTTCTTATTTTATGCAATTATGAGTGATAAAATGCCATTATTATATACATATGCATGAATGTCAATTATGTAATATAAATGAAGAAATGCAGGTGGATTTTGGGGATTTGAGCTTACTTATTATCTTTTAGAGTGACGAAACTAAGATTCATCAAGATTATGCGCTCTATTAAATATAAAGAGTTGAATGGTGTGATGGACACATTTATTGACACCTTCTGTAGTCTGACTCTAGAGACAGTTACCAGAGTAGTGAGGCTTATTACATATACAACGGCATATCTACTCAACCTGCCAGGGATTGGTACATGCTCGCATGGCAGATGATTCCATACAACACATGTTGAGGTGAGCTACTCTGTACAGGACTCATGACTACTCTTCCACTTCATTGTGTCCTATACAGAGTCCTTGAAGCCTTTCATTTTGGAGTCTACATCACTTGTACATTCTTCTTAGATCCTAATCATCCCCATTTTTGTTCATATTTATACTTAGGATACCACATCCTAAGTATAAGTAGGATTGATAGTTTTTTTATTTTCATTTTCGTATTTTAGGAGGATTAATTGTTTTTGTTGATTTTCATTTTCGTATTTTGATCTTTTTGCTTTTCTTTTCTGTATGTTATTTTACACCTATCGCTCGTCCCTAATTTTGGTCACATTCTTTCTATACTTATGATGCCTAATCCTAAGTATAGGGGGACCGAGTGATCTCGTTGATTTTATTTCTTCTTTCCTTCTTTCTTTCTTTCGTTTGTATTTTTTTCCTCGTTCACCTCAATTTTGTATTCTACCATACTTACGTTGACCAGATCGTAAGTATAGGGGGCAAGCGACTTCTATTCTTGCGTTCTTCTCACCCACTTTTACTTAGCATGAAGTATGTCCTCTTTTTTCTTTTTGGTACTATGATGACATGGCACAAGCTAAGTATATGGAGTGAGTATGTATTCTATATATACTTTTATCCATAACTCATACTTTCATGTATTTTCTATATAAAGTGGGTTGGGTTAAATTTATTTAAAATCCTTATTTAAAATCTATATTTAAAAAATGTATGAAAAGTGTATAATACTTATTTAAAATCCTATTCATTGAAATATGTATCTTTACATATTAAAACTTGTAAAATACATTAGTTATTTAATTAATAAAATTCTGGTGATTTATCTTGTAAATTCTTGTAAATATGCTTGTGTATGGAAATTGAAAAATTCATAAAAAAATATAAATCCTAAAATTCATAAAAATTGAAAAAAAAACTTTAAAATACATAAAAATGAGTAAAATTCAAAAAAATACTTCACAAAAAATTGTTGCATTTACATTCGCATTTTTCAGAATAAGTTTTGATTTCTCGGACTAATGATTGGGAATAGTCTAAAGGATCGAGCTTGATTATGGCATTTGACGTTCATTGTAAAGAGGCTAGTTAGGAACCGGAATTTAGACTCTTCAGGTCTTTAACTTAAATCTTTGGGTTCCATGAGACCATGTTCGGACTTCAACTTAAACTTGCCTAAGTAGAACACTTGGTGTCATCCGTTTAACTCTTTAATAATAGACTAATTTTGGACACATGCATTCCTCACTTTGCTCGACTTGCATAAGGCTGTGAAGGGTAGTTCATTTTAGTGGTGCATTTTCATCCTTGTCTAGTGACGCAGATGTCTAAAGATGGGAGTTGTGGGGTTGTAATAAAGCTTCATATGAGGGATGGATATGTTGGCACAATTTTTCTAAGACCCCAAAAATGGACAGAAAAAGATGTCATATCCGTTAGGGCACAAAAAGATTGATGCAATGCAAGCAACAACAATACAAATCCTATCAAAAAGAAGTCGACCACCAAATACAAATATGACCACAATGGTTAAACTTCCAAAAAAAGCATGAACATCTTAGTTGAGACTTGGCTACACTGGATGAGCTTCACAAGGAGATGTGAGTACATTTGTCAGACTCCAGTTCTCTTCTCATTCTTCTACCTTCTTTCCTCTATTTGATTGTGGGCACATCACGATCTGAACTTAGAAGGAAATACCCCCCTTCTCGAGGAAAGAGTAGCCGGATGAGGAACTAATGAGAGTGTATTACTAGAGTGGGTGGTTTCTTCGCTTCTTTAAGCAGGAAGAGCTAACATAGTTTACACACCATACAAATTGAATTCAAGGTTGAAAGAGTTAGCGATATGGATAAGTGGATCTAAGTTGGTTGTTGAGGTGAACCTGAACAAAGATTTTGTGGAACTTGAGAACTGTTGAGATTAAAATCCTACTCCTGGTTAAGGCTCTGACAAAATGCTTATTCTAAGCTCGATCAGGCTCTGTTCTTTATCTGTTCTCATGAATTTGTTTAGGAAAATATATCCATTCTAACTTTCTATCTTTTTCCTTATTCTTCAAATAAGTGTTTGATAAGTGACTAGCAAAGTTTAAGTATAGGGAGTTGATGAATCCATGATTCAGTGACATTTTTGTGGCATTTTATCTTAAAACCCTTAAAAATACATGTAAATATCTATTAATTCTAAAAAAAGCCATTCATGAATAAAAATACATTTTATGCATTAAAAAGACATAAAAAAATAAGAGAAAGAAAAGAAAGAAAAGAAAGGCCAATTATAAATATGTATACATTGTACATGATGACTAACTAAATATAAATATAGTTATAAGATATGTACATAACCTAACCCCTGAGACCAAGTCAGCATGGATTTATCGACAAAAATAAAGTAGAGGAGATAAGTAAGAAAACACCAAAAATAACTAACTTTGTACATCATACACTAATTCCTTTTATTTAATTTATATATACAATTTTCAACTATATCTAATTAATTCATTTGTACATATTTTTCACCAAACTCATTTCCAATATGTTTATAAAAATGTATATAAAAATATAGTAATCATAAAAAATCCAACATGTATATATGCTAAGAAATCTGCTTTACAAATTGTCAATTTCCCAACTTCTGAACCTCATAACTTCTTCATACTAACTCAAATTTTCAAAAATTAATATTCTCTATTTAATGAAGGTGAATTCATTGAAATCGGAGTCCATTTGTAAAAAAAAGTCAGTCTTTGGACATAATGACAATTAGGTTTCTGGCTAATTATTTTATTCTTTACATACTACTTATAAAACAATTAATTTTATAATTTTTAGTTATTTCCGTGATCTTTTAGTTTATTATTAATAAATTCTAAAGTTATAACCTTTATTTAATAATTTAAATAAATAAAAAACACTAAAAATAGTTAAAATTGATTTGTAGTATATATACATGTATTTATTAATACATGTAAATTAATTTATTAAAATACGTAAAAATACACATAACTCTTATTTATTATTATATTAATTAATAAAATATAAATATGGTGCTTAATTTATCAAAATATTTAATTGAAATTATATATGTTATTTATCAAGTATATTATATATATTTATTAATATTTTATTTATAAATCATAAAATCCATATTATTTATACAAGTAAAATACATCATAATTTAGATAAATTAATTATATTCATTTTTTTGTTTTTATACATATTTAAATAAATTTATTTATTATTTATTATATAATTTATAAAGTATTTAATTTATGGATTAATGTGGTGTTAACATGTGTCAACACCACAATCTTCCTTCAACCTCAAGAACTTGGAGGTTATTCTGTTCCAACATTCTCCAGTTCGCCTACTTATTCCACCTTCGATTCATGACCAAAACGTAATCTAAACCCTTCACTATATAAACCTAACAACCTACATCCATGCCAGCAATTGGATCAATCTCCAACCTCCTTCGTCTTCCCTATAAATCACATGAACTTCATCGTTTTTAACTTGACTTATCTGCTCTTGTTCTCAACTGACTGACACACCATCTTCCTAAAAAAGCTCCATCCCTACGATGGTGAAAACACCAAGGGCGAGGCTCTGAGTGGAAGAAGGTCGTCGGAAGAGTCATTCCAAGGCGACGTTGTGCCATGAATTTCCACCGTACGCAACATAGAGCTCGGGTATTATCGGCCCTTGAGCTAAGACATGAGGGTCATAAACCCTCGAAGCCTAGGTAACTGCACTCATTCCTTTTCATTTCTCGATTTTAGTGCCCAATTAGAGTATATAATCACCCTCTTAGATTCCTTAATCACTCTTTTGATAATTGCAACCAAAATCCATCTCCAATTCGATTTGAAGCGTGTTGAATTTTGATATGCAAATCCATTTTCTGAAACCTATAGTGTTGTTGCAAGAAACCCAATCCTTTGAGTTGATTCCAACTTAATCGAGCCTTAGATTTTTACTTGCAGGTCATCCACATCCTTCAGGAGTGCCATCTTTCATCACATGGTTTGATCAAATAAGATAAAGAGTAACGTTCTATACCAGAAACCCAAGTAGTCTTCATCTTCGACGTAACCATCTCCTTAGAGCCATCTCTGCTACCTCCCTTGTTGCAGGGGAGCTCGAAGGGGGGGAGCCCCCCCTTCTGGCCTTGTTTGAGTACTTCACCAGTCGTCGCCAAAGCTTCCTTCGCTGGAGAAGCCTGATCAAGCAAAGAATCGTCATCGTCGTTATTCATTTTGGGGAAGAATACCCTCGAGCTCTAGGTCTCCAGATTGTTGACACATGTCTTCATCGTGCGGTCCAGATCGGGCCTCCACATTCTAATCACAACCATCCAGATTCAAGCGGTGGGTGATGAATCTCGTATTCATCATGCTAAAATTGGTTAATTAGGCTTAGTTCCCCAAAATTCACATGCATTTAATCATTAATAGAACATTATTAGCATTCATAAATGTGTGAATAATATTTGCATTTCATCATGCATAATTGCATTAAAAATTCCAAGTGTAAATTAGCCCAAAAAGCCGCTAACTTCTCATATTTTTAATTAATTCACCCTAACTCTGATTGACCCCAAATCACCTCCATTGTGTAGATATTACTAACATTATTAGATAAAAAATACAAAAAAATTACTAACTCCAATAAGTGTCAAATAATCCCAAAGTATGATTTCACATATAACGGACTAAAACGAACATATCTCCCTCGTACAATGTTCGATTTTGGTCTACTCACTTTTAAAGTACTCCATTTCAAATACCTTCAAAACAAGCCAAATTTCGTGAAGTTCAGAGCTCATTTGTGAAAGTTGTGTTTTGGACCTCTTCTGCGCATTTTGACTTTTTGCTATTTTTGACCTATGTTTTTATGTACATAATTAGCCCTTTTAATTTTATTTCTTCTTCATTTGTGTTCTTTGATGAAAGTTTTATTAAGCGACACAAAAATTCAAATCCAGATTAAAACTGAAATCAAAGAAAGTGACTGAGTGTGAGGGTCTGTTGTGAGTCTGTACAAAAATTAGGTGTTTCATACTTCTACTTTATTTTCCCACTTTCTTATCTACTAAAAACCAAAAAAATCAGATTAGTGTGTAATTAATTTTTTTATATTTTATCGTATTTTTTTAGATTTTTATCCTCTCTAAAACCACCAAAAAATACAAAACTCCAAAAAGCTGATTTTCTATACACAAAGAGAACCACCAAAAATACCACTTCGCAAAGATGACCTCTTTTGCTCCCGGGTCCTTCATGAAAGTTGTAGATCTTGTCGAGACGAACAACTTTTGCGAGAAAATTTTCAATCCGAGGTTTCCTTCTATTTCTTTTCTATTTTTATTTATCTTTAAATTTTGATTTTTTTTGGGTGTCACGTGGCAGCCCCTGGGCATGCCACGTGGCACTTCCCTGGCCATGCATGGTCGTTACACTCCCCAGCCACATTCATCTCTCCAGCTGGTAACAGCCCCCCTCCTCGCGCCTATAAAACTCCCTCCTCGTCGGCCGCACAGATGCATCCGCCGTTATCCTCTAAGCCGGCGACAGCGACCGTTGTACGGCGTGATCCAGAGGAATTCTACGCTCCTCTACGACGGCTATGAGCATTGCCAAGCTTCGACCTCCTCGTCAAGGTCTCGAGGCAAAGATCGAAGAGGACCATTGTCCTCCTCACAGTCCACCCCAACGCCTGGAGCAACCACCACCATCACCCCCGAGCACCAACTCCTTCACCTCCACTTCGCAGGGTTGTCGCTCTGCCCCTCATCGTGCGCCGCACGGCCTTCCAAATCCTCCACCCGCAAGCCACCAGCCCACGGATCTCTGTCTCGCCGACATCACCACACTTAGCGCCCTTCAGTCGCCGGTTTCGCCTCCACGCATTTACATCTCCTCCGCACGGCAGCGGGCCGGCGACCGCCGCTCTGCCTGTCCTCCACCTTTGAGCCCCACCACAAGGTCCCACACTGCCTCAGCCTCAGCTCCGCCCCCACCGCACCTTCCGCCCCGTCACCTCCTTCGGCCGCCCACGCCACCGCCTCCAGCTGCCGTTGGATCGGGCGGTAGACCTTGATCCAATGGCTCACGAGCCGCCACGCCTCCTTCTCCGAGCCTAGGTCCTAGCCTAGAGGCACGGGGTTGTCCGGACCACCAGTTGCTGCTACGGGGAGGCTCGGACCATCCGAGCCTAAGCCTCGGTCCGAGTCTCTCACCTCCCCCAACGAGCCGCTGGTTCGGGGCACCTAACCTCAAGCCCGGGCCGAACCACAGGCTCGGGATCCCTGAGCCTCCACCTCTCCTCCAAGCCTCTGGGTGCACGTGCCCGCACGTGCGCTTGAGGAAAATTGCACCAAAGCCCCCGAAAGTTCCAGATATTACAAATATACCCTCGCCTATAGGTAAATTGCAAAGGGGCCCCTCCGACTTTGCTAAATAACAGATAAGCCCCTCCAGCGACCTTTTTGAAAGAAAAATTTTATTTTATTTACATTTTAGTCCCTGTAATTTCATTTTAGCATATCTTTTTCATACGAACCCCGTTTTTAGCGTATAATATGTCATTTTGAAGCTCTTTTCATGCTCTATCACTTGGCATAATTTGTGGACAGATTTAAGGTTGATTATTGGTAATTATCATTTGAGGATCTCTGTTGCTATTTATAGGCTAATTGTGACATATTTGTGCTTGAGAAATTAACGACATCTTCTGGAGGAGTTCCATTGAGGAATTTAAATTGATTGACACCTTGTTATCATGGTAGATTATTCCCAACAATTTAAATTGTGCAGGAGTTAAATCGAGGATAAATATATTTGACTCCTTATTTGGCTAATCGACTATTAATTTTGAGGAGTAATTTACATGGAATTTTTGATAGGAATATTCAATGATTAATCTATTTACCTGTAACTTGAAGTTGATAACTCTTTCTGAGCGTTAATATCTTTCGATATGCGATTATCTCTCGAGAATTAATTGATAAATTTTGTTGAAGATTGAATTTTATACTTCGCAGATCCTGGGCATAATCTTCTCTGTTTATTTTCTTTGCATAGAATCTTCATCATTGCATTGTATTATATTGTCCCAACATAGAAATTGATCAAACATTAATTAATTATTTAATTTAATTTAAAACCATGCAACTAAGAATCATTGTTCCCTGTGTTCGACCTTGGTAGACTTGCCAAGAAATATTCTCATTACTATTCAAAGTGTGTGGTTTTTTATCGACCGATTTTCGCCTCCTATACTACAATTATCGATTATTAAAGAGGCGGATTTTCGCGTTCATCAAATGGCGTCGTTGCCGGGGAACGATGAATTTGTAGGGTTTTAATTTATTTTTGTAATCAATTTTTGTGAAAATTATTTCTGTGTCATTTTTTTCCCTTCTGCATTTTATTTTGCATTTCTCTCTTACTTCTACTATTAACCGCAATTTCTCTCTTTGCAGACTATTGGGAGCAAAATTTTAGGATTTAATCAAGGATATGTAAGGACGAAGAATTGAATTTTAATTTTTGTGAGAGAGAGAGAAAGAGCTTAGTCTAGACTTAATTCATGCATTATTCTCAAGGTCCCTCTCTTTGAACCATGTTAATTTGTAATATCAGAACTGGACTCATGGTGTGGCGTAGAATTTAGGAGCACATATGCTAGTTTAGAATTATTTTTTGCTCGTGCTCGTAAATTTTAGGACACACATTATTCACTAACTAGATGCACTGGTAGATCGTTCAACTTAGCCAAATTTTTAAATCAATTCTTTCCCGCTAATAGAACTATCTACTTAGAGCGATTTCATCTGTGCATATCATTTAGCGTAAATTTTAAAATTTCTTGTACTGCATCCCGCATGAAGAATGCGAGGAGTCACTGTAAGTCGTCTTCTTAAGCATACATCATTGGTTTACGTTTGCATTGGCTTTTTCGATTCTCCCTCCTCAAGTTTTACAACTTAGGAATTAAAGGAATTGGGACTGCTCGTTAGGCGTGTACTTCTATGCTCATATACACTTCAGTGATAACCTTAATCTAAAACTGGGACTGCTAATCAAGGTGACTGTAAATATAATTAACATAAAATTAATCCCTGTGTCTGGTAGAGACAAACCCACTCATTATTTGTAAGGACAAGATCACACACTTAGGACAGAGCCAAAAACTGAAAACTTCCATTCAGACTACTGATTTTAAAAACAATTAGCTACTTTTCAGTGAGGGTCTCGAGTAGCCGTTTTACAGTCCGACTTCCCTTAGTAGAGTAGGTGGTTTAGAGGACACTACAGAAGGCTCCATCCTAGTAACACGGGTAGCCGTTTAAATGATCCGTACTTACACCTATACTGGTTGAAAGTAGGTGCAACTAGTTGTATGAACTCGGGACAGTCTTTGTGAAATATTTCGGCACCTAACAGCTCTGCTTAATTTTCAAGACTGTTTTGTCATTAAATTAAAATTGAAAAGATAAGTGATCGAACCCTAATGTGCCTTCACCAGTGTTGAGTGGGTGAATCTACGTGTTTGTTTTGTGTTTGATTTGTGTGCGTCAAAGACCTTGCAATCGCAAGCAAATCGTGGTTCATTGATCATTTTATTCCTCTTGAGAAGATGTTGGCACAATGGTCTTCTTTCCCAATCCCCACGACCATGTCTCGATATCCTTCTTCTCATACTCCTCAGGGGGACCTGATCTTCAATCCAAGTCCCCCTCAGCCATCATTCTCTTCCTACCCATACATCCCAACCTATGACCATACTTCTTCTTGGAATAGCCCTCTCTCACATTCTGACAATCTTATGGACATGAGAGAGAGATCAGAATTGAGGATGAATAATAGAGTGACCGATATTGACAGTAGAACACGATTTCTGATTACTATGATCTCACAGCCTCTTGAATCATCCCCTACTTAGGATGACTATCCTCTTGAGTACAATCAATTTTCCTTCGACAATCCACGAGAAAACCAACGTCAACGAAATATAACTCATGACCAGACCATAATGATTATGAACAATAAATACTCCACTCGAGGTTACATGCCAGAATCACGACACATGGAGAATGATTATTCAATCACTAGTCATGAGATGTTTGAGGATGAGATTGCTCGGATAAATCATAGAGCGGGCACTTTAACTGAGAGAATATACGATATCATCCTGTCTATGCAGAATTCAGAAGAAGTGAGGCTACCACAATGCGAACCACTAGATCATCACGTGACTCACAATCAGGAACATACATCGCTGACCTCTGACCCCCCTACTGACCATATCATAGAAAATACTAAAAAAACGAAAAAAAATGAAAATTCAAAAAAAAATGGACAATTCTGAAATGGAAGCATTTTGCAAGAGTCTGATCTTAGAGCTTTCATTGATCAAAGTCATAGAATATGTGCCCGATCTTAAGAGATTTGTGAAGAGTCGACTAAACCCCAAAAAGACGGGCAAGAAATGATCAAGAACTTAATATCATGTCATATATATGGCTAGTTCTTTGGAGATGAATCATAAAATCAAACGCCACAAAGTCAAGCGGTTGACTCGGATCTCATGTGAAATTGACGATACCTTGTTCACTCATGTTCGGTTAGATGAGGACTCCACATTAAACATCCTCCCCGAGTTCGTCTTTGACAAACTCAAACTCGGACAACTGAAAAAGACTAGGTTGAGCCTGATCGATCCACCAAAAGACCACGGGGGATCATTTCGCTCATCGTAAACTTTCAGGGTGGTAGACATAAAGTGGACTTTATTGTCCTTGACATTGAGCACCTCGGAAGGTTGTCTGAGTCTCCTATCATTTTAGGAAAGCTGTTCTTAGCCCCCACTAAGGCGATCGTCAATTGTGAGACTCGGGAAATCAAGTTCCTGAACTCGGACCACAATGAACAAACCCCCAATGACACGACCTTCTCTGAAAAGAACCAACTTGAAACCGACAGTTATGATCAGGAGATAAATATTTCACATTATCAGACATCTCCGCATGACACAAGATACAAACCCTAGGAGAGTCACCTAAAAGACTGATTGTTGGACGAACTTCGGATTCTCACCACCCTATCACTGCTCCTAGGAAAAATCAAGATTTTGGAGCTTATGAAGAATTGGACCATATTATTGAGGATCGTCACGATTATTTGAGTGGTCCAATCCTTGAGTCAGTAGTAATTCACAAAATACTTGAACCATACAAGGATCCGACTCCGGAAACATCCGATGTCACCATAATTCACGATCATCCGGAAGTGACATCAACACCCCCGACCATAACACACAAACCCACTAGGAACAATCTCTCTCGACCGAAGCAACGTATGACACTACAAGAATTGCTCGACTTTTACGGGGATGCATCTGATGAGGAACTCATGAATGCCACATCGGTTACTCAAGACAAGGAGATGAAGACTGTCCAAATTCCTCCCAATATTTCCCTAGGAAACAAACCAACCAAAAAAGACACCTTTGACCTTAGACACCAGGTGATTTCTGAAGAGTCCTCGTCCGGTTCTGAAGTGGTGCATCAAGTAAGTGCAATAGGTACAGCTCTGATCCAAGGGCACTTACCTCTGATCGACAAAAGTTGGAGATCCTTTGCATACGACTACTACTCTCCTGAGGTTGACTCCGGGATGGCTGGTCTTCTTCATCGGCCCCCTCTTCATTGCCCTCCACAACTCAATACTATCTCCCTCCACACTCCCGCAAGAAGGTCTGTCGCAAACCTCCTTGATCTTGTACATCCGCAAATCTACCCGGTTCCCCATCTGTATTTATCCGATTATACTTAGTCTGACCTGAGCCTAAGTATAGGGGGACCGGTACCATTATTTATACATCACTTCTCTGCTTTTGTTTTTGACCCATCTATACTTAGTACGAGCTATGTCTACATTTCACTTTGTGCCATGAGGACATAGCACACACTAAGTATAGGGGTTGTTTGTATATATATTACCCATAGATCGTACTTTAATCATTTTTTATCTAACATCGGGGATGAGTACTAGTAATGTATATTATGTTTATAATACCCGTTTAAAAAAAAACAAAACAAAAACAAAAAAAACTTTTTGCATAAAAAATCACTCATAGTCTTGCATTTCATCAAGCATTTCATGCATTCCTTGGTTGATATATCCCTGACACATTCACTATCACTCAAGGCTTGAGGATTTTTTAGGACATTTGATTTATGAGATCTTGAGATTATGAGTTAGCCAGCCTTAGTCATTAGGGTTTTGAACTTAATTATCCATACTTACCTAGTTTGAAAGATTAGAGCTCTATATTGCACTCTTCATCTCTACCTTCAAAAAGAATATGATCAGCACAATCACTTTCACAACTGCATGATTGATGAAATGAGTTGAGATATCAATTGAGGAATTAGGACTAGAGATTTGAGTTTAGACCCGATCTAATGATATTCGAGGATGGGATAAAGTTAATGAAGGCTTCAATAAACCTGAGTGTCAGCAAAACCATAGCCAGTATGTGAACAAGATTCATATGTTATCTCTTTGATATCTACCTATGTACCGGGGTGTGATGAAACTTGATGAAATTATTGATCAGTGTGCGTCAAATTTTGGTAAAAGCAGTGGAGATAGCCAACAAAAGAAAAGAAAAAGAAATGTCAAAGAAAAGCTCTGTCATCCAAAGTCAAATTCCAAATGAGCTTCCACCAATGGCAAGTGCTCCCAAACATTTTCAAAGTGTCCACTTGGACCAAGCACTAATTAGGACCAAGGAGTTGACCTGACACCATAAAAGGGCTCTGCATCGTAAGCGATATTAGTCTGGGTGTCGAAGGTATCTTAGATACTCAAAAGAGACACATCCCGGTGCACTCCCAGAAAAACAAGTGCAGATGACTCCAAATTCTCTTGATGGACACATTGATCAACAAAATAAAAATATACTTGTGTTGAGTACTAAGTCACTCGAGAGGCACCTTGTTCCATTGTGAGGAAGAGAAAATCATACACAATCCTATGACCTCCATCATATGGCCGTCCATTTACACTTTCAAGTCTGATAAACTAATGAGATGGTTGACTGAAGCAAGAATAGACTTATTCCCTAGTGTTGAGGATTAGGTCTAGAGGAGAGTCTCTTGGATTGGAACTTTGGGTGATGTCTCGACTTGACTCTCATGAATGCAGTACACTAAAAATCATATCCATATATTATATGTACAAACAGAGAGTCTGAAAATTAGAAAAGTTGGATTCCTTCTGATTAAAGCATGGTTGAATCCAGAATTTTAGGATCACTCAAATTAAGAGTCTTCTCTGAATTGAGCCTTGAAAATTCACATGCACAGTCAGGGATGTATTCAGCTAAGTCATCCATTCATTGATGCTCGGGGACGAGCATGGTTTAAGTATAGGGGTATGATGAATCTCGTATTCATCATGTTAAAATTGGTCAATTAGGCTATATTCCCCAAAATTCACATGCATGGAATCATTAATAGAACATTATTAGCATTCATACATGTGTGAATAATATTTGCATTTCATCATGCATAATTGCATTAAAAATTCCAAGTGTAAATTAGCCCAAAAAGCCGCTAACTTCTCATATTTTTAATCGATTCATCCTAACTCCGATTGATCCCAAATCACTCCATTGTGTAGATATTACTAACATTATTAAATAAAAAATACAAAAAATTACTAACTCCAATAAGTGTCAAATAATCCCAAAGTCTGATTTCACATCTGGCGGACTAAAATGAGCATATCTCCCTCATACAGTGTCCGATTTTGTCCTACTCACATTTAGAGTACTCCATTTTCAAATACCTTCAAAACAAGCCCAATTTCGTAAAATTTGGAGCTCATTTGTGAAAGTTGGGTTTTGGGCCTCTTTTAAGCATTTTGACTTTTTGCCATTTTTTACCTAAGTTTTTATGTACATAATTAACCCTTTTAATTTTATTTCTTCTTCATTTGTATTCTTCGGAGAAAGTTTTATTAAGCGACACCAAAATCCAAATCCAGATTAAAACTGAAATCAAAGAAAGTGACTGAGTCCGAGTGTCCGTTGGGAGTCTGTACAAAAATTGAGTGTTTCGTACTTCTATTTTATTTTCCCACTTTCTTAAAAATATAAAAAATCATATTAGTGTGTAATTAATTTCCTTATATTTTATCGTAATTTTTCTATATTTTTATCCTCTCTAAAACCACCAAAAAAATACAAAACTCCAAAAAGCTGGTTTTTTATACACACAGAGAACCACCAAAAATACCACTTCACACAGATGACCGCTTTTGTCCCGGGTCCTTCTTGAAAGTTGTAGATCTCATCGAGACAAACAACTTTTGTGAAGGAAATTTTTCGATCCGAGGTTTTCTTCTATTTCTTTTCGATTATTCTTTATCTTTAAATTTTGAAAAAAAAAATTGCGTGCCATGTGGCAGCCCCTGGGCATGCCACGTGGCACCCCACATTCTCTCTCCAGCACCCCCCGGGTCACGTGCCTTGCACGTGACCCTGGTCATCTTCCCCAACGTTGCCAGTACTCTGCCTCCTCCGCGCGTAACGCCGCATGCGTCCATCAAGCCCGCCATGCATGGCCGTTACACTCCGGCCCCATTCATCTTCTCCAACCGGTAACATCCCCCCTCCTCGCACCTATAAAACTCCCTCCTCGTCGGTCGCATAGATGCATCCGCCCTTATCCTCAAAGCCAGTGACAGTGGCCGTCGTAAGACGTGATCCAGAGGAATTCTATGCTCCTATGCGGAACCTTCGAGCATTGCCAAGCTTCGACCTCCTCGTCAAGGTCTCGAGGCAAAGACCAAAAAGGACCATTGTCCTCCTCACGGTCCACCCCAACGCCTGGAGCAACCACCACCGTCACCCCCGAGCACCAACTCCTTCACCTCCACTTCACAGGGTTGTCGCTCCGCCCCTCGTTGTGTGCCGCACAACCTTCCAGATCCTCTACCCGCGCGCCACTAGCCCGCGACTCTCTATCTCGCCGACATCACTGCACGTAGCGCCCTTCAGTCGCCGGTTTCGCCTCCATGCCCTTGCAGCTCTTCTTCACAGCAGCGGGCTGGCGACCGCTGCTCTGCCCGTCCTCCACCTTCGTTCCCCACCGCGAGGCCGCACACTTCCTCAGCCCCATCTCCGCCCCCGCCGCACCTTCCGCCCCGTCGCCTCCTTCGGCCGTCCGCGCCACCGCCTCGAGCCGCCGTTAGATCGGGCGGTAGCCCTTGATCCAACGGCTCACGAGCCGCCACACTTCCTTCTCCGAGCCTAGGCCCCATCCTAGAGGCTCAGGGTCGTCCGGACCACCAGTTGCCGCCACGGGGAGGCTCGGACCGTCTGAGCCTAAGCCTCGGTCCGAGCCTCTCGCCTCCCCCATCGAGCCTCTGATTTGGGGCTCCGAACCTCAAGCCCGGGCCGAACCACAGGCTCGGGATCTTCGAGCCTCCATCTCACCTCCAAGCATCCGGGTGCACGTGCTACACACGTGCGTTTGGGGAAAATCGCACCGAAGCCCTCGGAAGTTCTAGATATTACAAATATACCCTTGCACAGGGGTAAATTGAAGAGGGGCCTCTCCAACTTTGCTAAATTACAGATGAGCCCCTCCAAGGACTTTTTTGAAAGAAAAACTTTATTTTATTTACATTTAAGTCCCTGTAATTTCATTTTCGCATATCTTTTTCATGCGAACTCTGTTTTTAGCGTATAATATGTCATTTTGAAGCTCTTTTCATGCTCTATCACTTGGCATAATTTGTGGACAGATCTAAGGGTACATATTGGTAATTGTCATGTGAGGATCTCTGTTGCTGTTTGCAGGCTAATTGTGACATATTTGTGCTTGAGAAATTAATGACATCTTCTGCATGAGTTCCGTTGAGGAATTTAATTTGATTGACTCCTTGTTATCATGGTAGATTATTCCCAATAATTTAAATTGTGCAGGAGTTAAATCGAGGATAAATATATTTGACTCCTTATTTGGCTGATCGATTATTAATTTTGAGGAGTAATTTACATGGAATTGTTGACAGGAATATTCATAAATTAATCTATTTACCTGTAACTTGGAGTTGATAAATCTTTTTGGGTGTCAATATCTTTCGATCTGTGATTATCTCTCGAGAATTAATTGATAAATTTCATTGAGGATTGAATTTTATACTTCACGGATCATGGGCATAATCATCTCTGTTTATTTTCTTTGCATAGCATCTTCATCATTGCATTGTATTATATTGTCCCAGCACGGAAATTGATCAAACATTAATTAATTATTTAATTTAATTTAAAACAATGCAACTAAGAACCATTGTTCCCTGTGTTCGACCTTGGTAGGCTTGCCAAGAAAAGTTCTCCACAATATTCAAAGTGTGTGGTTTTTGATCGACCGATTTTCGCCTCCTATACTACAACTATCGATTATTAAAGAGGTGGATTTTCACGTTCATCAGTGGGCATTTTGCATCGTAAGCCAACCTAGGTTCTAGAAATTACAGCATGTCACGGACTTTTTAGCTATTTGCATTTAGGTTTCGTGTGGGAACCTAATTGTGAATAAACTATAGTTTTCTTACATTTAGGTCCCTGACCAGAGACCCTTTTGCAGGAACTTTTATACTTTCTTTGCATTTGTACTCCTATAGATTCTGGGGAGATTGGACATCACGAAGACCTTATATTTTGCTTGATTTTTCTAAGGCAGTTATCCGACTACCCAAGCATTGTTTTGAGACATTTGTTGAAGATTTTTATCATGTATTTCTATCTATCTGATTTATCGCATTTCGTATCCATTTTGAGTTCTTTTTTTTGTGTCTCTGAGCCCATTGCTCGCTTCGCTTTTCTTCGTGTCGCCTACAAATATAATACCTTCTATATTTCTATATTCATATATATACTATATTGTAAGTCTTCCAGAAATCTAATCCCTTTTAAAAAGTAAAAAAATATTTTCTTTTTTTCTTTTTCCATTATATTAGAATAGTATATTACCCTAAATACCATTTACTATATAGTAGGTCACTTGTTTGCAGGATTCACCTTTTGAAAATTAAATAAAAATTGCCAAAATATAAAATCAAATAAAAAATATAAAAATTAAAACCAACAAAAAGATTTTGTTAAGAAAATAAAAATCACAAAATATTCCATCTCAGAAATCTTGAGTATACTTTATGTCTCCTTGTGTTCGACCTAGGGACACTTACATGGTTAATAATTAGTGAACAATAATATAGGATAGAGCAACCTATTATTATATTCATCTTTTTGCAATTTCTCTCTCTTTTCTATTTTGTTGAATTTTGTTTGAAAAAAAACATCTCTCTTCTGTGGTTTCCACACTTAACATTTTTTACCGCTAAGTCAGACTATCTTTTCAATGGTTGTCTTGCTTTGAAAGCATGACAAGTATTTGTAAGTATGATATATGCTTTTGGAAATCATATGATCGATACCAACTTCCAATGACTGAATGAGAAACATAATGATAAAACACTGAAGAAGATAATCTAAATATGATATATAACTTTTGGTTTATTCTAGGTCTTCTAGTATGCAGGATGTATGTGTATTAGAAATACTCGAGGGTGATGTGATCGTAAATGATTATATAACCACGAAGCTTCCAATCCGAAGGGGTGATTAAACAGGTTTGGATTTTAATGACTCCTCTCGGTAGATTAGTAATATGATCTTAGTCCACGTGTTGGACATTGATCTGAATGTGAACGGATGCAATGACAAGATCGAATTTATAGTTTGATTTATTCAAACATCGTTGAGAGGTTCTCTTGATATGGATATGAGATACGATCTCAATACCCAAATCATTGTACATGGAATGTATAATCTCCTTGTCCTTATCTCCAAGTATCCGCAGAGAAAGCACATTATTCTTGAAACAATTCAAGAATATTTCTATTGAGCACTGGGGAGTTAATGATTAAATGCATGAATATTATGAGTATCATATTATTTGGACACATGAGAATAGTTATCTAAGATAAATAAATATGAGTTATTTGTCGAATATATATCACTATCAATAATAATCACAAAATATTATAAATATGGTGTGGAGAGATTTAATTATGAATAGCATTTACGAATTAAATATTGTTGTTAATCGGATTCACGTTATACAATTTATAAATATAAATTACATTTTTTATATTGGATGGATGAATATGATTCATAATTATCGATAACATGATTGAAATGATCACAAAATAATTTAGAACTATTTTGGTAAATAATTATGCAGCAAAAGTTATTGCACATGTGGAATATTTATTGAGATATGAGATCTCATACAATTGGAATGAAAGAGCCACATTCCCTTTGTAGAGGGTGGACGGCCACCGTTGAGTCTTGTTTCAATGCGGTCGTTCACTCTATGAAAGGAAGGAGGCTTGCTCTCTTTCCATTCATTCCACATGTTAATTGATTTAATTCAAATTAAATTATATTGGTGAATACATTTTATTAATTTGATGTTGAAATTTTATGCAACAAAATCATGACCATGGATTACAAAATACAAATAATCTACACCATTGGTTATATGTGCAAATGGAGTGAGATCCATGGACATCCAATTTGTTATATAAGAAAGGTTAGACCTGGCTCTTTCTAAGATAACAAAATTAAGCAACAAAACTCTCTCTATTCTCATACATGCCTACACACACTATATTGACCTAGAGAGCCACACAGTCATCACATCGTCGTTGTGATGCTGGATTGATTGTCCATGGATCCCTGCCTTCTTTAGTGAATCTTGCTCATGAGGAAGGCTATTATTTTTCATGGGACAAAATCAGGAGACTCAACACTTTATCATCAACTGGGATTACAGGAAGCACATGTCTCATCCACATGTCTGCAAGTGCATCCTTCATTGGATCGAAGTTGAGACAGAAGGTATCTTCATTTAGAGACATGCGATCACAATCACGCTTCAAGAGGTAATCCTATGACTCGTTTGTGATCTTGGTGAAATGATTTGAAAAGTGTTCACATATCATGAGATTTCATCTAATTGATTTTTTTAAATTCCACTACCCTGAGCAACTAGTGTGACTAGTCGCTTTTGAGTACATGTGATGCGATCTTCATGCTTCTGTGATGTGGTAAAGCCCAAACCCTAGCCTTCAACATGATGAGATCCATCAAGGTGCAATAAATGTCTGGAATCTGAGGCGGGCAGGTGGCAGAGAGAGGTCAGGCCATGTGGGTGCTTGTGGGGGCACTATATGGTTCAATGGAAAAATAAGAAGAACAAATAAATAATCTAAATAAAATATCTAATGGCTTCAAATGAAAAATGTTCAACATGAAAGCTACAGAGATCTACAACTTTCATGTAAAACCCAAAATGAAAATAAAGCATATATACAAGATATAATTTTTTGCACGTATTTTTAAGTAATTAAAAATACTCATTGTAATTTCTTTGTGCTTTTTTGGTATTTTTGTTTATAAATAAATACAAGACAAATATGTACAATGTTAAAAACTAATTTTTATTGTGTTTTAATAATAAGAAAATACAAGAAATAAATAAAATAAAAATAATGTTATTGATGTACACATAATTAGGGCTAATTATTTACAAGGTATCAAGTTTTAATATTAGTGCAATGATTAAGAATATTATTGAATAATTTAAGTAAGAGGGATAACAATCAAATAATAAGATGATAAATCATGGATTTATCACCTTGAAACTAGAAGGATTCCCAGATAAACCTTGGTCACCCATTTCTGAAGACAGTCGGGGCCTTGTTCGATTACACTAATGGGAAGATCTTGTTTCATGCTCATGGAGATGATGTATAGTTGGAATTGAAGCAGACAAGGTGGTAGAGAGCAGATTCTGAGAGTAGCACTGAGTACTACATATCGGAAGTAGAATGTGATCGGATGGACACTGTATGGTCATGGAGACAAAACCCAACCGATGCAGATTTGCTTCTTTCACCTA
This sequence comes from Ottelia alismoides, assembly GCA_037367405.1. Lineage (NCBI taxonomy): Eukaryota > Viridiplantae > Streptophyta > Magnoliopsida > Alismatales > Hydrocharitaceae > Ottelia > Ottelia alismoides. Next base: position 297,647 of record JAZKJV010000408.1, read on the forward strand.
AGGAGGAGAGTGCGCTTGATATAGAATGTGAGCTTTTCAGAAACCCTCTTCAATGTACAATCACATATACAAATCCCTACACCCTCAATAACTCAAAAGCTGATCTAGGCATGTTCGTCCTATTCCTCGTGGGATAATCATAGGGTGAGGATGATGAGTCAGACACAGTGGTTACCAATTTCCTTGAGATCTTTTACGATCCGACTCCTAATCAACATACATTGTTGGTAGCGGTGGTAGTAGAGACAACATGTTTCACCACCATTAACATGGAGCTAGCGACAGTTGGGCCAGATGTCCATGATGATCATATCTTACCCGAGCTCAAGCCTTTACCACCAACCCTCAAGTACACCTTCCTTGCATATCCTTAAGAGTAGTATATTGTCATCATCAGTTCATGATTGATTAAGCAACATGAGTCTCACTTGTTAGAGCGCCTGAAAAAGGAACTGCAAGGCGATAGGCTAGAGCTTTTCCAATCTCCGTGGTATAAATCCCATTATATGTTCACACCATATCTACTTGGAGAACGATGCCAAACCCTCTCGTGTTCCAACGTAGGCTGAATCCAAACTTACGAGAGGTCGTGAAGAAGAAGATAGAGAAATGATGTGACACGTGTTTTATTTATCCCATCTCCTACTCCAAGTGGGTGGCACCACTTTTCATTGTCCCGAAAAAGTCAGGCATTCAGATTGTCACCGACGAGGATGGAGAGAAGATTGCGAAGCGAGTACCCAAGTCATAACGTGTTTAGGTGTATTACATGCGCCTGATTCCACGACGAAAAATGATCACTTTCCCCTTCCTTTCATTGATCAGATCCTAGAGAGACTAGCATGGAAAGAATTCTTCTACATCTCTGATTGATACTCTGGCTATAAACAAGTAGCCATAGATCATGAGGACCAAGAAAAAACCACCTTCACATGCCTTTTGGAATGTGTTCAGTAGCATGCCCTTCGAGTTACGCAATGCTCCAAGAACATTCCAAGGTGTATTATCGTGATCTTGCCAATATGATGGGTGAATACCTGGAAGTCTTCAAGGGTGACTTCTTAGTTTACATAAATTCTTTTGATATATATATCTAAATCATCTAGATTAAGTCATGCAGAGGTGTTGTGAGGTGAACCTGGTTCTCTCATGGGAAAAAAGTCAATTCATGGTGCAAGAGGGTACTGTATTAGGGGACATCATCTGCAACGAGGGAATGGAGTTTGACCCTGCCAAGGTAGACGTAATCAGACAAATGCAACCACCAACCAACATAAAACAATTACAATCATTCTTAGAGCATCTTTATCGGAGATTTATCAAGGGATTTTCAAATATCGCTCAACCGCTGATTGAGCTCTTATGCAAAGACATGGAGTTTGTTGTGAATCACAAGTGTCTTGATTCCTTCGAGCATATGAAGGAGAGAATTGTAGATGCCCCGATCCTACATGCCCCAAATTGGTCTTTGCCCTTTGAGATCATGACATATGCTTCCGATTTTGTTGTAGGAGCCATGTTGGGACAGAGAAGGGGAGGTGTCCCATTCACTATCCATTATGCAAGCAAGGCTTTGGATTCTGATCAATGTACTCGTACAATTACCGATAAGGAAATTCTTGCAGTGGTAATTTCCTTGGACAAATTCAAATTACATATCATAGGATCGAAAGTGACAGGCTACACAAATCACTCAGCACCAAGGCACCTAATGGGGAAGAAATACGTGAAGGTGTGTCTACTCAAATGGATTATTTTACTTTAGGAGTTTGAAATGGATGTCAAAGATAAACCTAGAGTGAAGAATGTAGTGGTCGATCACCTACCCTGTCTCGAGCAAGCGGAATCTTCTAACCATGCACGAATTCGATACTCCTTCCCCGATGAGTCATTTTTTGATGTCGACTCTCTGATAAATCCATGATTTATCTTCATAATTATTATTTATTATCCCTCTTAGTTGAACTAATCAATAAAATGTAAAGCTAATTAACTAACATTAACATTTAACCCTATGTATATAATTAACCCTAAATATTGTATATAAATAATTATATTAACGTGACTTTATTTTTGTATTTTCTTCGTTATAAAAAATCCCATAAAAACTAGATAAATATTGTAAATATTTTTTTGAAACTAAATACAGATTAAAAATACAAAAAATAAAGCAAATTTAAAATAAGATTTGCAGTCCTTGAAATACTTACAAAAATATTAGTATGTGCATATGACCTATTTTGACTTTATGTACAGTATGAAACGTGTAGATCTCAAAAGGATATATAACATTCATGTTCGACAATTTTACATTTCAAGCTTGTACATGTTTATTTTGCATTTCCTTTGTTTTTCTCTTTTATCTTTTTCTCTCATTGGACAACATGACTCTCCCTGGAGACACCATGTGGCATCCCTTCTTCCCTTGTTGCTTGCCTTCTCCACCGTTCGTTGTTGTCTGATTGATCAGATAACAACCGTCCATATCTTCTCCACTCTCTACCCTCCGATGTGATCCCCAGATCGCATCGCCACCCTTGATCAACACTCATCAACCCTTCGATTTGTTCCCATCGGACACGTCACAATGAACCCCTTGCGCCCCATCCTCAACTATTGCATTCTTCGGATCCAATGATCAATGTTCATCCTCCTACCGTAATTGTTCTCCCCCGTGTTTACCTCATCTAACTCCCTTCTTCTTTTATTTTCTCCAATCACCTCGATTCTTTGCTTCACGTCACTCCACACTCTAGATGCCCTAACACCCCGCTCTCTCGTGGTACCCTTGACTATTCATTGCCTCCCTCCCAGGACAATCGTGCGACAGTTACAAACCTCACGTCTCATCTCCTGTAACCACTGGTCTTCACCTTCAAATCCACCTCCTCCACCTCTATTCCTTTGGATCCACCATTTCGCGGGCCTCAGCCTAGCCATCCGCTTCCTCCTATGATAGAGGATGAAGGCGAGGATGTGCGACGATGGCTGGTGGCTCGGGTGTTGTCCCATGGTCACTTCGACCATGTCACAACACCTCGGGTAGCCGTTTAAGCTCCCTAGTGCGGCTACCTAGGTCGGAGCGAAGACCTGAGCTCCATCTGGAGCTCAGCCCAAGCTGCCTACCATCACCATGTGTTGATCTTCAACTCCATGTAATCCTTTCTTTAGTTTTTATTTTTTTCTTCTATTTTATTTGCTTAGTACATAACACCTCCCCTGATTTGATTGGTCCCCAACCTTTGTTGAGGTTCTCTAATCCTTACGGATCGTCTAACCTATCACTTCCCTTCTCGTAAACACTTCACAGTCATGTTCCCTTCCCTCCACCAACACGGCAGAGGAACCCACAGGACCTCTATGTTCTTCACCCCTCCTGGTCTACATCCCACTCACGGCCATCACTCACACACATCTTCATATATTTGCTGACCCATCTTGCAAGTATCTTCTTCAATGGCCATACTTTGGGCAGGGATCTATTCTAGAGCTCTGCCTTCGGCAAGTGGGCGTCATCAGCAACTTTCAGATAGACCCGCTTCTCCTTCCACTCTGGAGATTCTATTCAAGTCCTCATGATGCTTCTTGGGGCTTCACCAGTCATGGAGGAGTGCAATGGAGCTCCAAAGTCCTCACCGAAGACATATTCGCACCACTGACGATGAGAGGAGGAGAAAGGTTACTGAGCTACATGTGTTGTTGGATGACACCCTTCTGGTGTTTATAGAACGGATGTGGACAAGACGTGTGGCCTACCCTAAAGTACATAGGCTTAGTGGGACTGAGCCTCGCCCGCGTCTCCTCAGGCTACCCACGTGGCCCGAGGCACATGCATTGTCCAAACTCGTGACACGTGCCTCCGCCCGCGTGCTCCTCGCGTGTCAGCCTAGGATTATTTGCATCCATATTCATGTCACTTCTCTATATTACAAAAAAGTCCCAAGCGTGCGTGTCTCATGTGGCATGCCTATGTATTTTGCACGGGGATCCTATTACTTCTTAAGAAATACTATTTTATCCCCCATACTTGGATTATTACATGGAAGACCCTCACAGTTTTTGTTTATTGCAAAATACCCCTCAAGGGCATGTTTGTGATGTTTATGTTATTTATTTTTATGTTTTTATTTGCAATAATGCCCCAAGACTCTTTACTTCATAACTTGAACATATACAAACCATTTTTATTGATTTCAATTTCATTACACTGCTTATTTGATGCTCTATACAATGGCACGATTTACACTCAAAACATGCCAATTAATTCAATATATAATGTATCTTCTCTGTACTAGTTTAAATGCCATTAGATAAAAAATGGATATATTTGGATATATCAATTATGAATGAGATTGAATCAAATTTTATCGCTCATTCTATTGATTATTTAGGGGCATATTATTGTACATGTTTTTGTTTGTATTGCATTGCATTCTTTTTATTTGGTTGCATTGCATTCTATTGCATGTTGTCTTTAAAATAACTTGCATGAAAAACAACTAAAAATGTATTTTGTTCATGCTTGATTTATGCCTTGTTGACCTATATGGATTAATTATCACTTAACTTAGATAATATGATCTGATTAATCACATTAAGTAGCTTGCGTCATTGAGTTCGACTCTGAACTTCCCGTGTTAAATAAATTAATTAAACCAACCCCCTCCTCGCGGAGAAAATTCGGGCTTGGTTTCTGAAAGATTACTAAGTAACCGTATTACAACGAAACCACTTTAAGAATGCCACTTAGCGGTTCATAAGATGGCATTGTTGCTGGGGACAAGACTTATCTTTTTTAATTTATTAGATTTTAAATATTTTAATTAAGTTGAGATCAAATACACAGGACGTGCACTGACCATGGAGGAATATTTCTATGGTTATTCACCCTGAGACTCGATTATTAACATCTTACTCCCAGGACCAACATCTTAATAAACAACATGAACCAAAATGCCCATTCCAGTTGCTCCTTCATCTAGAAAGAAAGCCGCCTTTGACATGCCAGAAAAGGAATCGTCTGATGATTCCTCATTAGGCTCGGATAAGGCGATTCTTATGAGTGAGGTCAGTTCAGTGGCTTTGAAGCCCTATCCGAGAAAGCAACTGAATATCGACCCTCGTTGAACGACTCCTGCCCCTCACTATTATTCGTCCAAAGATGATTCTCCTGGTCTCATCAGATATACCAGAATTATTTCTTATGAGCTGACTGAGACTGATGCTTCAGAATATTCATCATCCGAGGATGAATCGCTTGACCCCAAGACTAATCGTAAATTGATAAAGCAACTTAAGAACAAGAATATCTGGAGTACCTCCACCTTCAAGTACCATTCTTTTGAGGATAACTCTGATAACGGTTGGCTTTCATCTGATTCATATGCTTCATCTACTCTCCATCATGATTATTATGAGAATAACACTGATGATAGTTGGGAATCTTCTGCTTCATCTTCTTCCTATCATTACGATCTCCCACCATAGTCTCACAAAAAGATTTGCTGAAAACTACCTTAATCACCAGCAACCCTCCCTCCCGACCCCATCGGTTCCCTTGTACGTCTTCTTCTTCTACTTAGGCCAAGGCCTAAGTATAGGGGGATTGATGCCATCTGTATATACCAATCTCCTCATCCAATCCTTCTCTCAGTTTCCCCATTCTCACCCTTCTTCCGTACTTAGGCGGACTAGTACCTAAGTATAGGGGACCCGATGCCCAATGTATATACACTCCTCATTCAAATTCCACATCTTCACTCACCTCATTTTTCGCCCTTCTTCTATACTTAGATTGTTCATAACCTAAGTATGGGGGATCTCTATTTTCTTTTTCTTTTTCACTCTCTTACGCTTAGCCCAAGCTATGCCTTCTTTGCGCTTCTTGTGCTCTGAGGAACACTTGCTAAGTATAGGGGACGTGTATATATACTATGTATATATTTTACCCATATCTCGTACTTTCGTGTAAGTCTATATGTATTTACGGGGTGGATAACTAACTTGTAAAAAATAACAAAGCAAAAAATGAGTTTTGCAACTAACACTGACTGTGTCCAACAAAAAAAATTAAAAATGACTTCTTATTTATTTTTGCACCAAAAAAATTTACGCTAGAAAAAATAAAAGAAGAAAAAAGAGAGAAAGAAGTCAAAAAAAGTGTTTGCACCATACATTTGCACTTCATCCAGCATTTCATGTATATGTGAAAAGCCCTTGGGTTCTGAACCTAGTTATGAGCAGAAACCAAGAGTGGTCAGGACGTGACCTTAATCTATCTAATTTTCAAAGGAACTTCACCAAGAAAGAGGATTTTAGAAGCTTCAGGTTTATGACTTAATTCTTCGAGTTCCTCATGACAATGTGCAGGATTTTGACTCTTAGTGTCTAACCTGGTCTTCTCATTCTGGGTATGACTCTGGAATAGGGAATTAATTTGTACTCTCTCACTATCTCAGACGGGGTGTTGGAAGACTGTGTGTTTCTTTTCTGGTAGCGTGGACATCTAAAGACCGAAGTACAATTGAAATAAAGCTTCGAAGGGACGGATGAATGGGCACAATTTTTTCTAAAATCCCAAAACATGTACGGGAAAAAAGTTTCCATATCCATAGAGGCACAACAAGATCTATGCAGAGCTACCAAAAATCCAAACACAAAGATGCTAACTACCAAACAAATATTTGACCAAAAAGGTCCAAGATTCAAGAAAACCTACAGATTTTGGTGGAGACTTGGCTAAACTGGTCGGCTTCACTAGGAGAGGTGACTACACTGGTCACCCTCCAGTTCTTTTCTCCTTTTTCTAATTTCTCCCTCTTCTCGATTGTGAACACAACATGACAGACCTTAGAAGGAAATACCTGACTCATCGAGGATGAGTTATTGGATGAGAGGTTTGCATGGTAGTCCAGCATTCAGGATGGAAAGAGCTAAAACCTTTCACACACATGAATCGATTGTTTAATGTTCATGGGATATGCTTTGGGATGAGGATTGATATAAGATGACTTCTGAGCTGAAACTGTGACAATGATGTGTAGAACTTGGAGGTTGTTAATTTTAAAACACTAAGTCTCCCAGAAGTTCTGCCAAACTAATAATCCAAAGGTCAAGTCTAGCTCCATCTTCACCTTCTGCTCATAGTCTTGGTATGGAACCCGATCTCATTTCACCTCATTGCTTTTCTTTAGATGATTGGGGATGAGCATGGTTTAAATATTGGGGGATGATGGATCTCAGATTCATCACTCTAAAAGATAATAATTAAGCTCAAGTCCCCAAATTTCACATGCATTTCTTCATTTATATTGCACAATTAGCATTCATTCATATGTAAATAATAATGGCATTTTGTCACTCATAATTGCATAAAATAAGGAGCCAAAAAATCATAGCCCAATTGACCTATAAATAAGCTAACTTCCCTGATTTTTAACTAATCCATGCTAACTCCAAATGACCTGAAACCACTTCATTGTGTACATATTACTAACAAGAATCAATAAAAAATACAAAAAAATCACTAACATAAATAAGTGCACCAGAAACTAAAAACCTAATTGCAGGATTTCCAGACTAAACGCAAATATCTTCCTCATACAATGTTCGATTCGACCATACTCACTTTAGAACTAATGTACATCTAATTACCTTCAAAACAAGACCAAGTTCAAGTGAATCGGAGCTCATATGTGAGAGTTGGGTTTTGGGCCTCTTTTGTACATTGTGTATTTTAACAGTTTTGACCTAATATTTTATGTACATGATTTACTCATTTTATTTTATTTTCTTTTTCATTTTATTTTCTTTGATAAAAGTTTTATTAAAATGCACTGAAATCTAAATCCAGAATAAGCTTGAAATCAAAGAAATTAATTGAGTCCGAGTGTTCAGTAACAATATGTACAAAAGTTGTCGTTTTCATATTTTATTTTATATCTTCTTTTTCTGAAATTTTAAAAATAGAGCAATGTGTAAATTTATCATTTATTTTATTGTAATTTTTCATGATTTTTTTCTTATTTAAAAATGACAAAAAATAGAAAACCCAAAAATCAAGGTGTTCTATGTATATAAATTACCCCAAAAAAATCCGCTTGCACAAATGACCTATTTTGGCTTTGGCCTTTTCATGAAAGTTGTAGATTTCATCGAGATGAGCAACTTTCGTGAGTCATAGGGGCTATAGTATTAATCAGAAGTTTGAATTGATTCATGAGGACAAGATAATTCCTATCAATAAGAAAACAATAAAGAAATAGTCAATTTGACTTATGCAAAAAAACTACACAAACAAATAATATATAGATAGGGGAGAAGAAGATTCGATAGGCCTATAACAATATAAAGAAAGACAAATGAGATGACTTGATATTGGCATTATCATCGCAAAGAATAGATTCCATATTTTGCTTTTTTCCATCTTTTTGGGACAGATATAATCAATTATTTAATCGAGGTCGTTTGCTGTTTATTTTTTATTTTTCTTGATATTTATATTTTCGAATTTTCTGGTGATGACATGTGGCAACTCTTGGAGCAGCCACATGTCACTCAAATTTGGCCTCTATTATTCATTTATTTTATAAAAATAAAAAATAAATTAATTAAAAATGGAAAAATAGAAATATATATATATATATATATATAATAAACCACCGCACATGTAATGCACGTGCTCCGTGCCCTGCATGTGCTCCACCTCCCTTTTTCCCTTCAAGCCACATGGTCGCACTCGGGTTGTCCGATCTCGGTCAATCAGACGACACCTATGCATCTTCTCCTCGTCGCCTTTCCCAATTACCCCACCGCTCCTCCGCGTGATTCTTGCCGCAATTACCAGTCAGCAGCCTCTGCAAGTCTCACACCACCTTCCATGATCTACCCTCATCAGATCAACGATGCCCTCACATATCTCGTCCCCGATCTTCCCTTCATGAAGAGCAGCGCCACCTCCCATCAAATCTTGTCAGATCCCCAATCAAGTTTCATCCTCGATCACCTTCCATAGCCTACCCTCCTTCATCTCTATTTAGACAACACCGTCGTCCCTCCTTGACTCTCATCCGCCGATTGCCACGAGAATGAGAGGATCTGGCGGTGACAACGCCAACCCTCCTTCTTCGTTGAGATCCGGCGCTCCGCCTCCGTGATGTTGTCTCAACGCGCCTTGCGCAGCTGCTCCACTCGCCCTTTGTGGCTTGAGCTTCGACATCCCCCTTCAACCCACTTCACTCCACCGTGCGCTCATCAATACCACCACCTTCCAACCAACTGCAACACTTTTGCTCTCCGCTTTCAGTACGCCACCTTCACCACTGTCACAGGGGCTCCTTTGCCCTCCTCTGTTGTTTCCTCACTCGTTGCCCTCAGCCACCTCCGCCTCGTCATCGGCAACGGGCAAGGGCCACCGCCACTGCTTCCAGCATGGCCCATGCCCGCGCTTCATCAACACCGGGCTCCAGTTCTTCATCAACAAAGGAAAGCTCCCCTGCCTTATGCCACCTCAGCCCCATCACCGCTCACCGATCCTCCCCCAAGCTCCTCCTAGAGCAACTGCCTGCCATTGTCCATACTCGACACAGAAGCCTGTTAGCCATGTGAGCCCGAGGCGAACCATTCTTACAATAAATGTTATTGTAATAAATATGTTTTATCAATAAAATTTATTGATTGTTCACTCCCTTTCTGAAATTAAGTAAATGAATGCACTATAAGGTCCCTTTGTACAATTGGGGTTATGTACCATGACCGTCTCGATAATCATATAGTTGTTGATTCATTAGATGAATCATAAAGGCTGGTGCTTGGATGAATATCTAATGGGTTAGATAGAGGACTCATCAAGCACCGCCAAATGATTATTAAGAGATGATCTCCAACCTGAGTAGGAGATGACAATCCTTTCTCACATAGGCTGATATCTGACCGACGTCTTGATGCAGGTCCTCTGCATGGGAATAGTGATTCGGAGGTGTCAGATTAGTTAGGTCAAAGGGTTGACATAGCGAGATTGAGATAACTTAAGTCCTATGTTGAATACTGTCACAACATAGGCACACATCCTCTGACTAGAGACAGATGTGTTACTATATGTCTGAGTATGTACATTTGGTAGACTATTAGGTTGATGACCTAACCAAGGTCTATACACCGGCGAGTTGGTGTGCATATAAGGGCATATGAGTAATACGGTCTCTCGAAGGGATCATACAGGTTCACTTATGAACCGGAAGACATGAGCTCACTCATGAGGTATTGGGACCGATCAAATTCCATGCATGGTCGTCGTGCTTTGGAAGCATGACAAGAATTTGAAGGTATGATATATGCTTTGGGAAAGCATATGATCGATACCAAATCCCAATAACCAAGATTGATAAACTGGTGATCAAACCCTGAAGAAGACAGTGTAAAATTGATCTTCATCTTCAGGTTGATTATTGGTCTTCCAGTGTGCAGGATGTGCAGGTATTGGGAATACATGAGGGTGATTTGATCATAAACGATTGTATAACCATGATGCTTCCAGTCCGAGGGAGTGATGAAACAGGTCTAGATTTTAGTGACTCCTCTCAGTGGAGAAGTAACTTGATCTTAGTCCAAGTGTTGGACATTGATCTGAATGAGATTCAGATTAAATGAGAAGATTAATTATACAGACTTGATTTAATCAAGCATCTATGGGAGGTCCGTTAGATCTGGATTTGAGATGAGATCTCAACATCCAAGTCACTATACGTGGAACAATACAATCGCCCTATCCTTATCTCTAAGTATCTGTAGAGAAAGCACATTATTCTTGAAGGAGTTCAGGAATAATTCCTATGATGAATTTTGTATCCAAGCAAGAAGATCTTGATGATTAAATGAGATTTAATTATCAAGTATAATATGAATAAGATTCATATTGTGAGAATGATTATCCAAGATAATTAAATGAGATTTAATTATCAAGGAAAAGCAGATCGTGGATAGTATTATTCAAAATATCTATGTATATTATAAATGTGATTTATAATATATCAGAGAGAGAGAGAGAAACTTTGTAAATAGCATTTATTAATTGTTAATGTGGATTGGATTCACATTAACTAATTAATTGGAAATGTAATTTATAAATTAGTTTGGGTTGTGAATATGATTCACATATTTTTCAATGGCATGATTGAAATATTCACAAATTAATTTCGAATTAATTTGGTGAAAATTTTTGCAATAATAGTTATTGCAATTTATTAAGGAATAATAGGATAAAATAAAGAGGAAATAATCACCACAAAAATAGGTGACGCCCCCTATTTTTGGGGGGTGATTAATTATCCTCTCTTTTGTTATCTTGTTATCTCTTAGTAATTGATTTATGTTAAATTAAATTGTGTTGATGATAATGCAACATATATTTGATTTGATATAACTTAATGTTGTTGGTTTTTAACCAACAACAATCATGACCGTTGATTGATACATATATCAATCTAGTCGTTGGATCTATGTGTGCCATGGATTAAGATCCGTTGGATACCAAACTAATATATAAGGAGGGCAACCCTAGCCCCTTCAAGAAATACCTAGAGTAAACTACTACTCTCTCTCTCATTCTCGTTGCCCTCTCTCTCTCTCTCTAAGGTGGCCGTCCATCTTATGTGTTGAGTGAGACCATCTCACCTTCGCCTTCAACTACTAGAGGATCTCCATCTTCTTTTGGGACTGCTTGCTCTAGAGAAGACGACGGATTTCGTTGGACGAAATCAGGGGATTCAAGGCTTGGATCTTCGTCGAGGATTGTGGGAGTCACACGTCTCATCATCGCGCCCGCAAGTGCTGTCTTCGTGGATCGGACTTGAGCCAGGAGGATCTCTTGCTTTAGAGATCTCGTGATCACAACCACGCTTCGAGAGGTATTTCTAATACTTTGTGGTTTTATGAAACGATCCAAGAAATGTTCTTGTGATCATGTGGTTTCATCACATGTTTTAAATTTTTAAATTCCGTTGCATCTTGCGACTAGTGCGACTAGTCGCCCCGATCGCATAAGATGCGATCTTCACGCTTCCGTGATACGCTTGAGGATTCTCAATATCCTTCAAGTGGTATCAGAGCCTTAGGTTGGAAAAGATTTTGGATACGATCCATAGACCTAGGATGACTTGGGTTTGAAAGGGCCGCGGAAGTTTTATCACATTTCAATTTTCGCACCTTTGTCTAATTGGATTTTTTCAGCACTGTTTAAATTATTTAAACACAAAATATTCATTTGGATTTTGTTCTCCATTAAATAAGGAAACCATAGGATCTGAGTTTACGAAAGTTGGATTTCATTTGCTCAAGATATGGTATTTAGAATAAGCATGTATTCACTGTTGCGGGAACAACAAATCTAAACGTGATTAATAAGTTAATTACTATTTTTATGCACCTCAAAATGCGTGAAATATCACTAAGTTCTATTTTAAATCAAGTTGGAAATCTTAGGAAACTGATTTTGTGAATTTTGGATTTAAATTGATCAAGATAAGTTAATTTTAGTGATTAGGAGTCACTGCTGGAAATTGACAAACTTGATCATGAACCTTGTGATAGTCATTCAAATTAATTTGATGAAAATTAATTGTTAATTTTCTGAAATGATTATTGATAAGTATTTGTGAAATATTTAGATATGATAATCGTTTCCTTGAATGACATCCCACTAACCATAATGATAAGATAGCTCATCATGATCATTAGTTAATATGAAATCGTCAACAAACATTGTTTGCATACAAAACCCTAGGTCATCCTACAATAGTTGTAGGATAACTTTTACATGCAAAACTCTCTTGCTTGAATATGATTGGGGATTTATTTAGCAAATCTCCTTATAATATAATCGAAATTATTTTTATGTATATTATATGGTATAATTTCAGTTGAAAGATCGATGAGCATCTCAAAGTACATGATGATCTATTTGGCTTATCCTTTCCTGAGGTGGATATGGTGTCTAGTCGGAGAGCGTTGGGGTAGCGGGTTGCAACATATGTGGTCCGTCCCACTCTCGTCGGTACTGACCATGACAGCGGGTAGGGACTCGATAATGCCGGAGAAATCAAAGTGTATTTTTTAATTATAAAAATTCGAAATAATGCGTACTTTGAGATTATGCCTACTATTCAAGTAAAATTCAAAGTTTGTTGATTGAAAATTGGATTGATAATTAATTTAATGTGATTAAATTAATTATATCCTATTAAAACACTCTATTATGAATAGATGTGTATTTCCCTTGGAAGAATTAATTATGTGAATATGATTCATGATAATTAAATATTTTAATTTGAATAAGAGGTGGAGGATCACATAAGTGACATCCATGGTCTCCTGTCAAGGCAAAGAATTTCGTCGCCAAAAGTTGTATATAGGAGACGCCTATCCGAAGTGACAGATCCTATATACAATTATTTGGATCGGGTTCTTTGCTTCTCGAAAGAGTAAGGCCGTATACGTAGTGACCCCAATATCAGGTCCTCATATTATTGGGGCGATATTGGATTACGTATAGCGAGTATCAAGCCTGTTGACGGTTAGTTCAATTAGCAACAGGTCAACATCATCTTAGGGGTGATGGGCCCGGATGTTAAAGACTGAATTGGGAAATGCAAGTCGGACTTGCAAGGCAGAATGTGTTCCTGCTTCTCTTTATTCGAGTCACATGTTCTCATATTATTGGGATGTGATAAAGATAGAGAGGAGATCCCAAATCTTGCTTGAGATATAGCGGTAAGTATATCTCTTACTTTGAAAGACGATTAGGGAATAATCTTTCATCGTGGTCATAGCAAGACAAATTTGATTTAAAATGTCTTAATCAAATGTTTTAAAATTGGATATATTATTATTTATATATTATAATATAGTGCATTCTTAATTTCAGAAAATGAAGTTCATGAACCCACTGAGCAGGTTCCTGGAGGTCAATCAGTTGACTGGACCAAATTATTCGGATTGGATCCGAAATCTGGATCTTGTCCTATCTGCGGAGCGCATCTCATATGTGCTGACCAAGGACAAGATTGCAGACCTTAAGACTCCGGAAGATAATCATTTAATGAGAAATATGATGAAGATCATAACTTGGCAAGGTGTTATATCCTTTGGCTCATTGTCCAATGTGCTTCAGAAGCAGCATGTGGAAATGAACCACTGCCAATGAATCATGCTAAATCTGAAAGATATATTCGGTGACATTGACGGATCCGGAAATGCGGCTTTTAAGGAGTTGTTTTTATCGTGTTGTGCGTTGTAGGCGGCAATCGGAAACGGTCAAGAAAATACCACAAAAGATTTATTCAATTTTTCGTCTCGTGGTTTTATGTGTATTTTACTTGGGCAAGTCCCAAGGTCGATCACAAGGAGGCAAAGGAACAACCTAGAATTAAGTCTATCAAAGTTCGTGTTCGGTTTTCAAGGCGGTCTTTTTTGGAATTTTTCAATGAATTAGGGGGTGCACATGCAAATTTGGCCTTATTTTAGGGACTAAAATATAAATTACGTTCAAACAATGTCCGAAAAATATGAAATTTGGCCACAATGTAAATTATGATGAAATGGATGTACTGTAATTTTTTTGGAATTTTTGGATGCAATATGAATTTTTTATGGATTTTTAAATGCAAACAAATTAATTTTCAATATTTAATTTTAATAAATATTAAACCTTCTTATTTTCGAGAACTAAAATTATCTAAGATCTATCACTAGGTAATAGATCTTAGAAAAATCCTAGACCTCAAAAATGTGGGGTTCAATCCCTATTAAAAATCAAACATTGAAATGCACAAAATGATTTTTACAGGGCAAATGATGCATGCAAATGCAATGATTTTTGGGCACAATGTTAATCAGATTAATCTCTACAAGATATGATTTTTCGAGAATTTTTAGAGCACCGGTTAATCAATTATCAATTTCAGAGCAAGAAATGGGTAAAATACGCAATTTTTCACAAAACAATTATTTATTAATTAACCGTCTGTCACAAAAATACCCACAATATGTCAAAGTGTAGAGAATTAATTAACCAACATCATGCTATTTTTAGATTGATAAAATAATGTAGAGTAAGTGTTCAAAACTGCGGGGGAACACAGGGGTACAACTGCAATAGATAAATAAATTATAAAAGCACAGGGGGGACTTAAGAGCAATTACCAATAGGCCTAGGGAGGCTGCTGCAAAATTTCCAGTAGGCACGTGCTAGGCACGTGCCTCTGGAAGGCGGGGGCTGGAATGCAAATAGAGGGAGCTCCCGGGGGTCTTCCGTAAAATGCCCAAGGGAGCACGTGCGCAGCACGTGCCCCTGGGCTTGCTTGCTGGGGAAGTTCCCCACGCACGCGCTTCGCGCGTGCTGGGGCCTCGGGCTTCGAGCCCCCGGTGGCTGTGGCGGAGGACACGGTTGTGGCGAAGAGGCGGTGGTGTCGACGGTGAAGTCGGCCTCTGGTGGAGATGATCGGAGGCGATGCGGCGAGGCGTTGGCGGAGGTGAGCTTCGGTGGCGTGGAGGAAGGCGGGGGCTGTAGCGTCGGAGCTCGCTGGTAGCGGCCGACACACGGCCTAGGCGGAGAAGACGGAGGAGCTCCAGGCGGTAGGGGGCGAAGCTCGCTGACAAGGGCGGTCGGTGGAGCGTCGTTGGGGGCCGGTGGCGCTGACGGAGTCGGAGGCGATGATGGCTGATGCGATGCTCGAAGCGGGGGGCCGGAGATGAAGCCGATGAGTTGTTGTCGGAGTAGAACGGTGGCTCGACGGGGAGGCGGCGTGGTGAGGTGGAGATGAAGGTGGTGGAGTTGGCTCGACGGCGGCGAGGCTGGAGCAGGAGCAGCTGGCACGGGGCGTGATGCTGCGACGAGCCACGAGGGCTCGGATCTCGTCGGAGAAGACGAGGGCACCGGGCTGTCACCACCGGTGTCCTCGACTCGTGCAGTCGGCGGATGAGGCTGCCGATGAAGCGGAGGGAGGCGAGGCCGGTACAGGTGGAGGTCCGGCTAGGGTCTGGCGGTGAAGCGTCGTGGGCGAGTTGCTGGGGGGAATGACGATGTCGACCTCCCTCTGGCCGACACACGGCCTAGAGGGCGGTTGCGGCGGCGCAAAGGTGGAGTTGTCGAAGCGGAGCCGATGTTGCTCGAAGTCGTGGACGATGGCCGGAGCCGGTGTGGAGGCGGAGAACGCGGTTGTCGGGCGGTGGAGGTGTGTTCCGTGAAAGAGAAGGCGAGAGAGAGAGATAGAGAGAGAGAGAGAAAGAGAGAGAGTATACCTGCGGGAGAGAGCTCGACGGCGTTGGGA
The DNA here is from genome assembly GCA_037367405.1 of Ottelia alismoides. Classification (NCBI taxonomy): domain Eukaryota; kingdom Viridiplantae; phylum Streptophyta; class Magnoliopsida; order Alismatales; family Hydrocharitaceae; genus Ottelia; species Ottelia alismoides. The sequence continues at coordinate 313,969 of JAZKJV010000408.1, forward strand.
ATGGCCGGAGCGAGCAGCAGCGCGGCGGGGCGGAGCTGCGACGAGGAGCGGTGACCTCGGATCACGCCGATGGAGGAGGTGGCTCGCCGGCTGTCACTACCGGAGAGGGGTCCTTTGGAGATCGAACGGCGGATGGGGAAACCTCTGGGGTGCGCGGTGATTAAATAGTACTGGGGACGTTCGCCGGAGATGGAAGGAGGGTGGCGAGATCTGGGAATGGGATTTGAAGGGGATGCGATTGGGTTGACGAGGGTCGGATTGGGGCGGCACGAGATCGAAGGAGGATTCGATCGGTGGCGGGGATTTTCGTGGGATTCGACGGGGAAGGAGATCGGCGAGATTCGCGGGGGCGGCGGAGATATCGGCGATACGCGGCGGCCAAATGGGGAAAGGGGGCTCGGAGGAGGAAGATGCACAGCGGCCGTCCGATCGGCCGAGATCGGACGGCCGTCGTTGAGCCACGTGGTAAGTGGGGGCGGAGAGAGGGCGCGCGTGCGGAGCACGTGCCCTGGAGGCACGTGCGACGCACGTGCGTCCTTATTTATTTATTTTTTTTTATTTTTTTTTATTTTTTTTTAATAAAACGAATAATAAATAAACCCAAAAATGGCTGACACGTGGCGGCACCAGGTGCTGCCACGTGTCAGCACCACAAAATTCCGAAAATAAAACATTTATAAAATCAATAAAAAATAGTAAATGACCTCGGATCAAAAAAGTTTCTTCACGAAAATTGCTCGTCTCGATGAGATCTACAACTTTCATGAAGACATCAAAGCCAAAATCGATAAAATGTAAAAAGTGAATTTTTGGGGTATCCTATGTACACAGAATACCTTGATTTTTGGGTTTTATAATTTTTATGTCATTTTTAAACAAGATAAAAAATCCGGAAAAATATGGAAAAAATCAAAGATAAATAAAGACACATTAATCTAATTTTTTTGGATTTTTATTGATTAAGAAAATATATACATAAAATACAAGGTCAAAAAAACCGCGAAAATATACAATGTACAAAAGAGGCCCAAAACCCAACTTTCACATATGAGCTCCGATTCACTTGAACTTGGTCTTGTTTTGGAGGTAATTGAATGTACATTAGTTCAAGAGTGAGTAGGATTCAATCGGACACTGGATGTGGGAGATATGTGGCTTTTAGTCCGAAAATCCTGAAATTAGGGTTTGGGTTTTTGGTCCACTTATTTGGGTTAGTTATTTTTTTGTATTTTTCTTTTATTCTTGTTAGTGATATGTACACAGTGGAAGTGGTTTTGAGTTATTCGGAGTCAGCATGAATGTGTTAAAAATCCGGGAAGTTAGTCTTATTTACAGGTCATTTTGGCTTGGATTTTTGGCTTCTTATTTTATGCAGATTTTTGTGCTAAAATGTAATTCTTATGGAAACATGCATGAATGCTAATTATGCAAAATAGATGCAAGAATGCTGTTGATTTTAAGGGATTTGAGCTTAATAAATGAGATTTAGAGAGATGAATACGAGATTCATCATCCCCCTATACTTAAACCATGCTCGTCCCTGAGCATCAAAAAAAGAAATGCAATGAGGTGAAATGAGATTGGGTTCCAAACCAATACCATGAGCTGAAGGTGAAAGTAAGCCTAAACTCAACCTTTGGATTATTTGTGTGTCGGAACTTCTGTGAGACTTAGAATTTTAGAATCAACAGCCCTCAAGTTCTACACATCATTGCTACAGTTTCGGCTCAGAAGTCATCTTAGATCAATCATCTTCCCAAAGTATACTCTTTGAACATTGAATAACCGACTCTTGTGTGTGAAATATTTTAGCTCTTCCCACCCAGAATGCCGGACTACCGCGCAAGCCTCTTCTCCAATAACTCGTCCTCGGGGAGTCAGGTATTTCCTTCTAAGGTCTGTCGCGCTGTGTTCACAATCGAATTGGGGGGAGAAGATAGAAGAATGAGAAAAGAACTGGAGGGTGGCCAGTGTAGTCACCTCTCCTTGTGAAGATGGCCAGTGTAGCCGAGTCTCCACCAAGATCTGCAGGTTTCTGGAAGCTTGGACCTTTTTGGTCAGATTTTATTTGGTAGTTGCTTCTTTGTATTTGGAATTTTTGGTGGTTCTGCTTGGATCTTGTTGTGCCCCTACGGATATAGCATCTTTTTCTCTGTACATTTTTTGGGGTCTTAGAAAAAATTGTGCCCAGCCGTCCATCCCTTTTCCGAAGCTTTATTTCAACCCGTACTCCGGTCTTTAGATTTCCACGCTTCCAGAAAAGAAACTCACACAGTCTTCCAACATATGTTTGAGTTGAGCTAAGTGCATAGTGCGAGAGTACAAATTAATTCCTTATTCTAGAGTTGTGCCCAGAATGAAGAGACCAGGTTAGACACTAAGAGTCAAACGCTGTACATTGTTATGCGGAACTCAAAGAATTAAGTCAACGACCTGAAGACTCTAAAATTCCATTTCTCGGTGAAGTTCCTCTGAAAATTAGGTGGATTAAGGTTAAGTCCAGACCACTCTCGGTTTCGGCTCATAACTCGGTTCAGAATCCAAAGACTTTTCACATATGCAAATGCGATGCTTGATGAAATGCGAGTGTGTGAAATGCAGACACATTTGTGATTTTTTTCTTCTTCTTTTTTTTTTATATGCAAAGATGAATAAGAAGCCATTTTTCAAAATTTTTGGGCAAGGTCAGTGTTAGTGGAAAAGAAAACATTTTTTTTTGTTTTTGTTTGTTTGTTTTTTTTGTTTTTTTTTGTTTTTTTTTAAGAAAAACCCACCCCGTAAATACATATAGACTTATGCGAAAGTACGAGGTATGGCTAAAATATATATAAAGTATATATACAGACCCCCCTATACTAAGCGAGTGCTGTGTCCTCAGAGCACAAGAAGCGTAAAGAAGACATAGCTCGGGCTAAGCGTAAGAGAGTGAGAAAGAAAAAGGTTTACAAAAATCGCCCCCCTATACTTAGACTGAGAATAGTCTAAGTATAGAAGAAGAGCGGAAAAGAAAAGAAAAATAAATGAAGCGGTCAGGGTATGTGAATGAGGAGGGTATATATAGGTGGGTAGCGATTCCCCCTATACTTAGGCTTTGGCAGCCTAAGTATAGAAGAAGGATGGATATGGAGTGAGCGAGATATCGGAATGTGATGAGGAAAATGGTATATACAGATGGCATCGGTCCCCCCTATACTTAGGCCTTGGCCTAAGTAGAGGAAGAAGCTGTACAAGGAGACCGATGTGGTTGGGAGTGAGGTTGGGTCTGATCTGATATTTCGTCAATGTCCTTGCTCTGTGTGAAATAGATGACCTCAACTTGCACTGTATGTTCTTTGGATGATTCTATGTATGGCTTCAGTAATTGTCCATTCACTGAGAAAGGTTGTGCATCATCTTTGAGTTCTGCAATGTCCACACTTCCATTGGTATGCACATCGATGACAACATAGGGACCCGTCCATTTCGATTTCAGTTTCCCATGAAAGATCTTTAATCGAGCATTAAACAACCAGACTTTCTGCCCAGGGACAAAGGTCTTATCTCGAATATGTCTATCATGCCATTTCTTGACCTTGTCCTTATAAATCACACTGTTGTCATATGCCCGGTTTCGGATTTCAATTAGCTCATTCAAATTTAGGTCTCGACATAATTTCCCAAGGTGACAACTCCAGTTCAACTTTTTGATTGCCCATTCAGATTTGTGAATCAGTTCAGCAGGAAGATGGCAAGGTTTGCCATAGATCATCCTAAAGGGTGAAGTGCCGAGTGGTGTTTTATAAGCTGTCCTATAGGCCCAAAGAACTTGATCCAACAGTTTTGACCAATCCTTCCTATCAGGACGAACCAACTTTTGAAGTATGCTCTTCACTTCTCGATTAGAAACTTCTGCCATGCCATTAGATTGTGGATGATAAGGGTTGGCTATTCGATGTTCAAATTTGTACTCCTTAGCCAAAGATCTCATTTCCCTGTTCACAAAGTGGCTACCTCCATCAGAGATCAAAACTTTTGGTATCCCGAACCTTGCTATGATATTATCCTTGATAAACTTACAGACGGTTTTGCTGTCTGCGGTTCGGGTCGGAATAGCCTCTACCCATCTAGACAAATAATCGACCGCTAACAAGATGTACTCAAATCCATTGCTAGTGGGAAAGGGACCCATAAAATCAATCCCCCATGCATCAAAAACATCACAGAAAATCATTGGTTGCATGGGCATTTCGTCTCTATATCCAACGGTCCCTCCCATCCTTTGACAAATCGGGCAAGACCGTACAAAATCATTAGCATCACGAAATAAGGTCTGCCAGTAAAATCCACATTGGAGTACCTTGTGTGCGGTTCTCTTTCCCGAATGGTGCCCTCCAGCCTCGAGAGTGTGACAATGTGTGAGGACACTCTGGTATTCTTCCTGAGGAATGCATCTTCTCCAGACACAATCCGCTCCTTCATAGAAAAGGAAAGGATCGTCCCAATGGTATTTTCTTGAATCCGACTTTAGTTTTTCAATCATTTTCTTTGTCCAACCAGAGGGAACCTTCTTGGAGACAAGATAATTCACAATGTTGGAATACCATGGGGTTGAATCAATAGTGCAAACAGATTCGTCTGGAAAAGTCTCTTTAATAGGTCCAGTATCAGGATAATCATTTTTCTCAATTCGGGAAAGGTGATCAGCAACAACATTCTTTATTCCAGGTTTATCTTTGATCTCCAAATTAAATTCCTGGATTAACAAAATCCACCTCAAAAGTCGTGCCTTGGCATCTTTCTTATCCATGAGGTATCTAATTGCAGTATGATCCGTGAAAATTGTCACCTTGGAGCCCAATATATATGATCTGAATTTTTCAAGGGCCCAAACAACCGCGAGCATTTCCTTTTCAGTCACTGTGTAATTTTTCTGTGCAGGATCCAATACTTTGCTCGCGTAGTGAATCGCATAAGGGATTCCATCCCGTCTTTGTCCAAGCACAGCTCCGACCGCAAAATCCGATGCATCAGTCATGATCTCAAAGGGAAGAGACCAGTCAGGAGCTTGTAATATCGGCGATTCACAGATTTTCTTTTTCAGGAGTTCGAAGGCCTCAAGACACTTGTGATTTACAATAAACTCGGTGTCTTTTCCTAAGAGCTCAGTCAGTGGGCGGGCGATCTTTGAAAAATCAGGGATAAACCTTCGATAAAATCCAACATGCCCTAGAAAAGACCGCACTGACTTGACGTTGGTTGGTGGCTCAAGTTTCTTGATCACATCCACCTTGGCAGGGTCGACCTCCATTCCCTTTCTGGAGATGACATGCCCCAACACGATACCCTCAGTCACCATAAAGTGACTTTTCTCCCAAGAGAGTACCAAATTAACCTCCCTGCATCTTTTGAGGACTCGGTCCAAGTGCGCTAAACATGTATCAAATGAATCACCATGGACCGAGAAGTCATCCATGAAGACTTCCAGGAAATCACCCACCATTTCGGCGAATACGGCAATCATGCACCGCTGAAATGTGCCTGGGGCATTACAAAGCCCAAATGGCATGCGCTTGAAAGCGTAGGTACCGAAGGGACATGTAAATGTGGTTTTTTCCTGATCCTCGGGAGCAATAGCTACCTGATTGTAGCCAGAGTACCCATCAAGAAAACAGAAGAATGCTTTCCATGCAAGTCTCTCCAAGATTTGATCAATAAATGGCAGTGGAAAGTAATCTTTCTTGGTCGCAGCATTCAGGCGCCTGTAATCGACACAGACACGCCACGACGTGGGTACTCGTGTCGCGATCTCAACCCCTTCCTCGTCGGTGACCATCTGGATTCCCGACTTCTTCGGGACGACATGAAGGGGGGCCACCCACTTGGAGTCAGAGATGGGGTATATGAAACCTGCTTTGCACCATTTCTCTATCTCTTTCTTAACCACTTCCCAAAGATTGGGGTTTAGTCTTCTTTGAAATTCGCGGGAAGGCCTTGCATTATCCTCAACATAAATTTGGTGCGAGCAGAGAGCATGGTTGATTCCGACGAGATCTGATACAGTCCAACCGATGGCTTTTCGATTTCGCTCAAGGACTTCTAAAAGTTTAGATTCTTGATCCATGGTTAAAGATGAGCTGATGATCACAGGGAATTTATCTTTGGGTCCATTGAGAAATGCATACTTCAGGGTGGGAGGGAGAGGTTTCAGCTCTGGCAAATCTGCATCATCAATTAAATCTGGCTGAAGGTCTTTTAAGTCTGGCTCGGTGATTGTTGGTGGTTGATCATTCTGTGAGATGCTAGCCACTGGTCTTGAAGGAGGGTGAGTCGGATCGCAAATGTAGTGCGGTAATTCAGCCAAAGCCGCGTTCGACTCGTCATTGAATTTTTCAGAAGAGGGTGGGATGGACCAATCCGAAAGGCGTTCTGTGTCGTCAAGATTGTACAGGTGTTCAGATTTGTCAGGTAAAAGATCACACACTGTATGGCGCATTGTTGCTTCTTCTGATGCGAGGGTATCCATGTGAAGATCTGGCAGTTGGTCCCAAGGTCCGGTAGTTCTAATCAGATTACACTCAGATGTCTCAGCCTCTTCAGTGGTAGATTCGGAATCGGGTCTTTGCCATTTTGTTTGTCTCATTTCCAAATCCACTTCTCCATCTAGGGAGCGGAATTTCATCATTCCAGTGCCGTAATCGAATACAGCCTTGGCGGTTCGTAAGAATGGTCTTCCCAAAATGATTTGCGATTCTTTCCAATGGTTCGGGGTCTCCATGTCAAGGACGGTGAAGTCCACTTTGTATTCCGTACCCTCAACCATAATGATAACATTTTTCACTTCTCCCTTAGGTCTTTTAGTAGATTTGTCTGCAAATTGGAGTATAGATAGTGATTTCTGAAGAGGTCCTAACTCCAATCGATAATATAAGGCTAAGGGGAGAAGATTGATGGAAGAACCATTGTCAAGAAGTGTTCGTGCGAATGCGATACCGCCAATGCGGCTTTCCACATAATGAGCACCCAGATCTCTTTTCTTCCTTGGCAAATGCTGGTTTCTCACGCATTTGGTGGTGGCTACTGTCAGAACATGAGTCTCCACAAATTGGTTTGTTTTCTTTGTGCGGGTCCGGGTAGGAGTACATTTCATTTTCAGGTATTTCTGGAATGCAGGGTTACTGGCCACATATTGATCAAAGGGCACTTTTACGGTGATGTTTTGTTGACAAAATTTTTCAATCACTGGGTCGCTTTGGATAGTTTTCTTTTGTCTTCCCTTTTTAAGCGCATGGGGAAAAGGAACGGAAGCATTTGAGACAGGAGAGAGATATCCAGAATTATAAATAAGAGCATCTTTATTGAATTTGGAGTTCTTATTACAATCATAATGTTCTGGATCATGTTGCTGAAATAATGACAAAGGTGTTTTCGCAGCAACTAGAGGTTCAAGGTCCTCTTTATTCTCCATAGATGCTTTTCCTTTCTTTCGGGCAGAAGTCCTCGGGTGTCCTTCGTCTCCATCCTCAGAAGTATCCTCCGGTTGATCTTCTGAGTCAGTTTCCTTCGCCCGGTCAGGTACGACCACGGTCCTTCCGCTCCTGAGGGACATGGCATTGATATTGTTAAACGAAAGGGTCTCGTGTTCAGATGTGGAAAAGTCTGAGTAGTATACCTGATTGTTGTGTTGAGATGATTGAGGTTTATTCAAGCTATTGGGGTTAGCTTGAACTTGAGCGGGAATGGCTGTGACAGGTGCAGTCTGTTCCTCCTTCCAACGGGATAGACGATTAACATCTACCCGTAGGTCGTACAGTTCACTCCGGAAGCTGCGAATTTCCTCCAGCATTTGTCTTTGGATATCAATCGAGTCTTCTGGAGGTTTGGATGATCGAGATGCTTGATTTGGAGCTTGATATTGCTGACGATGTTGTTGAGGCTGGGTCTGACGGTCTTGTGGCTGCTGCTGCCTTGAGAACTGATTGTGTTGTGGAGCGGCATTGTATGAGTTAGGTGGACGCTGATATTGCTGACGGTCCCCCAGATTACCCTGTCGGGTATTATCCTGTGTGTACCAAATGTCGTTTATCTCGAAAGTCAGAGGCGGGGCTTCTACAACTGTCTCAGCTGGAGGGGGTGACTGCTGGGAAGGTTGGACGTAGGATTGGTCCTGAGTCCATGGTAGCGGTTGCCCAGAGCCTGGCTGCTCTTGGACATGATGTACATGATAAATTGGTACCGTAGGAGCAGTAGGCATCCCAAGCTTGGACACCTTCTCAGTGAGCTCCTCCATTTGTTTTGGAAATTGAGAGAGTCGGTTGTCGATGTCGTTCACTCTTTTATCCACAATTGTTAATTTGTTTGTGATGATGTTCATGTTGGGCAGCAAGTCCTCTGCTATTTCTGAGACCGTTTGTTTTCCTCCTTTGGCTTGATAGTTGTTCAGTGAATCAGTGTAAGATCTACTAGCAATTTGTGAACGGCTAGTCTCCGCCATTTGCTCCAGTATTTTCCAGACGGTATCAGCTCCTCGGGATGTGTAGTTTCCTCCACAGGCAGCGCTGACAAGACCCTGAGTCCCGTGGTTAAGGCCAGAATAGAGGGACTGGACCAGGATGTTATTATCTAGGTCATGACAGGGACATTTTTGCAGCAGATCTTTGAATCTATCCCATGCCTCACAAAGTGGTTCATTAGGCATTTGAGAGAAGCTAGTGATGCGAGTCCTCATTTGATTGGTTCTACTCAGAGGGTAAAATTTCTTCAAGAAGAGATTCTTGAACCTATCATAGGTGGTCACTGTCACTCCCAAATTTTTCACCCAGTAATCCGCCTTACCCTTCAAGGCGAAGGGTAATGCAGTGAGACGGATATAATCTTGGCTGACTTGTGGGTGCCTCTGATTAGAACAGATTAGCTCCAAATCACGCAGGAATTCATAAGGTTCTTCATCCGAATTTCCATGAAATTGTGGTAATTGATTTATGAAGTGTGGCTTCAGTTCATGGTGAACCTCAGGTTGAGGTGGCTGCAAGTAATTTATGACCCTATACTGCCCGGGATTATATGCAGCTTCCATTGGTGGTTCTCCTTCTGCATTCATTCTTTCCAATTGTTCCCTCATCAGATTTTGCTGCTGCTCAGATGCAGCCAGCCTTGCGAGAATCAGTTGCATCTGGTCTTCATTATGGTCATCTTCGGGATTGTTCCTCCTTGGAGCCATTTTTTGAATGTTCTTCTTTTCACCTTCAGATTGTGAAAAATAGGTGTCAATAGTTTGAAGAGAATTATTAGATGAAAAGTCCAGGGGAAGGTGTCCCTGAACCCAAGGTGGTTCTGAGTAAGAGAGGTGCAGATCATTTGAAAAATTTGTGGTAGTCAGAAAGGGGTTCGCTGAGTCCGAACGGAAATTTCCACAATTTTCCATTCTTGAAATTGAGAGATGTTGATCAAGTCAAACACAATACAAAGGTTGTTTCACCAACTCACACAATGAAGCCGCAAGAGTTCGGCTATTATCTTTTCAATTTTAGTTGGTGATAAATTCAATCTTGCAAACCGTTTAGACGAGTTGTTTAGGTTTGGATCTGGGCTCTATCCTAGTGTGCGTTACTCTCCTCGCTGCAAGATAAATCAAACAATGTCGGGGTTGCTCTCCCGCAAAAATTCTTGATTTTATGGGTTTTTGAGATCAGATATATTTAGCAGTCCCGATTTTAATGAGGTGATCACTGAGAAATTAGATGAGCACAAATACACGTCTACCGTCCAGTCCCAATTTCCTTTAAAGTTATGTTATAAAACAAGGGGGAGGAATTCGAGAAAAGCCGATGCACGCGGAAAACTATGATGAATGCTCAGTTAGAAGACTTACAGTGAATCCTCGCAATCTCCATGTGGGATGCTAGACAGAATTTTAAAAATTATTCTAAATGAAATGCACGTCGATGGAAAACCGCACCTAAGCAGAAAGTTCTATTAGCGGGAAGAATTGATTTAAATTTTTGGCTAAATTGAACGATCTATGTGCGTCTCAATTAAAGTGAAGTGTGGCTTAAGATCCTACGAGCACAAGCAAAAATTGTAAATGCTCTGAGAGCCGTATGTGCAGGTCTATCCTATTCGCCACTCAAGTCGGGCCCCACCCTCGCCGGAGAGTGAAACAGGCCACGACACACCACAGAATAAAGTTTAGATTCTTTTACTCACGCGAGAGTCCAAACGGACACCGCTGTAAAATTGCAGAAATTAAAAGTGCAGAAATTAAAAACCTAGACTCTACGCTCTCTCACGACTTGACTCGATCTTAAATTAATTGCGGTTTTGCAAGAGTTGGTGAAGTTGCGTCGGTTGTTGAAAACCGCTCCACGTACAAGGTACCTCGCAAGAAAAATAAGAGAGAAAATGTAAGAGAGTGACTCAAAAAATAATATAAAAAATAAATACTGAAAATAAATTGCAGAGAGAAAAAATGGAATTTACAATGAAAAATTCGGGGGTCAGACTACCCGAATGTGGAAAACCGAACAAAAATTCTTTAGACAAAAATCTAAGCCGTTTGCCTCCCCGGCAACGGCGCCATCTGACGGATCCGGAAATGCGGCTTTTAAGGAGTTGTTTTTATCGTGTTGTGCGTTGTAGGCGGCAATCGGAAACGGTCAAGAAAATACCACAAAAGATTTATTCAATTTTTCGTCTCGTGGTTTTATGTGTATTTTACTTGGGCAAGTCCCAAGGTCGATCACAAGGAGGCAAAGGAACAACCTAGAATTAAGTCTATCAAAGTTCGTGTTCGGTTTTCAAGGCGGTCTTTTTTTGGAATTTTTCAATGAATTAGGGGGTGCACATGCAAATTTGGCCTTATTTTAGGGACTAAAATATAAATTACGTTCAAACAATGTCTGAAAAATATGAAATTTGGCCACAATGTAAATTATGATGAAATGGATGTACTGTAATTTTTTTGGAATTTTTGGATGCAATATGAATTTTTTATGGATTTTTAAATGCAAACAAATTAATTTTCAATATTTAATTTTAATAAATATTAAACCTTCTTATTTTCGAGAACTAAAATTATCTAAGATCTATCACTAGGTAATAGATCTTAGAAAAATCCTAGACCTCAAAAATGTGGGGTTCAATCCCTATTAAAAATCAAACATTGAAATGCACAAAATGATTTTTACAGGGCAAATGATGCATGCAAATGCAATGATTTTTGGGCACAATGTTAATCAGATTAATCTCTACAAGATATGATTTTTCGAGAATTTTTAGAGCACCGGTTAATCAATTATCAATTTCAGAGCAAGAAATGGGTAAAATACGCAATTTTTCACAAAACAATTATTTATTAATTAACCGTCTGTCACAAAAATACCCACAATATGTCAAAGTGTAGAGAATTAATTAACCAACATCATGCTATTTTTAGATTGATAAAATAATGTAGAGTAAGTGTTCAAAACTGCGGGGGAACACAGGGGTACAACTGCAATAGATAAATAAATTATAAAAGCACAGGGGGGACTTAAGAGCAATTACCAATAGGCCTAGGGAGGCTGCTGCAAAATTTCCAGTAGGCACGTGCTAGGCACGTGCCTCTGGAAGGCGGGGGCTGGAATGCAAATAGAGGGAGCTCCCGGGGGTCTTCCGTAAAATGCCCAAGGGAGCACGTGCGCAGCACGTGCCCCTGGGCTTGCTTGCTGGGGAAGTTCCCCACGCACGCGCTTCGCGCGTGCTGGGGCCTCGGGCTTCGAGCCCCCGGTGGCTGTGGCGGAGGACACGGTTGTGGCGAAGAGGCGGTGGTGTCGACGGTGAAGTCGGCCTCTGGTGGAGATGATCGGAGGCGATGCGGTGAGGCGTTGGCGGAGGTGAGCTTCGGTGGCGTGGAGGAAGGCGGGGGCTGTAGCGGCGGAGCTCGCTGGTAGCGGCCGACACACGGCCTAGGCGGAGAAGACGGAGGAGCTCCAGGCGGTAGGGGGCGAAGCTCGCTGACAAGGGCGGTCGGTGGAGCGTCGTTGGGGGCCGGTGGCGCTGACGGAGTCGGAGGCGATGATGGCTGATGCGACGCTCGAAGAGGGGGGCCGGAGATGAAGCCGATGAGTTGTTGTCGGAGTAGAACGGTGGCTCGACGGGGAGGCGGCGTGGTGAGGTGGAGATGAAGGTGGTGGAGTTGGCTCGACGGCGGCGAGGCTGGAGCAGGAGCAGCTGGCACGGGGCGTGATGCTGCGACGAGCCACGAGGGCTCGGATCTCGTCGGAGAAGACGAGGGCACCGGGCTGTCACCACCGGTGTCCTCGACTCGTGCAGTCGGCGGATGAGGCTGCCGATGAAGCGGAGGGAGGCGAGGCCGGTACAGGTGGAGGTCCGGCTAGGGTCTGGCGGTGAAGCGTCGTGGGCAAGTTGCTGGGGGGAATGACGATGTCGACCTCCCTCTGGCCGACACACGGCCTAGAGGGCGGTTGCGGCGGCGCAAAGGTGGAGTTGTCGAAGCGGAGCCGATGTTGCTCGAAGTCGTGGACGATGGCCGGAGCCGGTGTGGAGGCGGAGAACGCGGTTGTCGGGCGGTGGAGGTGTGTTCCGTGAAAGAGAAGGCGAGAGAGAGAGATAGAGAGAGAGAGAGAGAAAGAGAGAGAGTATACCTGCGGGAGAGAGCTCGACGGCGTTGGGAATGGCCGGAGCGAGCAGCAGCGCGGCGGGGCGGAGCTGCGACGAGGAGCGGTGACCTCGGATCACGCCGATGGAGGAGGTGGCTCGCCGGCTGTCACTACCGGAGAGGGGTCCTTTGGAGATCGAACGGCGGATGGGGAAACCTCTGGGGTGCGCGGTGATTAAATAGTACTGGGGACGTTCGCCGGAGATGGAAGGAGGGTGGCGAGATCTGGGAATGGGATTTGAAGGGGATGCGATTGGGTTGACGAGGGTCGGATTGGGGCGGCGCGAGATCGAAGGAGGATTCGATCGGTGGCAGGGATTTTCGTGGGATTCGACGGGGAAGGAGATCGGCGAGATTCGCGGGGGCGGCGGAGATATCGGCGATACGCGGCGGCCAAATGGGGAAAGGGGGCTCGGAGGAGGAAGATGCACAGCGGCCGTCCGATCGGCCGAGATCGGACGGCCGTCGTTGAGCCACGTGGCAAGTGGGGGCGGAGAGAGGGCGCGCGTGCGGAGCACGTGCCCTGGAGGCACGTGCGACGCACGTGCGTCCTTATTTATTTATTTTTTTTATTTTTTTTATTTTTTTTAATAAAACGAATAATAAATAAACCCAAAAATGGCTGACACGTGGCGGCACCAGGTGCTGCCACGTGTCAGCACCACAAAATTCCGAAAATAAAACATTTATAAAATCAATAAAAAATAGTAAATGACCTCGGATCAAAAAAGTTTCTTCACGAAAATTGCTCGTCTCGATGAGATCTACAACTTTCATGAAGACATCAAAGCCAAAATCGATAAAATGTAAAAAGTGAATTTTTGGGGTATCCTATGTACATAGAATACCTTGATTTTTGGGTTTTATAATTTTTATGTCATTTTTAAACAAGATAAAAAATCCGGAAAAATATGGAAAAAATCAAAGATAAATAAAGACACATTAATCTAATTTTTTTGGATTTTTATTGATTAAGAAAATATATACATAAAATACAAGGTCAAAAAAACCGCGAAAATATACAATGTACAAAAGAGGCCCAAAACCCAACTTTCACATATGAGCTCCGATTCACTTGAACTTGGTCTTGTTTTGGAGGTAATTGAATGTACATTAGTTCAAGAGTGAGTAGGATTCAATCGGACACTGGATGTGGGAGATATGTGGCTTTTAGTCCGAAAATCCTGAAATTAGGGTTTGGGTTTTTGGTCCACTTATTTGGGTTAGTTATTTTTTTGTATTTTTCCTTTATTCTTGTTAGTGATATGTACACAGTGGAAGTGGTTTTGAGTTATTCGGAGTCAGCATGAATGTGTTAAAAATCCGGGAAGTTAGTCTTATTTACAGGTCATTTTGGCTTGGATTTTTGGCTTCTTATTTTATGCAGATTTTTGTGCTAAAATGTAATTCTTATGGAAACATGCATGAATGCTAATTATGCAAAATAGAATCAAGAATGCTGTTGATTTTAAGGGATTTGAGCTTAATAAATGAGATTTAGAGAGATGAATACGAGATTCATCAGACATAAACCACACACAACGTTATAATGTGATGAAAGAGCTTATTCGCTGCAAGATGCAGGAAGGGACCTCTATCAGAGAACACATACTCAAAGTGTTTGGGTACCTATCTGAATTGGAAACCCTGGGAGCCTAAATGGATGCTGATATGCAGGTTGATTTCATTCTCCTATCGCTCCCTAAGTCTTTCAACAACGTTGTCGTGTCATATCACATGAGCAAAGTTGATTTCACTAACGATGGGCTGTTAGCTGCATTAAAGTCTGCAGAAGATGTAATGAAGAAGGACGACCCCTCTACCCGTGCAATGGTTGCACAAGTAAAATAAATTTACCGCTTGAGTTTAATCGAACATTAAATCTGAGTGGTTTTTGACAAAGCCTCGATTACCCGACTGCAACGAACGACAAATCTAATTCGATCATTAATCTGATTGAATTAACGAGGGTAAGTCGAGCACCTTCAAATGGCGTCATTGCCGGGGAGGCAAATGGCTTAGGATCACATGAGAAAATTAGATTTACATTTTCCATTCACTCGGGTAGTCTGATCCACGAACCACCTTGTAATTGTTCCATTTTTCAATTATTTTTTTATTTTTTTCTCTGACATTTTTATCATTTTGTGCGAGGGTCTGGTGGACTTGGAGCAGCTTTCTTGAAGTAGACGCATCTCGAAGTGCATCGGAGGCTAACGATTCGTGGATCAAGTCGGTTGTTGAGATGCCAAAAAGATTTTCATTTTTCGTTAACTTGTAAAAAAAGTTTGCATTTCCAGCGGTTCCCATTTAGGTTCTCGCGCATGTAAGTAATAATAAAAAGAGTCCTCCGCGTGCTGTGTGGTTGCTTAACGTAGGATAAGACCTGCACTTGCGGCTCTTAGAGCTTTCTTAGGTCTATTTGTGCTCGTAATTTGTAGGACCACACTTCACCATTAAAAGACGCACCTACATCGCAGGATCTTAGCCGAATTTAACTCGTTCTTCACTCGCTAATAGAAGTGCATGTCTAGGAGTGGAGTTTCATCGATTGCATTTCATATATTGTAAAATTTCAATTCAGTATTGCATCCTGCATTGTAGAGAGATGGAGTCACTGTAAGTCTTCTTACTCAATGATGAATATGTGATTCATCACTTCAAAAGTCAAAAATAGAGCCTTGTTCCCGAGAAAATAGATGCATGTTTCCCTTTATATTGCATAAATAGCATTCTTGCATACATTCATAATTCATACATGTTAGCAGTCCATTTGCATTTAAATAAGAAGCCAAAAATCACTTGTAAAATAACCATTCACTAAAATAATTTCTTCTCTGTAATTTGTACTCCTTAGTTAATCATATAGGGAAGAATGCCAAAAATCCCCTTTGTAAAATAGCCAATAAAGCCTGAGAACCCCTGTACACTAAAATGCACATAAAGCCCTCCTACAAACTCCGAATTAGGTCTACTTACTCTTAGAATACTACACATTAAAAGACCTTTAAAATGAGACCAATTTCATTGAATTTGGAGTTTGTATGGGAAAGTTGGGTTTTTGGGGCCACTTTATATACTACATAGGTGTATAATTGTATCATACTTGACCTCATCTCCGTCTTTGGTCAACATGAAACTTGTAGATCTCATCGAGATCTACAACTTTCATGTTTTGAGTTTTTCCAAATTCGGCCCCCTTTTCTCTCTACACATTCATTTACTTCCAGCCACTCACAACAGGCCACGTGGCGCCCTCTGGTTGCGCCACGCGGCCCGCTCCCCCTTGCCTCATCCGCCTCATCTTCCAGCCGTTGGATCTCCTCCTAAGATCCAACGACTCCAGGCATTCCACGCACGCCCCTTTGCCTGGGCCGTCAGATCATCTCGTGCCCTCTCCATCGCCGTTCATTAGCGCCTTAAGCAGAGCTTGCCACGTGTCAAATCCTCAACCCTCTGATCGACCTCTGCCTTTCCATCTCAGCTGCGTTTTCTGCCTTTTCTTCTCAGCCGCTCGATCATTTCCATCTGCTCATCCTAGCCGCTCGCTAGCGCTTCGCCCGCAGCTCGCCACGTGGTTCAACCGCAGCCCATCATCACCGCGCCCTGATCTAATCCTACCCGGCCATTTCCTCTTCAATCTCCACCGTTGGATCACACGATCCAACGGTGGAGACTTCGTCTCCTACCTCCGGGTACCCCCTCTCTCCCATGTTCCCTGCCTTGCGGGAGGGGCGCCCCCTTCCTATTCTTGGCAGCACCTCGACCACCGCAGACGAGCACCTCCACCTCCACGATGTAGCCCACTCGTCCCTCATCCTCGCCGTCTACCTCACTCCCCACTACGACCACCAGAGAAGCCCCACTACTTCCATGAACCTCGCCTCGTCGCCAACACTGCTGCCACCTTCAACCTTTAAATACTCCACCACCGGCAATCTTCAGCCGCATCCGCCACTCCAGAGAGCTTCCCTGAGCTCTGATCTTCCAGTTGGTGACAACAATTCGGCGATTCATCGAGCGAAGAAGGGCTTCAGCTCCGGCGAGATCCACGGCAGCTCCGCCGTGTCACAGCGACTCCTCCGAGCAGCTGCTGGAGCTCGGGACACCACCGGTCCCTCGAGCGAAGACCTGGACCCCAAGCAGGAGGTCCAATCCTCAAGTGAACCCCCTCCATTCCTCCTCCGATCTTCTTCTTATTTTCCTTTTATTTTCTCCGATTTTATTACGCATCCACGATCACCTTCTCGCTTCCATTCCACCTCGCTGAGCTTCGCGTCGAAGCTCCCATCCTCGCTGACCCCTCCGCACCTTCCGAAGACGCACGTCAACCTTCATTAGCTCCAGCTCCGTCACCTGGCCGGAGCATTGTCGCCCGACCGCCTCCCTTCGCCTTAGGCCTCGCCAACCATCTTCACTTCTTCACAAACACACGCACGAGCTCCGGCTCTATCTTTCATACTTGCAGGTACCCAGCTTCTCATTGAACGGAGCTTCACCGGAGCCAACTCGGAGCTTCATCGCCATCGCCAACCATCCACCCTCCGCCTCTCCTGAAGCCACCGGAGGCTTCGTCGACCATCCGCGCATCTTCTGAGGCACCTCCGACTCGCCATCGACCTTCACTGACGCCGGGAGGGAAAGGCGGAGCAACAACAGCTACGCCGGAGCCCCGCCTTCTCCTCCGCAGGAGGCGGAGGGCCGTCGAGGAAGAAGCCCCAGTGGTCGTTCGATCATCTCGATCGAACGGTTTGCAGTCAGCCACGTCGCCCGCCACCGGAGCTGCCATCGACCGTAGGATCATCATTGATCCCACGCTCAGGAGAAAGACACGTCATCATCTTCAGCTTCCATTGACCGCCGTTGGATCATCATCGATCCAAAGGCCCGAGGTCACGTCACGCGTCGGCACCGACACCCCTCGGATCCATCTTGATCCAAGGGCCTTCATTACGCCACGTAGCCTCGGCCCGAACCTCCTCTCCGAGCCTAGGTTCGGGTCGCACGAACCTCACTCCAGATCTCCAGAGCGCCCGAGCCTAGCTCCGAGCCTCCGCAGCCATCCGAGCCTAGGCCGCCCACGTGAGGAGCATGTGCGGCCTGGGTAATTTACACAGAGGCCCCTGGAGCTTTCCATAATTGCAAAAAAGGTCCCTGTGAAGCTGAGCCCACGTGAGGAGCATGTGCCCTGTGGAGAATTTGCACAAGAGTCCATAACATTATAGGTAATTGCATTTTAGTCCCTGTCTGCATATTTGCTTATTGTATTTTTATTTTTCTGTATTGCATTTACACCCCTGAGTTTACACGCATCCCTAGGTTGCATTTTACATCATTTTGCAAATCTAAAAATTGCATTTTGTTGAGAATTTTGTCCTCTGTCTATTGGTCCATGTGTCACATTTTTGTATTTTCAGTTGAATTATTAATGAATTAATTGGTGAATTTTTGACATATTTTGCCCAGTGACACCTTTTAATTTGTAGTTAATTCTCTGAGCTTCCAAAAATCATCAAAAATTCACAGTAGCTTAAGGACAATATTCTTAACATACCATAAAAATTTCATGTCATTTGCACGCATATCGAGGCCTTAATAAATTGTTAAGTGATTTTCTTAATTTAATTTTAATAAATTCATTTCACATTGAAACTCAGATCTTTCAATTTTCCTGGATCACTTATTATTAGTGATATCTAGGATAATTTTAGTTCTTGAAGAATTTGTGGTTTGTTATTTATTAAAAATTAAAAATTGAAAATCACCCTGTCTGCATATTTAATTTCCAGTAAATCCATTTAGTGTCTAAAAAATCCAAAAAAATTAGTGTAGGTCATTTTCATCAGCATTAATCATCTACTAATTTTCATACTTTTTGGACTTCATTTGATATATTAATTAAATTGAAACGTTAAATTGGCTTGCATTTTCTGTATAAGTCTGCATAAAAATTAAAAAGACCAAAAAAATACCTCCTCGAAAATCCGACACTTGGACGCTTGTTAAAATTAACCTAAGGAGACAGATGCCTCCCTGAGATCGGCCTAGGACTTCACCAAGTAAAAAAATCTGCCGCTTAAAATTAACTTAACATTAATTGATAAGTGGTTTTTGACTAGCCTCTCGTACCCGACTGCAACGAACTATTAACATTAATTTGGACATTAATTTGACCTAATTAACTAAGGGTACCTGACGGTTATCAAAATGGCGCCGTTGCTGGGGAGGCACGGCTTAGGTTAAATTTTAGCGAATTTTTGAGTGTTTGATTTTCCTTCCCCGGGTAGTCTGACCCCCGGTTTTCTTGTAATTATTTTCTCTCATTTATTTCTTGCATTATTTTATTTTTGTGTCACTCTCTGACCTCAATTTATTTTTTTGTGCGAGGACCGCGAGGAGTCGACGACGCTTCGAAGACCTAGTATTTAAATTTTTCTTGAGTGGAAGAGAGGCTTTGTATTTCATTTATTTCTTTTTCTTTTTCGCATCATTTCTAGTGGTTCCCGTTTGGGATCTCGCGTGTGTAAGTATAGCGGAACTGTGTCCCGTGTGCTGTGTGGGTGATTGTAATTTAGATTGCACTAGCAGCTCCCCGAGCCAATCTAGGAATTGCTTGTGCTCGTAATTATTAAGACCAAACAATACACTTAAAAGACGCACCTAGACCGCAGTACTTAGTCAAAATTAAACTGTTCTTCACGCTAATAGAACTGCCTGTCTAGGAGCGGTTTTCATTGCTTGCATTTGCATGTAGAGTAAAAAGCTTTCAATTCTGTATTGCATCCTGCATAAAAAGCGAAGGGATCACTGTAAGTATTCTTCACTCAGCATAAGCATCATCGATTTTCGTGCATCGGCTTTTCTCGATTTCCCCCTCTGATTTTCTCATTTAAATTAAACAGGAAATTGGGACTGTCCGATAGGCGTGCTTTGTGGTTAACTTAATAAGTGATAACCTAACTTTAAAATCGGTACTGCTAAACAATATTGACCAAAAAAAGGAGGAATAAAATCTGAAAATTGTTTGCGGGAGATTAATCCCCGACCTTGTATTCAGGCTGAGTGAGGGTACTTGAGTGGGTGTGAACACATTAAGGTAGAGCCCAAATCCACGTCTTCCATATCACGTTCTAACTGATCCTAGCAAATATCACAAGCCGAATAATTTTAGATTCTTTGACTAGTACCAAGTAGCCTCCGCCTGTCTCAGGTAGATAGGGGTGAAATTGCGGTACTCTGCGACAAGCTGCCAGTAACCCCCCGGGGTGAAGTTCCGGCCTTGTCAGCCTCCGCCTGCTTGCAGGTAGATAGGGGTGTGGTCACTGAATCCATCGGCTTGGGATAGGAGCGAAGAAAGGAAGGAGCGGCGGTATCTTAGGCGACAGGATAAACAGGGAAGACGCATCCGGCTCTAAGCCGACTTCCCTATAGGCTGCGTAATCCTTGCTATTTTTGCTTGAAAAATCACACTTAAAAACTACAAGATTAATTGGACTCGACTTCGAGTCCTTCACTGTGTTGAGTGTGAACCCAGGGTCTTGGATTGTCTTTTTGCTTGCTTCAGGTAGGAGTAAAATCCTACCTTCTTCTCGCTTTATCAAGATGAGTGACAGGGGAGATCTCGACGTAATATTCACTGATCTCTCTATGAGTCCCTCAAGTAACTCATCTTTAACGGTCCGAGCGCACCTTGGACCACCCAGGACTCATGACCCTCTTGAGTCCTGGTTCCCTCATACTCAGGGTGGTTACTTTCAAACCAACCCTTTTATCTCCTCCGAGATTGCCGAGGAAGACCATCGCCTCGGTAATCCTTTCCTTGATTTGCCCTCTAACACCGATATTATTTTCCAATCCCCAGAACTAGAGGACAAAATACCGCCAAGGATGCCACCTGATGAGGACCAGATGCGACAGATTCTTAATCACCTCGCCGAAGCCGAACAGAAGAATGCAGATCTCACGACGCGGATGGGACAGATCATAGTAGCTGGAGGGATCGACCGACCAATGGTCGATACCTACAACCCGGCGGAGAACGAGATCCAGAACTGGCTAGCACCCGTAGTTCCCGCCCAGGCATTCGAGCTGAAGCCCCACTTCCTTAGCCTGCTTCCGAAGTTCAACGGAAACCTAAGCGAAGAACCATACACTTTTCTCCGTGACTTCGAACTGGTGTGCAACAATCTTAGCCATCCCAATGTTGGCCAAGATTATATCCGGCTGAAGGCCACCCCTTTTGCCTTAGGAGATAAGGCTGCTCATTGGTTGAAAAACTTAGGGGTGGTATGTACTACCTGGATGCAGTTCAAGGATCTTTTCTTGAAGAAGTTCTACCCTCTCAGTAGGACTAACCAGATGAGAACAAATATCGCCAGCTTTGCTCAAGGACCCAGTGAGCCTTTCCATGAAGCTTGGGACAGGTTCAATGACTTAGTACAGAAATGCCCATGCCACGGCATTTCGAAGGCGATCTTAGTCCAGACCTTGTTCTGTGGTCTAACCCCGGAGATGCAGGGGTTAGTCAGCGCCGCCTGTGAAGGAAGCTATCTGAACAAGAACGAGCACGCTGTATGGAAGATCCTAGAACAAATGGCGGAAACCGGCAGGTCACAGGCCACAAGGGCCTATCAGTTGTCTCCCTCAATCCTATCCAATGGGACAACTTGAAGGACTGTAGCAGATCTGACTGAGGACCTCATCCCCAGCATGGGGATGATTGCCGACAAGCTTACCATGGTCGAGCAGATCCAGAAGAGAGTCGCGGAGATGGAGTCTCTTTCGAGCCTTCCAAAGAAAGTGGAGGAACTCTCTGAAAAGGTAGCTAAGATCAAGTTACCTGCCCCTTCTGCACCACCTGTACCTGTACATCGAGTCCATCTTGTACAGGAACAGGCACCGGGGTCTCAGAGCAGCTGGGATCAGACTTATACCCAGCAAAACCATCATGCACCCCCACAAGTGGAAACGGAATACGAGGAGCCTCCGCCAGTATACGAGATCAACGGGCTGTGGTATAGCCGTGACCTGATAGTCCGGCAAATCGAGATGGGGAAGGATCAGCCACACCGCCCATCTCCAGTCTACCAAGAAACCAGGCCCGTCACAGTCCCGCGCTTCCAGTCCAGGCCATAACAGGGGTACCAGCCGCAGCAACGCACATACCAGCAGGGGCCAGCACCGTCCCATCAGCAGCAGTATCGGCACGGCCAGCAGGGCCAACACAGGACCGCATCCACACAACAGCCATCCCAGCCCACCGAATTGGAGTCCCTCACCTTGGCGATCCAGACTCTGTCTGATAGGGTCCAACAGATGCAGAATGACTACCTGGACATGAGAACTGACATAAATCGGGTCTCTCGTGCCCAGGACCAACAAATGGCGCCAAGGACCCCAATTCCCGCACAGGTTCAGGCCAACCCAAATAGCTTACACCAGGGCCAGAACCGACCTCGAGATCAGGTATATTATTCAGATAATTATTTATCTGAACATGAGATCCTTTCGTACGATAATGTAAATCATATGTCCCTCAGGAGCGGAAGGACCGTGACCATACCTGATCGGGCACGGGCGCAGAAGGAAGGAGCCTCCGAGACTCTACCTGAGGAGAACTCGGAGGAAGAAGAGGAGGAGCATCACCACCACCATCGCCAGCGGAAGAAGAGGACATCTGAGTCCTCGAAGCAGCATTCTCGCATTTGCACAGAGTCAGACGACACCGATGAAGAGCCCGCACCTCCATCTGAGGAGGATCGTCCAGAAGAAGCGGAAGAAGCATCACCGGTTTCGCCTCAGCATTTTCCTTTTAGTCAGAGTCAGAGTCCGAGTCTGTATCAGAGTCAGAGTCATGTCAAGAACTCAGTTCCCGAAATTAATGAGAAGATTTCAGTTTCCGAACCTGAGTTGGAGTCAATAATCCCTTTCCCCCGAGCTCTCAAAGGTGGAAAGAAGAAAACAAAGAAAATCCAAAAAGATGACCCTGAGATGGTTGAATTTTGCAATAAACACATCAAGGTCACAATCCCTTTTGACAAGTTCGTGGAAATGACCCCTACGTTCCAAAAATACCTTAAGGTGAGATGCACACCTACTAGGGTTAGCAGGAAGACCAAAAACCGTGTTGAGAAACACGTTTTATCAGTAGCCACGACTTGTGCAATAAAGAACTCGTTTCCTCGGAAACGAAGAGACATGGGTGCACATTATGTAGCGAGTCATGTTGATGACATCGCGTTTGCACGCACTCTCCTGGACAATGGTTCCTCGATCAATTTGATGCCCGCGACCCTCTATGAGCGGCTTAATCTCGGACCTCTTAGGAAATCTAGAGCTCTTCTACAGTTCACTGACAAATCAACTAAGAGGTCCCAAGGAGATTTAAGGAACATTGTAATCAAAGTCGAGGGGCAAAAATACATGGTGGAGTTCACTGTCCTAGATATGGAAACCCCTCGCAATTGGAGAGATTCCCAGATCATCCTAGGTAGGCCCTTCCTCAGAACAGCGGGGGCCTTATTTGATTATAAGAATGGGAAGATTCAGTTCCAAACTCCAGGCGGAGATGAGGAACTTGAAATGAAGCAAACAAGATGGCAGAGACCGGACTCCGAATCCAGCACCGAGTACTCTTCTACTGGAACAGACTGCGAGCATGTAGACTTAGTTGGGCCATGGAGACAGAAACCAGCCAGCACCGATGTGTCCATCTCCTTCGAAGATGATCCAGTGCATGAGACAGTCTGCGAGATCCTCAGAAACGAGTACAACTCTGAGCCTGCATCGCCCTACAACTTCGATGACGTAGAGGCCCAGTTGGGCCTGCCAGTCCTTACATCTTTAGGACAATCGGAAGATGAGGATGACGAGTCGGACGAGGCGTTTGTCGATTGTATGGAAACTTTTGACGATCCGACTCCAGAGCCGCGCTTGGTGGCAGCTATCACAGAACACGATCCAGCCACTTCCAACACTGAACCAGAGCAGATTGAGCCAGATTTCTTAGACGATCACACTATTCCTGAGCTCAAACCCCTACCCACAACCTTGAAATATGCCTTCCTTGCGGGCCAAGACAAGAAATTTCCGGTCATTATCAGTTCGCAATTGACCGAGGAGCAGGAATCTCGCTTGCTAGAGATCCTGGAGAAAAACCGCAAGGCGATAGGCTGGAGCATTTCCGATCTCCACGGGATAAATCCCGCTCTGTGTTCGCACCATATTTACTTGGAGAACGAAGCCAAACCCTCTCGTGAATTCCAACGCCGGTTGAATCCAAATTTACGAGAGGTCGTGAAAAAAGAGATAGAAAAATGGTGTGACGCGGGTTTCATTTACCCAATCTCCGACTCTAAGTGGGTGGCCCCAATCCATGTTGTCCCGAAGAAGTCGGGAATTCAGACGACCACCAATGAGGACGGAGAGGAGATCGTGACGAGAGTACCCACGTCGTGGCACGTCTGTGTGGATTACAGACGCCTGAATGTCGTGACGAAGAAGGATCATTTCCCCCTACCATTCATTGATCAGATCTTAGAAAGATTAGCGGGGAAAGAATTCTTCTGCTTCCTTGATGGGTTCTCGGGCTACAATCAAGTAGCCATAGCTCCGGAGGACCAGGAAAAGACCACGTTTACATGCCCCTTTGGTACCTATGCTTTCAGGCGCATGCCTTTTGGGCTATGCAATGCTCCAGGTACTTTTCAAAGGTGCATGATTGCTGTATTCGCCGAAATGGTCGGCGAATTCCTGGAAGTCTTCATGGATGACTTCTCGATCCACGACGATTCTTTCGATTCCTGTCTTAGGAATCTGGACCGAGTCCTCAAGAGATGTTGTGAGGTTAATCTGGTGCTCTCCTGGGAGAAAAGTCACTTCATGGTGACGGAGGGTATAGTGTTGGGGCATGTCATCTCCAAGAGAGGAATGGAGGTTGACCCTGCCAAGGTGGACGTGATCAGACGACTCCAGCCACCAACCAACGTGAGACGGTTGCGGTCTTTCCTCGGGCATGTTGGATTTTATCAGAGATTTATTAAGGATTTTTCTAAGATTGCCCGACCGCTAACTGAGATTTTAGGCAAAGACATGGAGTTTATTGTAGATCACAAATGTCTTGAGGCCTTTAAGCTTTTACAAGGAATGATCATGGACGCACCCATCCTACAAGCCCCAGATTGGTCTCTACCTTTTGAGATCATGACGGACGCCTCTGATTATGTTGTTGGGGCTGTGTTGGGACAAAGAAGAGATGGCATCCCGTTTGCAATTCACTACGCAAGCAAAGTGCTTGATTCTGCCCAGCGTAACTATACAGTTACAGAAAAGGAAATGCTTGCGGTAGTGTTTGCCTTGGACAAATTCAGATCTCACCTAATTGGATCCAAGGTAACTGTGTTCACAGACCACACGGCACTACGGTATTTGATGGAGAAGAAGGACACGAAGGCGCGTCTTCTTCGTTGGATTTTACTTATCCAGGAGTTTGATTTGGACATCCGTGATAAACCTGGTAAGAAGAACGTAGTGGCCGATCATCTTTCTCGTCTCGAAGATCTTAATACTTCCGAGGTTTCACCAATTCGAGACTCCTTCCCTGACGAGTCGATTTTTGTTATCGACTCACTCCCATGGTACGCCAATATCGTGAATTATCTTGTCTCCAAGAAAGTTCCCGAAGATTGGCCCAAGAGCCAAATCGACTGACTAAAGTCGGACGCAAGACACTACCATTGGGAGGATCCGATCCTTTTCTTTGAATGACCGGATTGTGTCTGGAGACGTTGTATTCCTCAGGAGGAAGACCAGAGTGTCCTTTCTTTATGCCATAGCTTAGAGGCAGGAGGACACCACTCCGGGAAGAGGACCGCATGGAAGGTACTTCAGTGTGGCTTCTACTGGCCGACTCTGTTTCGCGATGCCACCGCCTTCGCGAAGTCGTGCCCAGTTTGCCAGAGAATGGGAGGAACCGTTGGTTCCAAGGATGAGATGCCAATGCAGCCGGTCATCATTTGTGATGTCTTTGACGCCTGGGGCATCGATTTCATGGGCCCATTCCCTGTCAGCCAAGGGTTTGAATATATCCTTCTTGCGGTAGATTATCTGTCCAGATGGGTGGAGGCTATCCCAACCCGAGCCGCAGACAGCAGGACTGTCTGTAAATTCATTAGAGAGCACATAATCTCTAGGTTCGGGATTCCCAAAATGATGATATCAGACGGGGGTAGCCACTTTGTGAATCGGGAGGTGAAGAAACTCCTGAAGGACTACGGCATCGAACACCATGTCGCGAGTCCTTACCACCCACAAACCAATGGTATGGCTGAGGTGTCAAATAGGGAGGTGAAAACCATATTGCAAAAGCTTGTCCGCCCGGACAGGAAGGACTGGTCTCAGATTTTGGATCAAGTCCTCTGGGCGTATAGGACTGCTTACAAGACACCGTTAGGCACCTCCCCATTCCGAATGGTATTCGGAAAGCCGTGCCATTTGCCCGCGGAGTTAGTGCACAAATCAGAATGGGCAATAAAGAAGGTCAACTGGAACACACACCTGGGTCAGAAACAGAGAGACATGGATCTGAATGAGCTTGTGGAAGTCAGAAACCGAGCATACGACAACAGTTTGGTGTACAAGGACAAGGTGAAGCGT
Source organism: Ottelia alismoides (assembly GCA_037367405.1). Classification (NCBI taxonomy): domain Eukaryota; kingdom Viridiplantae; phylum Streptophyta; class Magnoliopsida; order Alismatales; family Hydrocharitaceae; genus Ottelia; species Ottelia alismoides. The sequence goes on from JAZKJV010000408.1 coordinate 340,256, forward strand.
TGGCATGATAGATATATCAGACGAAAGACCTTTGTTCCTGGACAGAAGGTATGGTTGTTCAATGCTAGGCTGAAGATTTTCCAAGGCAAGTTAAAGTCTAAATGGACGGGACCATTTGTCGTCCGTACGGTGCATGATAGTGGATGTGTCGAGATCTCAGATCTCGCAGATGACGCACCGACATTCCTAGTGAATGGGTAGCTGTTGAAGCACTTCGTCGAATCCAACGAACAGTTAGTCCATGTTGAGGAGATTGTATTCATGCGCGAGATAGATACAGCAGATTCACATCGAGCCGCGTATGAGACCTTGCAGCAATGAACTCCAGCCATCAGCAGCATCTTGAAAGATTCACACCGACTCATCTGTGTATACCATCAATCTTGTACATCCTATCCTTTACCCCCGCGATTCTAGTAACCCATCCCCACATCATCGAACCATTATCTTGGACTATACTTAGGATGACCAGATCCTAAGTATAGGGGGGAGGGGTCACCTGAGTCGGTTCACTGTACATTCTCCAGATCACATTGGTCCTCATACTCATTTCCTACCGATACTTAGGCTGACCTGAGCCTAAGTATAGGGGGGACCGATGCCTGCATTGATACTCATCCACTTCCCATCCCTCCCTCGTCCGCCCCATTTTTTTCTGATCTTCTTCTACACTTAGGCTGCCAGAGCCTAAGTATAGGGGGGCGGGACGACTTCTATACTTTTTGTTACTTTAGCTCTCATATGCTTAGCCCGAGCTATGTCTTTTTAGTCGCTTTCGTGCTCTGAGGACATAGCACACGCTAAGTAAAGGGGGCGTGTATATATTACATATATACTTTACCCATAGCTCGTACTTTCGCGTATTTTCACATATTTTTGTATATATTTTGCAATAATTATGGGTGGGTAAAAATTGAAAAAAAAATTATACTTGTATAATACTTGTAAACCTTTTGTAAAATTTAAAAAAAAATTAAAATTAAAATTTTGTATACTTGTATAATATGTACTATTGTATAATACTTGTATAAAAAGTTGTAAAATTCTTGTAAAACATACTTTTGTAAAATTTGTTGTAAAATAGGATGTATACCAAAAAAATCGTGTATACTATGTACAAATTGTATCAACTAAAACTTGTTGTAATTAATAAAAAATAGCTGTAAACTAGAAAAATAAAACAAAAAGGCTTCTTATTTAATCTTGCATATTATCCTTGCATTTCAAAAAAAAATGTCTTGCATTTCATTCATAGCATGTCATCTGCACCTCTCATCTGCATATCTTGCATATGCTAGGTGGAAAGCTAGTGGGTTCTGAACCAAGTTATGAGTAGATATTGAGGATGGACTTGATTTGACCTTAATCCACCTAATTTCAGAGGAACCTTATAGGAGATGGAGTTAAGATTTCTCAGGTCAAGTGACTTAATTCTTTGAGTCCGCAAGTCTATGTTCACATGTCATCTTGATTAGTCTAAGTAGAATATCTCGTGCACACGCATGATTCTTATAGACAGTGACCTAACTTGGACAAGCACAATGCACATAGCTCTTCATTGATGAGGTGGTGAGGAGGTAGAATCCTTTAGCTTGGAGTAGCACACGGGTGGAAACATCCGTCCTCCTCTAGGGAGGGTAGTGCATCTCAACCTAGTCTGGTGGTGTTGACATCTAAGGACAGGATGCTGTGGGTTGCAATAATGCTTCAAAAGAGGGATAGTCTACTGGCTCAAGAGGAAAAAACTCCTGATGTACATGCTGCACCTTGTATATAGTTCCAAAAAAGAAAAAAAGAAAAAGAAAAAAATGTAAGAACTCCAAAAAAAATAGACAGGCCAAAACAAAAAAATATATTATTGCCTGTCGGAGTATGTATATTAGCAAGAAGTCTGCAGCTAGATGACTTGGCTACACTGGTCAGGCATCCCGGGATAGGTAGCTACACTGGCTACCGTCCATTCTTTTCTCTACCCCCTCCTCTTGAGTTGGTCGCACTTGAACTTAGAAGGGAATACCCCGCTCCTCGAGGAAAGAGTTACTGGACCGGGTTATTGAGTTACCTTGTTAGAGGAGGCTGGTTCCGAGTCATTTCTGATGTGGAGAGCTATATCTCACTTACACAGTACAAGTAAGAATCATAGTCATCAGAAATTTGCGTTTGAGGATTTGTTCTGACCTGACTATTGAGGCGTCTTGAATAGAAGACTTGTGGAACTTGAAGTCTGTTAGGTCTTAAATTCAGATCCCAGTAAGGTTCCGCCACACAATTAATCCAAAGGTCGAGTCAAGCTCCATTTTCAACTTTTGTTCATGACCTTGGTATGGAACCCAATCTCATTTCACTCTTGCATTTCATTTTAGTTGCTCGGGGACGAGCAAGGTTTAAGTATAGGGGGTTGATGAATCTGTGATTCATCACTTCAAAAGTCAAAAATAGAGCCTTGTTCCCGAGAAAATAGATGCATGTTTCCCTTTATATTGCATAAATAGCATTCTTGCATACATTCATAATTCATACATGTTAGCAGTCCATTTGCATTTAAATAAGAAGCCAAAAAACACTTGTAAAATAACCATTCACTAAAATAATCTCTTCTCTATAATTTGTACTCCTTAGTTAATCATATAGGGAAGAATGCCAAAAATCCCCTTTGTAAAATAGCCAATAAAGCCTGAGAACCCCTGTACACTAAAATGCACATAAAGCCCTCCTACAAACTCCGAATTAGGTCTACTTACTCTTAGAATACTGCACATTAAAAGACCTTTAAAATGAGACTAATTTCATTGAATTTGGAGTTTGTATGGGAAAGTTGGGTTTTTGTGGCCACTTTGAATACTACATAGGTGTATAATTATATCATATTTGACCTCATCTCCGTCTTTGGTCAACATGAAACTTGTAGATCTCATCGAGATCTACAACTTTCATGTTTTGAGTTTTTCCAAATTCGGCCCCCTCTTCTCTCTACACATTCATTTACTTCCAGCCACTCACAGCAGGCCACGTGGCGCCCTCTGGTTGCGCCACGCGGCCCGCTCCCCCTTGCCTCATCCGCCTCATCTTCCAGTCGTTGGATCTCCTCCTAAGATCCAACGACTCCAGGCGTTCCACGCACGCCCCTTTGCCTGGGTCGTCAGATCATCTCGTGCCCTCTCCATCGCCGTTCATTAGCGCCTTAAGCAGAGCTTGCCACGTGTCAAATCCTCAACCCTCTGATCGACCTCTGCCTTTCCATCTCAGCCGCATTTTCCGCCTTTTCTTCTCAACCGCTCGATCATTTCCATCTGCTCATCCTAGCCGCTCACTAGCGCTTCGCCTGCAGCTCGCCACGTGGTTCAACAGCAGCCCATCATCACCGCGCCCCGATCTAATCCTACCCGGCCATTTCTTCTTCAATATCCACCGTTGGATCACACGATCCAACGGTGGAGACTTCGTCTCCTACCTCCGGGTACCCCCTCTCTCCCACGTTCCCTGCCTTGCGGGAGGGGCGCCCCCTTCCTATTCTTGGCAGCACCTCGACCACCGCAGATGAGCACCGCCACCTCCACGATGTAGCCCACTCGTCCCTCATCCTCGCCGTCTACCTCACTCCCCACTACGACCACCAGAGAAGCCCCACTACTTCCATGAACCTCGCCTCGTCGCCAACACTGCTGCCACCTTCAACCTTTAAATACTCCACCACCGGCAACCTTCAGCCGCATCCGCCACTCCAGAGAGCTTCCCTGAGCTCTGATCTTCCAGTTGGTGACAGCAATTCGGCGATTCATCGAGCGAATATGGGTTTCAGCTCCGGCGAGATCCACGGCAGCTCCGTCGTGTCGCAGCCACTCCTCCGAGCAGCTGCTGGAGCTCGGGACACCACCGGTCCCTCGAGCGAAGACCTGGACCCCAAGCAGGAGGTTCAATCCCCAGGTGAACCCCCTCCATTCCTCCTCCGATCTTCTTCTTATTTTCCTTTTATTTTCTCCGATTTTATTACGCATCCACGATCACCTTCTCGCTTCCATTCCACCTCGCCGAGCTTCGCGTCGAAGCTCCCATCCTCGTTGACCCCCCCGCACCTTCCGACGACGCACGTCAACCTTCATCAGCTCCAGCTCCGCCACCTGGCCGGAGCATCGTCGCCCGACCGCCTCCCTTCGCCTTAGGCCTCGCCAACCAACTTCACTTCTTCACAAACACACGCACGAGCTCCGGTTCTATCTTTCACACTTGCAGTTACCCAGCTTCTCATTGAACGGAGCTTCACCGGAGCCAACTCGGAGCTTCATCGCCATCACCAACCATCCACCCTCCGCCTCTCCTGAAGCCACCGGAGGCTTCGTCGGCCATCCGCGCATCTTCTGAGGCACCTCCGACTCGCCATCGACCTTCACTGACGCCGGGAGGGAAAGGCGGAGCAACAACAGCTACGCCGGAGCCCCGCCTTCTCCTCCGCAGGAGGCGGAGGGCCGTCGAGGAAGAAGCCCCAGTGGCCGTTCGATCATCTCGATCGAACGGTTTGCAGTCAGCCACGTCGCCCGCCACCGGAGCTGCCATCGACCGTAGGATCATCATTGATCCCACGCTCAGGAGAAAGCCACGTCATCATCTTCAGCCTCCATCGACCGCCGTTGGATCATCATCGATCCAAAGGCCTGAGGTCACGCCACGCGTCGGCACCGACACCCCTCGGATCCATCTTGATCCAAGGGCCTTCATTACGCTACGTAGCCTCGGTCCGAACCTCCTCTCCGAGCCTAGGTTCGGGTCGCACAAACCTCACTCCAGACCTCCAGAGCGCCCGAGCCTAGCTCCGAGCCTCCGCAGCCATCCGAGCCTAGGCCGCCCACGTGAGGAGCACGTGCGGCCTGGGTAATTTACACAGAGGCCCCTGGAGCTTTCCATAATTGCAAAAAAGGTCCATGTGAAGCTGAGCCCACGTGAGGAGCACGTGCCCTGTGGAGAATTTGCACAAAAGTCCACAACATTATAGGTAATTGCATTTTAGTCCCTGTATGCATATTTGCTTATTGTATTTTTATTTTTCTGTATTGCATTTACACCCCTGAGTTTGCACGCATCCCTAGGTTGCATTTTACATCATTTTGCAAATCTAAAAATTGCATTTTGTTGAGAATTTTGTCCTCTGTCTATTGGTCCACGTGTCACATTTTTGTATTTTCAGTTGAATTATTAATGAATTAATTGGTGAATTTTTGACATATTTTGCCCAGTGACACCTTTTAATTTGTAGTTAATTCTCTGAGCTTCCAAAAATCATCAAAAATTCACAGTAGCTTAAGGACAATATTCTTAACATACCATAAAAATTTCATGTCATTTGCACGCATATCGAGGCCTTAATAAATTGTTAAGTGATTTTCTTAATTTAATTTTAATAAATTCATTTCACATTGAAACTCAGATCTTTCAGTTTTCCTGGATCCCTTATTATTAGTGCTATCTAGGATGATTTTAGTTCTTGAAGAATTTGTGGTTTGTTATTTATTAAAAATTAAAAATTGAAAATCACCCTGTCTGCATATTTAATTTCTAGTAAATCCATTTAGTGTCTGAAAAATCCAAAAAAATTAGTGTAGGTCATTTCCATCAGCATTAATCATCTGTTTTCATACTTTTTGGACTTCATTTGATATATTAATTAAATTGAAACGTTAAATTGGCCTGCATTTTCTGCATAAGTCTGCATAAAAATTAAAAAGACCAAAAAAATACCTCCTCGAAAATCCGACACTTGGACGCTTGTTAAAATTTACCTAAGGAGACAGATGCCTCCCTGAGATCGACCTTGGACTTCACCAAGTAAAAAAAATATGCCGCTTAAAATTAACTTAACATTAATTGATAAGTGGTTTTTGACTAGCCTCTCATACCCGACTGCAACGAACTATTAACATTAATTTGGACATTAATTTGACCTAATTCACTAAGGGTACCTGACGGTTATCACTCAAGCATTCATCATCATTTTCTCTATTGCATCAGCTTTTTCCAATTCTCTCACTGTTTTTCTAAACTAAGATAAATGAATTGGGACTAGACGGTAGACGTGATTGCTTGTGTCGATTAATTACAGTGACAACTAATCTCTAAAATTAGGACTGCTAATTGAACTGGACCAAAAAATTAACTAAAATTAACCCTTGTTTGCAGGAGAGTAACCCCGACCTTGATTTCAGGCTGAGTGAGGGTACAGAGAGTGTGTGTGCACACCCTAAGGCAGAACCAAAATCCCCGCCTGCCATATCACATACCCTGATCCGAGCAAATATCACAGGTTGAATTACGAGTTCAACTGACCAGCGCCAAGTAGCGTCTGCTTGCTCCGGTAGGTAGATAGGGGTGAAATTGTGGTGCACCGTGACAAGTTGCTAGTAGCCTCCGCCTGTTCCAGCAGGTAGATAAGGGCGAAGTTAAAGCCTTGTCAGCCTCCGCCTACTTTGGTAGGTAGATAGGGACATGTCCTTGAACTCTCAGTTAGGGATAGGAGCGAAGAAAGGAAGGGCGTTGGTATCTTAGGCAACAGGTTAAACAAGGGAGACGCACCTGGCTTTGAGCCGACTTCCCTATAGGTCGCGTAACCCTTGCTATTTATCTGAAAAATCACACTTAAAATCAACCAGATTAATTGGACTCAATTTCGGGTCCTTCATTGTGTTGAGTGTGAACTCAGGGTTTGCTCTTGCGTTTGTCTGTGTCTGTCCGTGTGCGTTATCCTATGTAATTGCACATTTTCTACCTCGATCTACTTACATTCATCCTTTCCTCCTCAAGATGTCGGGATATTGGTCCCCATACCCTGAGACCTCTGGTCATTCTTCTTCGACCATATATCGCTCATCTTCACCTTCTCCTTCTTCCATGTATCCTCCGCCATCCACGGGGGACCCTTACCCGTGGTCGGTTCCACCTCAACCCGATATGAAGTCAGAAATTCGATCGACTTCTCCACTTCTTTGTATTTCTCACCTACTCCATATTTTAACACTCCGGATTCACTTCCATCTTAGGATGGCTATCCTTATTCTCAAGAACTTTCTAGAATCAAATAACCAAATGAAGAACAAGCCACTGCTGAGACAGATGATTGGAAGAATTATGTGCCCCCACATACTTCATTCTCGCCTCAAGTAAGGACCAGAAAACAATTTACATAGACACCACCCGACTTTACCTTAGGGCATAACATGGTTGATCGAACATACCGAATGGAGAGGCATGCACCTTATAATCTTCCTGACTTGATTGACCATAATAATCAAGCCTACATTGACCGGCCTTAATATCATACATTCGGAAGCCTACTCATTCAAGGACTTGAACTCATGAGCTAGACTTACCAGTTCCCCGTTCATTGACTCCATTACATGAGGCTCCGACCAATATCTGCCACACAGATAATCCATACTTGACCCAGAATTACATGCCAGAGTCTAGGTATGTTGAGTATGGGACCCCAATATCTCAGCAATACCCTCCAATTGAGCAGAACTCTCCAATGTTTTGTCATGAGAACTTTTTGAAGGATGACATTTCTAGGCTTATTGAGAAGAATGAATCATTCGGTGCCAAGTTGAGGGATGTCATAGAAATATTGCACTCAATTTCTGCCAGTCTGGGTATGAAGGTGGAAAAGGAATAAGTAGATTTATGTTTAAAACCGAGCAAGCATTAGGGAACCCACACCTTTTGTACAACTGGAGTCCATTCTATCTCCCTCTTCTACTAACCACTTACCCTCCAATCCAATGTCTGGTCATTCATCCATCAAAAACACCAAAAAATTGAAAATTCCAAAAAGGCCAAAACATTGAAAAATCAGAAAATCACATAAAATAGAAAATGAAAAGGACCTAAAAAAATGGATCCTGCCCTAAGGGAAGCACTCAATGAAGATTTGATTTTTAATCTTCCCTTAATAAAGGCCATAGATCACTTCCCAGACCTCAAACGATTTGTGAGAAGTAAATTGATGCCCAAGAGGTCGGGCAATAAGAGAATAAGGACTGAAAGACACATAGTGTCTATGGCCACCTCCTTGGTGATAAGGAGAAAGACCAAGAGGCGCAGAGTGAAGCGGTTGCCCTGAGTTGAGTGTGAAATCAAAGACACCATCTTTACCCATGCAAGAATCGATGATGACTCGCAGATAAATATCCTCTCGACTTCTGTGTTTGACAAGCTCAAACTCGGGACAATCGGAAAGTCGAGAGAGATCGTTCAGCTGGTTGATCGATCTATCAAACGGTCGAGAGGAACCATTTCAGTCATCATAACTTTCCAAGGTTCTATACTCCAGGTAGACTTCATGGTCATTGACATTGAGCACCGAGGAGAGTTCACCGAGTCTCCTATTATTCTCGTGAAGCCGTTCTTAGCCTTGGCTAAGGTGACTATAAATTGCGAGACTCGGGAAATCGATTTTACAGCATTGGAGCGCTTCGACCACACCCATTCTTTGATACACTTTACTCTAAGGTGACCCGCATATCCGTTGACGGTCGTGACCATCGAGAGGTAGATGAGTCCCGCCTATCTGCTACTCTTGAGAGACTGACTGTTCGTACGACCGTTGGTTCTGAGACTCCCCACACATCCACTTCATTAATTGCTTGCACCACCACCGTGACAGCTTCTAAGGAGGACTCACGACCAGAAGCTATCATTGAGTCGGACACGACCTTTGTTGATTGCCTTGACCATTTTGATAATCCGACACAAGAGCCCAACAATGCAAATCCAACTTGGATCACTAGCACCTTCTCAAGACGCGTGCTGACCCTACAGGAATATTACAATCTATATGGTGACTCGTCTGATGAGGAACCCATGGTCAACCCCACACCACATCCCGGACCTTCAAAGAAAACAACCGAGACTAAATTGACCCCACATAAAAACATGGTTGCTCCCTCCTCTAGTCGGTTATCCAGTGAGAGGAAGTCAAGAATTGATTCCTCGATGTGTTCCTCTGAACCCCTCAAGGCGTGTCGCTCTCTACTCTCTCTTAATGATTCAGGTTCAAGAAAACCAACCAAGAAAGTTTCCTTCAACATTCCGGAGAAGGAATTTTCAGAGGAATCCTCATCGGGTCTGGATAAGTTGGTTTATATGAGTGAGCCCAGTTCGGTTGTTCTCAAGCCATATCTGAGCAAGCAGTCATGTGTCGACCCTAGTTGGACGATCCCTACACCTCACCATTATTCATCTAAGGATGATTCCAACAGAGACACACTTGTATATTCCTTACCTCCTCGTTCACGCAAGAAGGTTCATCACAAACCTTCTTGATCCTTGTATATTCTCACTCCTCCATAAATAGATTTTCCCTCCCTCCCCAGTGATTCGAATCACTCACCCCAACTCCATATCATTTCATTTTATGGCTATACTTAGGATGACCAGATCCTAAATATAGGGGGGAGAGTGACCCGAGTCTCTTAATCATTCGATGTATATTCTCCAAATCCCATTGGTTCTCACACTCACTTCTGTCCTATACTTAGGCTGACCAAAGCATAAGTATAGGGGGAACCGATGCCCACCATGTATATACTCATCCATTTCCCCTCTTGACCTCGCTTGCCCCATTTTCGATCTTCTTCTACATTTAGGCTGCCAGAGCCTAAGTATAGGGGGGCGAGACGACTTCTATACTTTTTATTACTTTAGCTCTCCTACGCTCAGCACGAGCTATGTCTTTTTCCTCACTTTTCGTGCTCTGAGGACATAGCACACGCTAAGTATAGGGGGCGTGTATATATTACATATATACTTTACCCATAGCTTGCACTTTCACGTATTTTCGCGTATTTTTGTATATATTATGCAATAATTACGGGTGGGTAAAAATTGAAAAAAATTGTAAAATACATGTATATTTGTAATACTTGTAAAGCTCTTGTAAAATCTGTAAAAAAATTGTAAAATACATATATACTTGTATATTGTATAACACTTGTATAATTTGTATAATACTTATAAAACTCTTGTAAAATTTTGTAACGTAGAAGGTATACCAAATAAAAAACACAAAAAATAGGCTTCTTATTTACTCTTGCATATCATCCTTGCATTCAAAAAAAATGTCTTGCACGTCATCTACATAGCAAGTCATCTACATCTCATCTGCATATTTTGCATATGCATGTGAAAAGCTAGTGGGTTCCGAATCAAGTTATGATTAGATGTTGAGGAGGGACTTGATTTGACCTTAATCCAGCTAATTTCATAGGAACCTTATAGGACCTGGAGTTAAGATTTCTCAGGTCAAGTGACTTAATTCTTTGAGTCCGCAAGTCTATGTTCACATGTCATCTTCATTAGTCTAAGTAGAATATCTCGTGCACACACTTGATTCTTTTAGACAGTGACCTAACTTGGACAAGCACAATGCAAGTAGCTCTTCATTGATGAGGTGGTGAGGAGGTAGAATCATTTGCCTTGGAGTATCACACGGGTGGAAACATCCGTCCTCCTCTAGGGAGGGTAGTGCATCTCAACCTAGTCTGGTGGTGTTGACATCTAAGGCGGGATGTCGTGGGTTGCAATAATGTTTCAAAAGAGGGATAGTCTACTAGCTCAAGAGGAAAACTCCTGATGTACATGTTGCACCGTGTATATAGTTCGAAAAAAAAGAGAAAAAAAGGGGGAAAATGCAAAAACTCCAAAAAAGTGGACAGGTCTGAGTGAAAAAAAATTGCCTGCCGGAGTATGTATATTAGCAAGAAGTTTGCAGCTGGGTGACTTGGATACACTGGTCAGGCATCCTGGGATAGGTAGCTACATTGGCTACCGTCCATTCTTTTCTCTCCACCTCCTCTTCTTGAGCTGGTCGCACTTGAACTAAGAAGGGAATACCCCGCTCCTCGAGGAAAGAGTTATTGGACATGGGAATTAGAGTTACCTTGTTAGAGGAGGCTGGTTCTTTGCCATTTCAGATGTGGAGAGCTATTTTTCACTTACACGATACAAGTAAGATTCATAGTCATCAAAAATTTGCGTATGAGGATTTGTTCTAACTTGATTGTTGAGGCATCTTAAATAGAAGACTTGTGGAACTTAAAGTCTGTTAGGCATTAAATTCAGATCCCAATAAGGTTCCGCCACATTATTAATCCAGAGGTCGAGTCAAGCTCCATTTTCACCTTTTGTTCATGACCTTGGTATGGAACCCAATCTCATTTCACTTTTGCATTTCATTTTAGTTGCCCAGGCACGAGCAATGTTTAAGTATAGAGAGTTGATGAATCTGTGATTCATCACTCTAAAAGTTGAAAATAAAGCTTTGTTCCCAAGTAATTAGCTGCATATTTCCACTTATATTGCATAATTAGCATTCATGCATGCATAAATAATATCTGCATTTTAGTATTCATATACGCATTAAATAAGAAGCTTAGTTCACTTGTAAAAATCACATGTATATTCACCATATTTCACCTATTTGTATATATTTTATACTAACTCCAAATCCAATAAAACCAACTCTATAGTGTATATATTACTAACACTAATAAAGGAAAAATATCAAAAAAGTAACTAGTAAAATTGACCAATCAAACCCGAGTCCAAGTTTGACACTAGGAACCTTAAAACGTGCATATCGCTCTCATACAGTGTCCGATTTAGGTCTACTCACTTTTAAAGTAATATACATTCAAAGACCTTCAAAATGAGACTAATTTCATTAAAATCGGAGATCGTATGCAAATCTTGGGTTTTGGGCCCCTATTGTATATTGTATATACTGACCTTTTTGTCCTTGTATTTTATCTTTTTATTTTTGTACTTATTAAAAATACAAAAAAAATAGATTAAGTTGTAAATATTTCTTTCATATTTTTCTAACTTTATTTTGATTTTTCTCGAATTTCAAAATGACAAAAATTAGCAAAAGATAAAATACGGTATTTTATATCTGTAAGGTACCACCCAAAAATATATTTTGTACAACTGACTTCTTTTGATTTTCGGCTCTTTATGAAAGTTGTAGATCTCGTCGAGATGAGCAACCTTTATGTTGATCACTTTTTGATTTAACCCATTTTGTTATTTCTTTTCAATTTTTCTTTACATTTACTTTGTAAATTTTCTGGGAGCAACACGTGGCAGCTCCTGGAGCCGCCATGTGTCACCTCATTTTTTATTATTTTCATATTTTATTTTATTTTATTTTATTTTTTATTTATTTATTTTAATTATTTATCTATTTGCATTTATTTATTTATTTTAATTTATTTTAATAATTTCTTTTACCTTTATTTTCTCTTTTATTTTTAGTTGCCTATTATACTATTTTATTTATTTTATTCACCTTTTATTTCTTCTCCCTCTACTTGCCTTCCACTCCAAGCCACCACTTTCTCCACCACTCCATTCTCTCCACTTCTTCTCCAACTTCCCTTTTCTCCTCTTTTTATTCCCCTCATCCTCCACCCTTTTTCTTCATCTGCCATTCTACGAGAGAGAGGTCCGAGCCTCGTGTAAGTTATGAGGTGACAGCTCCTCTTTAGACGTTGAGCGACGACGACCTGCATGCGAGATCCGTGGTTAGTCTCTGCGTAGTGAACTTCCTGTCAAGATCGCAAAGCTTCTCTGATTTTTCATCGAACCGGATCGAGGCTACAACTGGAGCTCATCTTAGATGCTCCGCCCCTACGACGAAACCACCTTAGGTAAGTATTCCTTCATTCTCCTTATTATATTATTTGTCTAACATCAATTTTTTTATCTTGTTCATTTCATTGTCATTTCATTTTCATCATCACATTATTTTTACCATCAAATCCACCACCTTACATTCACTACCACCCCCATTACTACATTAACCATTATCACCACCACCATCACAATCCACCTATTCATTCACATTCTTATTCCATGTTTACAAAAAAAATTACAACAAAAAATTTTGCAAAAAAACACAAAAAAAATTGCAGGTCATGCACCTCGTTAGCAGCTCCCCCCTCAACCGGCCACCACCTCTAGGTCGGCCACCGCCTGTGACTCCCGCGCCCAACGGTGGTGCCGCTGTCATGCAAGACACCTTCGCCAAGGCATGACCGACCCCGCAGCCCTCCAGCAGCGGCACCGGTGGTCATGCACCGCGAACAGCGTGCATCCTACGTGGTTGTCCTCAGTGTCGCCGCCCGCGTGTCTGCCACTGTCCGCCTCCACTTGCCCCCGCGTGCGACGGCTGTGCGCTCCTCCAACGCCAGGCGCAGCCGCCTGTCGACCATCCTGCTTGGCCAACAGCGCGCCCTCCCATCCGTGGGGTACCCCCTTCAGCCGCGTAGCCATCCAGCCCCTCACCGTCGAGCCGTGCCTCGCCGGCATCCGTCGTAACGCCAACCGCCTCTTGTGGCCTGTGCCTCCCTCCGCGCGCCGCCCAACCACGTGCGGCGCTTCACCGTGCGTGACCGTGACCACGTGGCTCCACCTCCAGACGTCAGCCGTGGTCGTCGCGCACTGCCCAGTTTCACAAGCTCCGTGCGCCGTGCCCGCCGTACTCCTTTTTAGCCCTAGCTTGGGTGACAAGAAAGGAAGTGGAAAGCCCAGGTCGATCTTATTTTATTTTATTTTTATTATTTGTAGAAATTGCAATTGTGTCCTTTTAGGTTTCTTTATTTTCGAAGACATCCATGTGCATGTTTGTTTATTTATTTTCACTTTCAGTTTTGCAAAAACACCCCCGGGTTTGTATTCTAATTTGGACATTGATCTCACGTCAATTTTTAATACAAAAATAACATTTTGTTGAGTAATTAATTCTGTATATTTTGGCTATTTATTTATATTTTATGAATATCAGATTATTTTTTAAAAATCAGAGTTTGAAATTAAGTGATATTTTACCCATTTAAGCTCTGAAATTTGCACAGACATATTTCTTGCTCCAAAAACTGTTAAAAAATTATGGATGATGCCTCTAGTTGTGTTTTAAATTTTTTTTCCAAATTTCATTCAAATTAGATGTCTTTTCAACAACAACAACAACAACAAAGCCTTTTCCCACAATTAAGTAGGGTCGGCTACATGGATTCTTCGCCTCCATTCAGATCTATCTTGGGTCAATCTCGGACTTATCTCCAAAAAACTAAGATCCCTTCGTATAGTCTCTTTCCAACACTTTTTGGGCCGACCTCGCCCTCTCTTAGCCGGCTCAACATCCCAACACTCGCATCTCCTAACCGGTGCATCAGTTGACCTTTTTTTGTAAATGACCAAACCATCTTAAGCGGTTTTCTCGCATCTTATCCTCGATCGGAGCTACACCAACTTTATTTCTGATTGCATCATTTCGAATCCGATCTTTACGTGTATGTACACACATTCAAATTAGATGTCTTTTATGTAAAATAAATTATTTAGTGATTTCAATAAAGGCTTTTTAGTTAAATCCACAAATATCATTTTTGAGAAATTTCAATTTTCCTGGATTCCTTATTAAAATATATATTTGAGATAATTCTTTTTGTGGGTAATTTTATTCCATGGATTTACTAGGAATTAAATACTAATAGTCACTCTATTTTCAGTGAAAAATTTATAAAAAATCATAAAGTGTCGGAAAATTCTAAAAAAATAGTGTAGCTTCATTTCATCATATTTCACTCTTAGTAAATTTTTCATAATTTCCATATCATTTGCATGAAAAAATTGCATAAAAACCCCCCAAAAAGTTTGCATTTTTCATCGTTGCATCTTAAGTCCAGAAAATCCGAAAAAAAATACATTTTACATTCATCATTGCATTAGGTTTATAGGAAAAATGAAATTTTGCTGAATTTGGATTAATTTAGTATTAAAATTAATTCGGCTAAGTTCCATGTTTTCTTAGTAACCTAGTTCATCCAAGGTCGTGCATTTGCATTTTTTTATCGCATAAAAATTTAAAAAAAAACACTTAGAAAATCGTGATCTAATTCATCTAATCTGATCCTGAGTTGTTCCTTTACCTCCTTGAGTCGACCCTGGGGCTTGCCTAGATAAACAAACATAAAACCACACATTAATTTCATTCGATGATTCATCGACCCGTGTGGTTATTTTTTATCGATCCGGATTTATCTAACTGCAACGAAATCGTTAATTTGACACCATTAAAAGGGTTGATTCAAGACCAATCAACAATATGTGTCTTTCAGTCTGTATTCTTATCCTATCCGATCTTTTTGACATTAATTTACTCTATATAAATCTTTCCACGTGGGGGAAGTATTCAATGGCCTAATTTAAGGGAGGTTCAAAAATCGATCTTTTATCCAGTGCTTCCCTCAGAGTAAGATCTAGAATTTTTAAATCTTCTTCACTTTGATTTTTATGGGCTTTCTGGTTTTTCAATTTTTTGGGTGTTTATGAATTTTTTGATTTTTTGGTCTTTTCGGTGCCGTGTGTAGATGAGTCATTTTCCCAAGCAGATGAGGAGCTTAGATATGCAGGATTAGAGTCATCCCTAAGGGAATAGTATTTAGAAGTGTCGATGTCAGAGTCATCCCTAGAGTGAATGGGTTTTTGAGTATTCTCGGTGTTTTCAACATTAGACCCAATTATTGTATCTTCCACTTTCATACCCTAGCTACCATAAAATGAAATTAGTCGGTCACTGAAATTTCTGAATTTTTCCTCCATTAATTCATATCTCTTACTTATCCTCGAAATGCCATCCTCGAAAGACTTTTCATGATCAATCATGTAAGCAGTCTATGTTAGGGGTGCACATGGACCGGATTGGTTCAGATTTTAGCTTACTCCATGTTCAATCCAATCTTAACGGATTTTTGTTTTTTGGAATCCAATCCAATCCATCAAAAATTCAAATCCAATCCGATCCAATACATCGGATTATGTATTGGATCAGATTGATTCGGATTTTTACATTTACATTTTCCCGCTCAATAGCCTACTCTTGCAAGTTTATACTTTACAACACACTAGCCCTCGAATATTCAAATATTGACTTAAAATCGAGAATATGAATATATGTAAATAAAAGAAAAGAGAAATCACATAATCAAGTGAAGGTTGAAGAATTCCATTAATCCATTATAAAAAGTTGATGACTATACAATCAAATTAAACGATTATATTAAATTTGAAACTTAAGTTTTTTTAATAAATAACACATTTAATATGTTTTTTTGTAATTGATTCCTTTCAAATGATTTGAATAAGAACATTACAAGTTAACAAATAAGGATACAAGAATAAGTTATCAAACAATACAAGATCATATGATTATATTTCTTGCAATAATGAATTTAACAAATAATGAAAATATACAATCAACAAATAATGACAACTAACAATGTGAGAATTTTATGTAGGAGACTAACACATTATTGGTGTGTGCATTGATGTTTGACGATGACGCATATATTGAAAACATATTCTCCTTTCAGACTGAAATCAATAAAATATTAGATAAGCATCAACTGTAGGACAATCAAAATCATTTTAACCCATACCCCATTATCGCTCATCGCATATGAAAAAATGATATTTGTATCTAACTCAACTAAACTCTTCAAAAATGAGTCAACCAACATTTTGCTAGCAAATCAAAAACATCAACCACTAATTACAGAAATTGATAAGAGGAGATTTCAAGAAATCCATATATGCCTTCTGCTTGAAGAGGATATTAATGTAGATAGATCACTCAATAAAGATACGCATCCACAACAATCCATGCTTCAATGGTAGTTGTGAAGGAAATGAGTTCGATTTTACCCAACGTGTCTTGCATATCTTCTGTAGAAATATGACAAGGTAATTTTGCGAACTTAAAAAATTTGATATGATAAAATAGCATGGAAGAAATAACGATCATATATAAGAGAGCCATGAAAAGTATGTACACACATATCTGCCATAGACGATTTTACAAAATAAAACTTTGGTTTTAAAATCGTAAAGATACCACCTGGACGAAGTAGACAAGAACCACAAAGGGGTCTTACGCAGAGAACTCTTCTACCATCCTGCCAAGGTCAGAGGGGTTGTGGGCGGTGGAATCGAGCTCCACCATGGCAGCATAGAATATGTGGCCCACTTCCTCGTCCAGGCGCACGGTGGAAGGAGGTCGGGGGCAGTAGGGTACATCGAGGGGGGAGCATGCTTTGTCCAAGCACACATGGGAAGGGGGGATGGTAGGGTACATGATGGGGGAGCATGCCTTGTCCATGCGCACATGGGAAGGGAGGCAGGGGTGGTATGGCATATAGAAGGGGGGAGCATGCCTCGTCCAAGTGTAGGGGGGGAGGAGATTGGGGTAGCAGTGTACAAAGTGAGGGGACAGGGGGAGGTTGTGATTTTGGACAATGATGGAGAAGGAATTTGGGGGGTTTCCCAAAAGAATGTTGTGATTTTAAGCGGGGGAGATGATACTGAAGGGTGTTAGAAATAGGAAGCGCTAGCGTAATTGATAAATAGAGCATAAACTAGAAATATAAAATATAGAAAACCAAGATTTAACGTGGAACCTACTCCCTAAGGAGCGGGATGAAACCACAGGAGAATGCCTCAAAGGATCAGGTTATGCATTGCACTTTCTCAATGGATACAGGAGGTCCGGAGCTCCCTATATAGCCTTCACAGAGCCTCCAAGTCCCACCACTGGTAGATATGGGACTAAACATATGGATGGGGTAAATGAATCATGGAGAGATCCATTTACCCTCCTATAACATAAGAGGCGCACAACTAAATACTCGAACAAAGGGAAAAGAGAATTGGTTGCCCGTCCAACTTTTCCTAACTATTGAAATGCTAAGAAAAAGTTGATCTTCATTGCCAACGATTACTCTATCGGAAAAAAAATTCATGAATGTGATGATTACTTAGCCGTCATGAATAGACAACGCTTATAATACATTTTCCATAAGTGTGTACACAAGTTTGTATGTATATGTATGTATGTATCTACATGTGCATGTGTGTGTTAATGGATCAGATTGGAACGGATCGGATTTTGATAAAGATACGATCCAATCCAAACTTTAACAGATTTCAAAAAGTCCAATCCGATCTGATCCATTAGAATGATAAAACCAAACCAATCCAATCCCATAGCATGGGATCGGATCGGATTGCGGATTTTATCCGATCCATGTGCACCTCTAGTCTATGTGGGTTCCTGAGTATTTCCTCATTTTTCAACTTGAGATCCAGTCATTTCCTCTTCCATTTTCATGTATGAGATTGGGAAAGATCCTCTTGGAATATCTATTATATGACTGTTATCTTCTGAAAATTTCTCCTCAAAAATCATGGAAGGAGTCAACTCGATAGGAGGGCAACTATAGGTCTCATACTCAACATGGTGTGATTCAGGTATGTACTGCTGGTTTGAGTAGAACCTATTTTCTTGATAGTCGATCGGTCCCCCATATAGTGAAGTCGTCATACATGGTTCATTTGTGTTGATATCATCAGTCTAGTCTCCTGTATGAGTGTCATGTCCGAAGGCATGATATGTGGGCTTGTCATAAAGAGTAACAACAGGAGGGTCAATCTAGTATGTAAGATCAAGATGTGCAGGTCCATTGTATTATTCCCTAAGGTTCAGTCTGGATACGAATCTATGAAGTGTCGACCTATCCCAACATTGTGACGAGAAGAGAATGTAGTCGGGTGAAATTGTTGTCTCGGCCGGCTATTGGTCTCAAAAGTGGTTCGATCTTCAAATGATTTGGAGAGAACTTGGGAATAAGATGGATTGGTCCAGGTTGAAATCTGATCATGTGTAGAATCGGGCTGGAGAGGTGGCCAATATGAAGAAGTGGAGACTTTGGTCAGATTATTGAATAAAGGATTGTCATATGATGAAGTGGTGACCTCGGTCGATTGAATGTTTGTATGATCTGAATATAAAGGATTGTCTTTCATGGAATAGATCGCATTTATAGAGTGGACCAGATTAACGTGAGAGAGGGTCTCCTGCAAAGGTTGGAGTATGTTAGGTCGAAGGGGGTTTTGAGGATTTGGGTATTGTCCAAGACAAATTCATTTTCATAGTACAGATCTGATGGATACCTTGACCAATGTCCCGTCATTTTTAAAGGAGGTGGTGAGTTGTCATAATGGATCTTGGTTGAAGATGTTTAAGTGCACGGGATACTTGACAAAAGAAACCCTAATTTCTAAATCAAGGAGAGCAATGGCACAAATGTGCGGTTTTTGATATTCGATATCGGTTCTCGCACACCAATGCAAACACAAATCAAATCCCAAGCTCACTAACTCTCACAATGAAGCTGCAAGAGTTTGGCAATTTATCTTTTCAATTTTAATTGATGATAAAATCAATCTTGGAAAAGAATTAGCGAGCAGTTAGGTGCCGAAAATTTTCTTAAAGACTGCCCTAAATTGCTACAACTAGTTGCACCAACTTTCATCTAGTATGGGTGTAAGTACGGACTGTAAAATGGCTACTTGTTACTTAAGGACGAAGCCATACACAATGTCCTTTAAACCATATATTCTGCTAAGGAAATCCTGACCATTTACCAGCTATCTTATTTCCTCAGTGAGAAGTAGCTAACCATTTTTATAGAATCAGTAGTTTGAATGAAGATTCTGAAGCTGGGCTCTAGCCTTAAGTGTCGTCTCTCGCTCACTCAAAACAATAATTCAATCCTAGGATGGAGTTGCTCTCCCATAAAAAAATCTTGATTTTATGAGTTAATTAAAGTTGGCCTTGTTTAGCAGTCCTAATTATAATTAGGTGTCACTGAAAAATTAGGTGAGCACAAATGCACGTCTACCGTCTAGTCCCAATTTCCTTTAAATTTTAAGTGACAAAATAGGAGGGAGAAAATTCGGAAAAAAAATGATGCACATGAAACAATAATGTATGCTCACATAAGAGACTTACAGTGATTCCTCGCAATCTCCAAGTAGGATGCAATACAAGAACTGAAAATTATTCTATATGAATGCAAGCCGATAAAAACCACACCTATCATAAAGTTCTATTAGCCGTGAAGAATTGAGTTAAATTTTTGACTAAGTTGAACGATCTAATGTGTGTCTTGATTAACGTGAAGTGTGGTCATTCTACTAGCACAAAAAATAATCCTAGTCGCTCTAATAGCCATAGTGTAGGTCTAACCTAAGAACCACTCAAGTCAGGTGCCACCCTCACCAGAGAGTGAAACATGCCACGACACACCACATAAAAAGTTTGAGTATTGTTTACGCATGCGAGATTCTAAACAGACATTGATATAAATGAGCAATAAAGTACAAAAATTAAAATTACGAAAAATAAATTCCTAGACTCTACGCTCTCTCACGACTCGACTCGATCTTAATTTAATTTGCAATTTTTTGGGTGTCGGTGAGAACCGCTCCACGAGCGTCAGGTACCTCGCAAGAAATAAGAGAGAGAGAGAGTATAAAAGAGTGACACAAAAACAATAAAAACTAAACGACAAAAAATAAATGATGATAATAAAATGAAATAAAATAAATGCAAGAAAAATATAAACAATTTACAACGGTGAGGTTCGGGGACCAGACTACCGGAATGTGTAGGGAAAACCTAACAATAATTCTCTAGACAAAACCTAAGATGTTTGCCTCCCCGGTAACGTCTCCATCTGATGAATAGTGATTTCCTCACATAAATCAGTGCGAATAATTAACCGTTAAAAATATGATTAATTTGTCATTTCGTTGTAGGCATGTAATCAAAATCAACCAAGAAAATAACCACAATTAATCAATTTAATTCGAGTGGCTTTACGTTTATTTTACTTGGGCAAGTCCCAAGGTCGAACTCGAGGAGGCAAAGAAACAACTTAGAATTATGTCTATCGAATTTCGTACACAGTTTTTGAGGCAATATATTTTTTGGTATTTTTAATGTAATTTTTAGAATGCCAATGCAGCCGATTTTAAGGATGAAAAAGTTTGATATTTATCAGATACGTCCAAAATTTATGAAACTTGGTCGAGATGTTAAAAGTGATGAAATAAATACAATACAACTTTTTTGAAATTTTTGGATGCAATATGAATATTTAATGAATTTATAAATGCAAATAGTGTGATTTTCAATAATTAATTATAATAAATATTAAATCTAGTTATTTTCACGCAGTAAACTATCTCTGAGATTCATCACTAAGTGGTCTATCTCAGAAAAATCATGAACTTTAAAAATGTTGAATTTAATACCTATTAAAAATTAATTAATGAAATATACAAAATGATTTTTAGAGCAAACTATGCATTCAAATGCAATTATTTTTGGGCACGATGTAAATATCAATTGTAGAATCATGATTTTTTGGCATTTTTGGTGCTATGGTTAATTAATTATGAATTTCGAGGCACACAGTAGGCAAAGCATGCAATATTTCATAATAATAAATATTATTAAATAACCACATATGATAAAAATATGAAGCATCAGCCAACAAGTAGAGATTTAATTGAAGAACATATGCAAATTTTATATTAATAAAATGATGTAAAAATGTAGCTCAAATAATAGAGTAAATACGATGTTTTGTTTGTAAATTACAATAAGTATAATAAAACAAAAAAATGCAAAGTAGGGACTTTAGATGAATTACCTGGCCCGGGAGGGTTGTAATGCAAAATCTCTAGAGGGGCACGTGCCGCGGGTGGTGGGATTTTTGTGTGATAAGGCGGGAGGTCTGGGGTGTCTTTTGCAAAATTTCCAAGGGCATGTGTGTAGCACGTGCCCTAGAGCAGCTGGATGGTTTTGAAGATAAAGTGGATTTCTGGGGCTTTGATGCAATTAGCCCCAACGCATGTGCCTTGCACGTGGGCAGGGGCTTCTATGTCGAGTACGACCATGGAAGACGATTGCTCCAGGATGAGCTTGGTAGAGGATCAGCGAGAGGTGATGAGGCTGAGGTGGCAGAAGACGAGGGAGCTCTCCTTTGTTGATGAAGAACTGGAGCCTGGTGTTGATGAAGTGCGGGCGTGGGCCATGCTGGAAGCGGTGGCGGTATCCCTTTCTCGTTGCCGATGATGAGGCAGAGATGGCTGAGGGCAACAAGCGGGGAACCAACGGAGGAGGGTGAAGGAGCCCCTGTGCCGGTAGTGAAGGCGGCGTGCTGAAAGCGAGAGCAGAAGCGTTGCAGGTGGTTGGAAGGTGGTGGTATTGATGAGTGTGTGGTGGAGTGAAGTGGGTTGAAGGGGGGTGTCGGAGCTCAAGCCATAGAGGGCGAGCGGAGCAGCTGCGCAGGGCGCGCTGCAACGGCGTCACGGAGGTGGAGCGTCAGATCTCACCGAAGAAAGAGGGATGGTGTTGTCGCCGCCAGGTCCTCTCGTTCTCGTGGCAATCGGTGGATGAGAGTCAAGGAGGAGCAGCGGCATTGTCCAAATAGAGATGAAGGTGGGCCATCTATGGAAGGCGATCGAGGATGGAACTCGATTGGGGATCTGATAAGATTCGATGGGAGGTGGCATTGCTCTTTGAGAAGGGAAGATCGGGGATGAGATATACGAGGGCGATGTGGATATGATGAGGGTAGATTATGGAAGGTGGCATGAGACTTGCTCAGGCATCTGACCGGTAATTGCGTCAAGAATCACGCGGAGGAGCGGCGGGGGTAATTGGGAAAGGCGGCAAGGAGGAAGATGCATAGGTGTTGCCCGATCGATCGAGATCAAGCGACCCTAGTTCATCCACATGGCTTGAAGGGGAAAAGGGAGGTGGGGCACATGCAGGGCACTTACACAAGAGGCACGTGTGTTGCACGTGCGGTGGTTTATTATATATTTTTTCCATTTTTTTCATTTTGATTAATTTTTCTATTTCTTAAAATAAATGAAAAATAGAGGTCAAATTTGAGTGACATGTGGTGGCTCCAAGAGCAGCCACGTGTCACCATCAGAAAATTTGAAAATAAAAATATAAAGAAGAATCAGAAATAAATAGCAAACGACCTCAGATAGAAAATTTTTCTTCACAAAAT
Organism: Ottelia alismoides; assembly: GCA_037367405.1. Classification (NCBI taxonomy): domain Eukaryota; kingdom Viridiplantae; phylum Streptophyta; class Magnoliopsida; order Alismatales; family Hydrocharitaceae; genus Ottelia; species Ottelia alismoides. Next base: position 363,232 of record JAZKJV010000408.1, read on the forward strand.
TGCTCGTCTCGATGAGATCCACAACATTTGTGAAGGGAAACCAAAATAAATCATTTGTGCCAAGCGGATTTTTTTGGGATGTTCTATAAAATCAAGGACAAATATTTATTAATTAAGAAAAAGAAGAAATATAATAAAATACAAAAACGACAACTTTTGTACAGAGTGTTAGTGAACACTCGGACTTAATTAATTCCTTTAGTTTCAAGCTTATTTTGGATTTAGATTTATGTGCATTTTAATAAAACTTTTGTCAAATAAAAAATATAAAAAAGAAATAAAATAAAATGAGTTAATTATGTACATAAAATAATAGGTCAAAACTGTTAAAATACACAATGTACGAAAAAGGCCTAAAACCCAACTTTCACATATGAGCTCGGATTCACTTGAACTTGGTCTTGTTTTGAAGATAATTGAGCGTACATTAGTTCAAAAGTGAGTATGATCAAATCAGACATTGTATGAGGAAGATATCGGTGTTTTAGTTCGGAAATCCTGGAATTATGTTTTGAGTTTCTGGAGCACTTATTTTGTAAGTGATTTTTTTTGTATTTTTCATTTATTCATGTTAGTAATATGTACGCAATGGAGATTATTTCAGGTCATTTAGAGTTAGCATGAATTAGTTAAAAATCAGGGAAGTGAGCTTATTTACATGTCAATTGGGTTGATGTTTTTTTGGCTTCTTATTTTATGCAATTATGAGTGATAAAATGCCATTATTATATACATATGCATGAATGTCAATTATGTAATATAAATGAAGAAATGCAGGTGGATTTTGGGGATTTGAGCTTACTAATTATCTTTTAGAGTGACGAAACTAAGATTCATCAAGATTATGCGCTCTATTAAATATAAAGAGTTGAATGGTGTGATGGACACATTTATTGACACCTTCTGTAGTCTGACTCTAGAGACAGTTACCAGAGTAGTGAGGCTTATTACATATACAACGGCATATCTACTCAACCTGCCAGGGATTGGTACATGCTCGCATGGCAGATGATTCCATACAACACATGTTGAGGTGAGCTACTCTGTACAGGACTCATGACTACTCTTCCACTTCATTGTGTCCTATACAGAGTCCTTGAAGCCTTTCATTTTGGAGTCTACATCACTTGTACATTCTTCTTAGATCCTAATCATCCCCATTTTTGTTCATATTTATACTTAGGATACCACATCCTAAGTATAAGTAGGATTGATAGTTTTTTTATTTTCATTTTCGTATTTTAGGAGGATTAATTGTTTTTGTTGATTTTCTTTTTCGTATTTTGATCTTTTTGCTTTTCTTTTCTGTATGTTATTTTACACCTATCGCTCGTCCCTAATTTTGGTCACATTCTTTCTATACTTATGATGCCTAATCCTAAGTATAGGGGGACCGAGTGATCTCGTTGATTTTATTTCTTCTTTCCTTCTTTCTTTCTTTCGTTTGTATTTTTTTCCTCGTTCACCTCAATTTTGTATTCTACCATACTTACGTTGACCAGATCGTAAGTATAGGGGGCAAGCGACTTCTATTCTTGCGTTCTTCTCACCCACTTTTACTTAGCATGAAGTATGTCCTCTTTTTTCTTTTTGGTACTATGATGACATGGCACAAGCTAAGTATATGGAGTGAGTATGTATTCTATATATACTTTTATCCATAACTCATACTTTCATGTATTTTCTATATAAAGTGGGTTGGGTTAAATTTATTTAAAATCCTTATTTAAAATCTATATTTAAAAAATGTATTAAAAGTGTATAATACTTATTTAAAATCCTATTCATTGAAATATGTATCTTTACATATTAAAACTTGTAAAATACATTAGTTATTTAATTAATAAAATTCTGGTGATTTATCTTGTAAATTCTTGTAAATATGCTTGTGTATGGAAATTGAAAAATTCATAAAAAAATATAAATCCTAAAATTCATAAAAATTGAAAAAAAAACTTTAAAATACATAAAAATGAGTAAAATTCAAAAAAATACTTCACAAAAAATTGTTGCATTTACATTCGCATTTTTCAGAATAAGTTTTGATTTCTCGGACTAATGATTGGGAATAGTCTAAAGGATCGAGCTTGATTATGGCATTTGACGTTCATTGTAAAGAGGCTAGTTAGGAACCGGAATTTAGACTCTTCAGGTCTTTAACTTAAATCTTTGGGTTCCATGAGACCATGTTCGGACTTCAACTTAAACTTGCCTAAGTAGAACACTTGGTGTCATCCGTTTAACTCTTTAATAATAGACTAATTTTGGACACATGCATTCCTCACTTTGCTCGACTTGCATAAGGCTGTGAAGGGTAGTTCATTTTAGTGGTGCATTTTCATCCTTGTCTAGTGACGCAGATGTCTAAAGATGGGAGTTGTGGGGTTGTAATAAAGCTTCATATGAGGGATGGATGTGTTGGCACAATTTTTCTAAGACCCCAAAAATGGACAGAAAAAGATGTCATATCCGTTAGGGCACAAAAAGATTGATGCAATGCAAGCAACAACAATACAAATCCTATCAAAAAGAAGTCGACCACCAAATACAAATATGACCACAATGGTTAAACTTCCAAAAAAAGCATGAACATCTTAGTTGAGACTTGGCTACACTGGATGAGCTTCACAAGGAGATGTGAGTACATTTGTCAGACTCCAGTTCTCTTCTCATTCTTCTACCTTCTTTCCTCTATTTGATTGTGGGCACATCACGATCTGAACTTAGAAGGAAATACCCCCCTTCTCGAGGAAAGAGTAGCCGGATGAGGAACTAATGAGAGTGTATTACTAGAGTGGGTGGTTTCTTCGCTTCTTTAAGCAGGAAGAGCTAACATAGTTTACACACCATACAAATTGAATTCAAGGTTGAAAGAGTTAGCGATATGGATAAGTGGATCTAAGTTGGTTGTTGAGGTGAACCTGAACAAAGATTTTGTGGAACTTGAGAACTGTTGAGATTAAAATCCTACTCCTGGTTAAGGCTCTGACAAAATGCTTATTCTAAGCTCGATCAGGCTCTGTTCTTTATCTGTTCTCATGAATTTGTTTAGGAAAATATATCCATTCTAACTTTCTATCTTTTTCCTTATTCTTCAAATAAGTGTTTGATAAGTGACTAGCAAAGTTTAAGTATAGGGAGTTGATGAATCCATGATTCAGTGACATTTTTGTGGCATTTTATCTTAAAACCCTTAAAAATACATGTAAATATCTATTAATTCTAAAAAAAGCCATTCATGAATAAAAATACATTTTATGCATTAAAAAGACATAAAAAAATAAGAGAAAGAAAAGAAAGAAAAGAAAGGCCAATTATAAATATGTATACATTGTACATGATGACTAACTAAATATAAATATAGTTATAAGATATGTACATAACCTAACCCCTGAGACCAAGTCAGCATGGATTTGTCGACAAAAATAAAGTAGAGGAGATAAGTAAGAAAACACCAAAAATAACTAACTTTGTACATCATACACTAATTCCTTTTATTTAATTTATATATACAATTTTCAACTATATCTAATTAATTCATTTGTACGGATTTTTCACCAAACTCATTTCCAATATGTTTATAAAAATGTATATAAAAATATAGTAATCATAAAAAATTCCAACATGTATATATGCTAAGAAATCTGCTTTACAAATTGTCAATTTCCCAACTTCTGAACCTCATAACTTCTTCATACTAACTCAAATTTTCAAAAATTAATATTCTCTATTTAATGAAGGTGAATTCATTGAAATCGGAGTCCATTTGTAAAAAAAAGTCAGTCTTTGGACATAATGACAATTAGGTTTCTAGCTAATTATTTTATTCTTTACATACTACTTATAAAACAATTAATTTTATAATTTTTAGTTATTTCTGTGATCTTTTAGTTTATTATTAATAAATTCTAAAGTTATAACCTTTATTTAATAATTTAAATAAATAAAAAACACTAAAAATAGTAAAATTGATTTGTAGTATATATACATGTATTTATTAATACATGTAAATTAAATTTATTAAAATACGTAAAAATACACATAACTCTTATTTATTATTATATTAATTAATAAAATATAAATATGGTGCTTAATTATCAAAATATTTAATTGAAATTATATATGTTATTTATCAAGTATATTATATATATTTATTAATACTTTATTTATAAATCATAAAATCCCATATTATTTATACAAGTAAAATACATCATAATTTAGATAAATTAATTATATTCATTTTTTTGTTTTTATACATATTTAAATAAATTTATTTATTATTTATTATATAATTTATAAAGTATTTAATTTATGGATTAATGTGGTGTTAACATGTGTCAACACCACAATCTTCCTTCAACCTCAAGAACTTGGAGGTTATTCTGTTCCAACATTCTCCAGTTCGCCTACTTATTCCACCTTCGATTCATGACCAAAACGTAATCTAAACCCTTCACTATATAAACCTAACAACCTACATCCATGCCAGCAATTGGATCAATCTCCAACCTCCTTCGTCTTCCCTATAAATCACATGAACTTCATCGTTTTTAACTTGACTTATCTGCTCTTGTTCTCAACTGACTGACACACCATCTTCCTAAAAAGCTCCATCCCTACGATGGTGAAAACACCAAGGGCGAGGCTCTGAGTGGAAGAAGGTCGTCGGAAGAGTCATTCCAAGGCGACGTTGTGCCATGAATTTCCACCGTACGCAACATAGAGCTCGGGTATTATCGGCCCTTGAGCTAAGACATGAGGGTCATAAACCCTCGAAGCCTAGGTAACTGCACTCATTCCTTTTCATTTCTCGATTTTAGTGCCAATTAGAGTATATAATCACCCTCTTAGATTCCTTAATCACTCTTTTGATAATTGCAACCAAAATCCATCTCCAATTCGATTTGAAGCGTGTTGAATTTGATATGCAAATCCATTTCTGAAACCTATAGTGTTGCTGCAAGAAACCCAATCCTTTGAGTTGATTCCAACTTAATCGAGCCTTAGATTTTTACTTGCAGGTCATCCACATCCTTCAGGAGCGCCATCTTTCATCACATGGTTTGATCAAATAAGATAAAGAGTAACGTTCTATACCAGAAACCCAAGTAGTCTTCATCTTCGACGTAACCATCTCCTTAGAGCCATCTCTGCTACCTCCCTTGTTGCAGGGGAGCTCGAAGGGGGGAGCCCCCCCTTCTGGCCTTGTTTGAGTACTTCACCAGTCGTCGCCAAAGCTTCCTTCGCTGGAGAAGCCTGATCAAGCAAAGAATCGTCATCGTCGTTATTCATTTTGGGGAAGAATACCCTCGAGCTCTAGGTCTCCAGATTGTTGACACATGTCTTCATCGTGCGGTCCAGATCGGGCCTCCACATTCTAATCACAACCATCCAGATTCAAGCGGTGGGTGATGAATCTCGTATTCATCATGCTAAAATTGGTTAATTAGGCTTAGTTCCCCAAAATTCACATGCATTTAATCATTAATAGAACATTATTAGCATTCATAAATGTGTGAATAATATTTGCATTTCATCATGCATAATTGCATTAAAAATTCCAAGTGTAAATTAGCCAAAAAGCCGCTAACTTCTCTATATTTTAATTAATTCACCCTAACTCTGATTGACCCCAAATCACCTCCATTGTGTAGATATTACTAACATTATTAGATAAAAAATACAAAAAAATTACTAACTCCAATAAGTGTCAAATAATCCCAAAGTATGATTTCACATATAACGGACTAAAACGAACATATCTCCCTCGTACAATGTTCGATTTTGGTCTACTCACTTTTAAAGTACTCCATTTCAAATACCTTCAAAACAAGCCAAATTTCGTGAAGTTCAGAGCTCATTTGTGAAAGTTGTGTTTTGGACCTCTTCTGCGCATTTTGACTTTTTGCTATTTTTGACCTATGTTTTTATGTACATAATTAGCCCTTTTAATTTTATTTCTTCTTCATTTGTGTTCTTTGATGAAAGTTTTATTAAGCGACACAAAAATTCAAATCCAGATTAAAACTGAAATCAAAGAAAGTGACTGAGTGCGAGGGTCTGTTGTGAGTCTGTACAAAAATTAGGTGTTTCATAACTTCTACTTTATTTTCCACTTTCTTATCTACTAAAACCAAAAAAATCAGATTAGTGTGTAATTAATTTTTTTATATTTTATCGTATTTTTTAGATTTTTATCCTCTCTAAAACCACCAAAAATACAAAACTCCAAAAAGCTGATTTTCTATACACAAAGAGAACCACCAAAATACCACTTCGCAAAGATGACCTCTTTTGCTCCCGGGTCCTTCATGAAAGTTGTAGATCTTGTCGAGACGAACAACTTTTGCGAGATAATTTTCAATCCGAGGTTTCCTTCTATTTCTTTTCTATTTTTATTTATCTTTAAATTTTGATTTTTTTGGTGTCACGTGGCAGCCCCTGGGCATGCCACGTGGCACTTCCCTGGCCATGCATGGTCGTTACACTCCCCAGCCACATTCATCTCTCCCAGCTGGTAACAGCCCCCTCCTCGCGCCTAAAACTCCCTCCTCGTCGGCCGCACAGATGCATCCGCCGTTATCCTCTAAGCCGGCGACAGCGACCGTTGTACGGCGTGATCCAGAGGAATTCTACGCTCCTCTACGACGGCTATGAGCATTGCCAAGCTTCGACCTCCTCGTCAAGGTCTCGAGGCAAAGATCGAAGAGGACCATTGTCCTCCTCACAGTCCACCCCAACGCCTGGAGCAACCACCACCATCACCCCCGAGCACCAACTCCTTCACCTCCACTTCGCAGGGTTGTCGCTCTGCCCCTCATCGTGCGCCGCACGGCCTTCCAAATCCTCCACCCGCAAGCCACCAGCCCACGGATCTCTGTCTCGCCGACATCACCACACTTAGCGCCCTTCAGTCGCCGGTTTCGCCTCCACGCATTTACATCTCCTCCGCACGGCAGCGGGCCGGCGACCGCCGCTCTGCCTGTCCTCCACCTTTGAGCCCCACCACAAGGTCCCACACTGCCTCAGCCTCAGCTCCGCCCCCATCGCACCTTCCGCCCCGTCACCTCCTTCGGCCGCCCACGCCACCGCCTCCAGCTGCCGTTGGATCGGGCGGTAGACCTTGATCCAATGGCTCACGAGCCGCCACGCCTCCTTCTCCGGGCCTAGGTCCTAGCCTAGAGGCACGGGGTTGTCCGGACCACCAGTTGCTGCTACGGGGAGGCTCGGACCATCCGAGCCTAAGCCTCGGTCCGAGTCTCTCACCTCCCCCAACGAGCCGCTGGTTCGGGGCACCTAACCTCAAGCCCGGGCCGAACCACAGGCTCGGGATCCCTGAGCCTCCACCTCTCCTCCAAGCCTCTGGGTGCACGTGCCCGCACGTGCGCTTGAGGAAAATTGCACCAAAGCCCCCGAAAGTTCCAGATATTACAAATATACCCTCGCCTATAGGTAAATTGCAAAGGGGCCCCTCCGACTTTGCTAAATAACAGATAAGCCCCTCCAGCGACCTTTTTGAAAAGAAAATTTTATTTTATTTACATTTTAGTCCTGTAATTTCATTTTAGCATATCTTTTTCATACGAACCCCGTTTTTAGCGTATAATATGTCATTTTGAAGCTCTTTTCATGCTCTATCACTTGGCATAATTTGTGGACAGATTTAAGGTTGATTATTGGTAATATACTTTGAGGATCTCTGTTGCTATTTATAGGCTAATTGTGACATATTTGTGCTTGAGAAATTAACGACATCTTCTGGAGGAGTTCCATTGAGGAATTTAAATTGATTGACACCTTGTTATCATGGTAGATTATTCCCAACAATTTAAATTGTGCAGGAGTTAAATCGAGGATAAATATATTTGACTCTTATTTGGCTAATCGACTATTAATTTTGAGGAGTAATTTACATGGAATTTTTGATAGGAATATTCAATGATTAATCTATTTACCTGTAACTTGAGTTGATAACTCTTCTGAGCGTTAATATCTTTTCGATATGCGATTATCTCTCGAGAATTAATTGATAAATTTTGTTGAAGATTGAATTTTATACTTCGCAGATCCTGGGCATAATCTTCTCTGTTTATTTTTCTTTGCATAGAATCTTCATCATTGCATTGTATTATATTGTCCCAACATAGAAATTGATCAAACATTAATTAATTATTTAATTTTAATTTAAAACCATGCAACTAAGAATCATTGTTCCCTGTGTTCAACCTTGGTAGACTTGCCAGAAATATTCTCATTAATATTCAAAGTGTGTGGTTTTTTATCGACCGATTTTCGCCTCCTATACTACAATTATCGATTATTAAAGAGGCGGATTTTCGCGTTCATCAAATGGCGTCGTTGCCGGGGAACGATGAATTTGTAGGGTTTTAATTTATTTTTGTAATCAATTTTTGTGAAAATTATTTCTGTGTCATTTTTTTCCCTTCTGCATTTTATTTTGCATTTCTCTCTTACTTCTACTATTAACCGCAATTTCTCTCTTTGCAGACTATTGGGAGCAAAATTTTAGGATTTAATCAAGGATATGTAAGGACGAAGAATTGAATTTTAATTTTTGTGAGAGAGAGAGAGAGCTTAGTCTAGACTTAATTCATGCATTATTCTCAAGGTCCCTCTCTTTGAACCATGTTAATTTGTAATATCAGAACTGGACTCATGGTGTGGCGTAGAATTTAGGAGCACATATGCTAGTTTAGAATTATTTTTGCTCGTGCTCGTAAATTTTAGGACACACATTATTCACTAACTAGATGCACTGGTAGATCGTTCAACTTAGCCAAATTTTTAAATCAATTCTTTCCCACTAATAGAACTATCTACTTAGAGCGATTTCATCTGTGCATATCATTTAGCGTAAATTTTAAAATTTCTTGTACTGCATCCCGCATGAAGAATGCGAGGAGTCACTGTAAGTCGTCTTCTTAAGCATACATCATTGGTTTACGTTTGCATTGGCTTTTTCGATTCTCCCTCCTCAAGTTTTACAACTTAGGAATTAAAGGAATTGGGACTGCTCGTTAGGCGTGTACTTCTATGCTCATATACACTTCAGTGATAACCTTAATCTAAAACTGGGACTGCTAATCAAGGTGACTGTAAATATAATTAACATAAAATTAATCCTTGTGTCTGGTAGAGAGAAACCCACTCATTATTTGTAAGGACAAGATCACACACTTAGGACAGAGCCAAAAACTGAAAACTTCCATTCAGACTACTGATTTTAAAAACAATTAGCTACTTTTCAGTGAGGGTCTCGAGTAGCCGTTTTACAGTCCGACTTCCCTTAGTAGAGTAGGTGGTTTAGAGGACACTACAGAAGGCTCCATCCTAGTAACACGGGTAGCCGTTTAAATGATCCGTACTTACACCTATACTGGTTGAAAGTAGGTGCAACTAGTTGTATGAACTCGGGACAGTCTTTGTGAAATATTTCGGCACCTAACAGCTCTGCTTAATTTTCAAGACTGTTTTGTCATTAAATTAAAATTGAAAAGATAAGTGATCGAACCCTAATGTGCCTTCACCAGTGTTGAGTGGGTGAATCTACGTGTTTGTTTTGTGTTTGATTTGTGTGCGTCAAAGACCTTGCAATCGCAAGCAAATCGTGGTTCATTGATCATTTTATTCCTCTTGAGAAGATGTTGGCACAATGGTCTTCTTTCCCAATCCCCACGACCATGTCTCGATATCCTTCTTCTCATACTCCTCAGGGGGACCTGATCTTCAATCCAAGTCCCCCTCAGCCATCATTCTCTTCCTACCCATACATCCCAACCTATGACCATACTTCTTCTTGGAATAGCCCTCTCTCACATTCTGACAATCTTATGGACATGAGAGAGAGATCAGAATTGAGGATGAATAATAGAGTGACCGATATTGACAGTAGAACACGATTTCTGATTACTATGATCTCACAGCCTCTTGAATCATCCCCTACTTAGGATGACTATCCTCTTGAGTACAATCAATTTTCCTTCGACAATCCACGAGAAAACCAACGTCAACGAAATATAACTCATGACCAGACCATAATGATTATGAACAATAAATACTCCACTCGAGGTTACATGCCAGAATCACGACACATGGAGAATGATTATTCAATCACTAGTCATGAGATGTTTGAGGATGAGATTGCTCGGATAAATCATAGAGCGGGCACTTTAAATGAGAGAATATACGATATCATCCTGTCTATGCAGAATTCAGAAGAAGTGAGGCTACCACAATGCGAACCACTAGATCATCACGTGACTCACAATCAGGAACATACATCGCTGACCTCTGACCCCCCTACTGACCATATCATAGAAAATACTAAAAAAACGAAAAAAAATGAAAATTCAAAAAAAAATGGACAATTCTGAAATGGAAGCATTTTGCAAGAGTCTGATCTTAGAGCTTTCATTGATCAAAGTCATAGAATATGTGCCCGATCTTAAGAGATTTGTGAAGAGTCGACTAAACCCCAAAAAGACGGGCAAGAAATGATCAAGAACTTAATATCATGTCATATATATGGCTAGTTCTTTGGAGATGAATCATAAAATCAAACGCCGCAAAGTCAAGCGGTTGACTCGGATCTCATGTGAAATTGACGATACCTTGTTCACTCATGTTCGGTTAGATGAGGACTCCACATTAAACATCCTCCCCGAGTTCGTCTTTGACAAACTCAAACTCAGACAACTGAAAAAGACTAGTTGAGCCTGATCGATCCACCAAAAGACCACGGGGATCATTTCGCTCATCGTAACTTTCAGGGTGGTAGACATAAAGTGGACTTTATTGTCATTGACATTGAGCACCTCGGAAGGTTGTCTGAGTCTCCCTATCATTTTAGGAAAGTGTTCTTAGCCCCCACTAAGGCGATCGTCAATTGTGAGACTCGGGAAATCAAGTTCCTGAACTCGACCACAATGAACAAACCCCCAATGACACGACCTTCTCTGAAAGAACCAACTTGAAACCGACAGTTATGATCAGGAGATAAATATTTCACATTATCAGACTCTCCGCATGACACAAGATACAAACCCTAGGAGAGTCACCTAAAAGACTGATTGTTGGACGAACTTCGGATTCTCACCACCCTATCACTGCTCCTAGGAAAAATCAAGATTTTGGAGCTTATGAAGAATTGGACCATATTATTGAGGATCGTCACGATTATTTGAGTGGTCCAATCCTTGAGTCAGTAGTAATTCACAAAATACTTGAACCATACAAGGATCCGACTCCGGAAACATCCGTGTCACCATAATTCACGATCATCCGGAAGTGACATCAACACCCCGACCATAACACACAAACCCACTAGGACAATCTCTCTCGACCGAAGCAACGTATGACACTACAAGAATTGCTCGACTTTTACGGGATGCATCTGATGAGGAACTCATGAATGCACATCGGTTACTCAAGACAAGGAGATGAAGACTGTCCAAATTCCTCCCAATATTTCCCTAGGAAACAAACCAACCAAAAAAGACACCTTTGACCTTAGACACCAGGTGATTTCTGAAGAGTCTCGTCCGGTTCTGAAGTGGTGCATCAAGTAAGTGCAATAGGTACAGCTCTGATCCAAGGCACTTACCTCTGATCGACAAAAGTTGGAGATCCTTTGCATACGACTACTACTCTCCTGAGGTTGACTCCGGGATGGCTGGTCTTCTTCATCGCCCCCTCTTCATTGCCCTCCACAACTCAATACTATCTCCCTCCACACTCCCGCAAGAAGTCTGTCGCAAACCTCCTTGATCTGTACATCCGCAAATCTACCCGGTTCCCCATCTGTATTTATCCGATTATACTTAGTCTGACCTGAGCCTAAGTATAGGGGGACCGGTACCATTATTTATACATCACTTCTCTGCTTTTGTTTTTGACCCATCTATACTTAGTACGAGCTATGTCTACATTTCACTTTGTGCCATGAGGACATAGCACACACTAAGTATAGGGGGTGTTTGTATATATATTACCCATAGATCGTACTTTAATCATTTTTTATCTAACATCGGGGATGAGTACTAGTAATGTATATTATGTTTATAATACCCGTTTAAAAAAAACAAAACAAAAACAAAAAAAAACTTTTTGCATAAAAAATCACTCATAGTCTTGCATTTCATCAAGCATTTCATGCATTCCTTGGTTGATATATCCCTGACACATTCACTATCACTCAAGGCTTGAGGATTTTTTAGGACATTTGATTTATGAGATCTTGAGATTATGAGTTAGCCAGCCTTAGTCATTAGGGTTTTGAACTTAATTATCCACACTTACCTAGTTTGAAAGATTAGAGCTCTATATTGCACTCTTCATCTCTACCTTCAAAAAGAATATGATCAGCACAATCACTTTCACAACTGCATGATTGATGAAATGAGTTGAGATATCAATTGAGGAATTAGGACTAGAGATTTGAGTTTAGACCCGATCTAATGATATTCGAGGATGGGATAAAGTTAATGAAGGCTTCAATAAACCTGAGTGTCAGCAAAACCATAGCCAGTATGTGAACAAGATTCATATGTTATCTCTTTGATATCTACCTATGTACCGGGGTGTGATGAAACTTGATGAAATTATTGATCAGTGTGCGTCAAAATTTGGTAAAAGCAGTGGAGATAGCCAACAAAAGAAAAGAAAAAGAAATGTCAAAGAAAAGCTCTGTCATCCAAAGTCAAATTCCAAATGAGCTTCCACCAATGGCAAGTGCTCCCAAACATTTTCAAAGTGTCCACTTGGACCAAGCACTAATTAGGACCAAGGAGTTGACCTGACACCATAAAAGGGCTCTGCATCGTAAGCGATATTAGTCTGGGTGTCGAAGGTATCTTAGATACTCAAAAGAGACACATCCCGGTGCACTCCCAGAAAAACAAGTGCAGATGACTCCAAATTCTCTTGATGGACACATTGATCAACAAAATAAAAATATACTTGTGTTGAGTACTAAGTCACTCGAGAGGCACCTTGTTCCATTGTGAGGAAGAGAAAATCATACACAATCCTATGACCTCCATCATATGGCCGTCCATTTACACTTTCAAGTCTGATAAACTAATGAGATGGTTGACTGAAGCAAGAATAGACTTATTCCCTAGTGTTGAGGATTAGGTCTAGAGGAGAGTCTCTTGGATTGGAACTTTGGGTGATGTCTCGACTTGACTCTCATGAATGCAGTACACTAAAAATCATATCCATATATTATATGTACAAACAGAGAGTCTGAAAATTAGAAAAGTTGGATTCCTTCTGATTAAAGCAAGGTTGAATCCAGAATTTTAGGATCACTCAAATTAAGAGTCTTCTCTGAATTGAGCCTTGAAAATTCACATGCACAGTCAGGGATGTATTCAGCTAAGTCATCCATTCATTGATGCTCGGGGACGAGCATGGTTTAAGTATAGGGGTATGATGAATCTCGTATTCATCATGTTAAAATTGGTCAATTAGGCTATATTCCCCAAAATTCACATGCATGGAATCATTAATAGAACATTATTAGCATTCATACATGTGTGAATAATATTTGCATTTCATCATGCATAATTGCATTAAAAATTCAAAGTGTAAATTAGCCCAAAAAGCCGCTAACTTCTCATATTTTTAATCGATTCATCCTAACTCCGATTGATCCCAAATCACTCCATTGTGTAGATATTACTAACATTATTAAATAAAAAATACAAAAAATTACTAACTCCAATAAGTGTCAAATAATCCCAAAGTCTGATTTCACATCTAGCGGACTAAAACGAGCATATCTCCCTCATACAGTGTCCGATTTTGGCCTACTCACATTTAGAGTACTCCATTTTCAAATACCTTCAAAACAAGCCCAATTTCGTAAAATTTGGAGCTCATTTGTGAAAGTTGGGTTTTGGGCCTCTTTTAAGCATTTTGACTTTTTGCCATTTTTTACCTAAGTTTTTATGTACATAATTAACCCTTTTAATTTTATTTCTTCTTCATTTGTATTCTTCGGAGAAAGTTTTATTAAGCGACACCAAAATCCAAATCCAGATTAAAACTGAAATCAAAGAAAGTGACTGAGTCCGAGTGTCCGTTGGGAGTCTGTACAAAAATTGAGTGTTTCGTACTTCTATTTTATTTTCCCACTTTCTTAAAAATATAAAAAATCATATTAGTGTGTAATTAATTTCCTTATATTTTATCGTAATTTTTCTATATTTTTATCCTCTCTAAAACCACCAAAAAAATACAAAACTCCAAAAAGCTGGTTTTTTATACACACAGAGAACCACCAAAAATACCACTTCACACAGATGACCGCTTTTGTCCCGGGTCCTTCTTGAAAGTTGTAGATCTCATCGAGACAAACAACTTTTGTGAAGGAAATTTTTCGATCCGAGGTTTTCTTCTATTTCTTTTCGATTATTCTTTATCTTTAAATTTTGAAAAAAAAAATTGCGTGCCATGTGGCAGCCCCTGGGCATGCCACGTGGCACCCCACATTCTCTCTCCAGCACCCCCCGGGTCACGTGCCTTGCACGTGACCCTGGTCATCTTCCCCAACGTTGCCAGTACTCCGCCTCCTCCGCGCGTAACGCCGCATGCGTCCATCAAGCCCGCCATGCATGGCCGTTACACTCCGGCCCCATTCATCTTCTCCAACCGGTAACATCCCCCCTCCTCGCACCTATAAAACTCCCTCCTCGTCGGTCGCATAGATGCATCCGCCCTTATCCTCAAAGCCAGTGATAGTGGCCGTCGTAAGACGTGATCCAGAGGAATTCTATGCTCCTATGCGGAACCTTCGAGCATTGCCAAGCTTCGACCTCCTCGTCAAGGTCTCGAGGCAAAGACCAAAAAGGACCATTGTCCTCCTCACGGTCCACCCCAACGCCTGGAGCAACCACCACCGTCACCCCCGAGCACCAACTCCTTCACCTCCACTTCACAGGGTTGTCGCTCCGCCCCTCGTTGTGTGCCGCACAACCTTCCAGATCCTCTACCCGCGCGCCACTAGCCCGCGACTCTCTATCTCGCCGACATCACTGCACGTAGCGCCCTTCAGTCGCCGGTTTCGCCTCCATGCCCTTGCAGCTCTTCTTCACAGCAGCGGGCTGGCGACCGCTGCTCTGCCCGTCCTCCACCTTCGTTCCCCACCGCGAGGCCGCACACTTCCTCAGCCCCATCTCCGCCCCCGCCGCACCTTCCGCCCCGTCGCCTCCTTCGGCCGTCCGCGCCACCGCCTCGAGCCGCCGTTAGATCGGGCGGTAGCCCTTGATCCAACGGCTCACGAGCCGCCACACTTCCTTCTCCGAGCCTAGGCCCCATCCTAGAGGCTCAGGGTCGTCCGGACCACCAGTTGCCGCCACGGGGAGGCTCGGACCGTCTGAGCCTAAGCCTCGGTCCGAGCCTCTCGCCTCCCCCATCGAGCCTCTGATTTGGGGCTCCGAACCTCAAGCCGGGCCGAACCACAGGCTCGGGATCTTCGAGCCTCCATCTCACCTCCAAGCATCCGGGTGCACGTGCTACACACGTGCGTTTGGGGAAAATCGCACCGAAGCCCTCGGAAGTTCTAGATATTACAAATATACCCTTGCACAGGGGTAAATTGAAGAGGGGCCTCTCCAACTTTGCTAAATTACAGATGAGCCCCTCCAAGGACTTTTTTGAAAGAAAAACTTTATTTTATTTACATTTAAGTCCCTGTAATTTCATTTTCGCATATCTTTTTCATGCGAACTCTGTTTTTAGCGTATAATATGTCATTTTGAAGCTCTTTTCATGCTCTATCACTTGGCATAATTTGTGGACAGATCTAAGGGTACATATTGGTAATTGTCATGTGAGGATCTCTGTTGCTGTTTGCAGGCTAATTGTGACATATTTGTGCTTGAGAAATTAATGACATCTTCTGCATGAGTTCCGTTGAGGAATTTAATTTGATTGACTCCTTGTTATCATGGTAGATTATTCCCAATAATTTAAATTGTGCAGGAGTTAAATCGAGGATAAATATATTTGACTCCTTATTTGGCTGATCGATTATTAATTTTGAGGAGTAATTTACATGGAATTGTTGACAGGAATATTCATAAATTAATCTATTTACCTGTAACTTGGAGTTGATAAATCTTTTTGGGTGTCAATATCTTTCGATCTGTGATTATCTCTCGAGAATTAATTGATAAATTTCATTGAGGATTGAATTTTATACTTCACGGATCATGGGCATAATCATCTCTGTTTATTTTCTTTGCATAGCATCTTCATCATTGCATTGTATTATATTGTCCCAGCACGGAAATTGATCAAACATTAATTAATTATTTAATTTAATTTAAAACAATGCAACTAAGAACCATTGTTCCCTGTGTTCGACCTTGGTAGGCTTGCCAAGAAAAGTTCTCCACAATATTCAAAGTGTGTGGTTTTTGATCGACCGATTTTCGCCTCCTATACTACAACTATCGATTATTAAAGAGGTGGATTTTCACGTTCATCAGTGGGCATTTTGCATCGTAAGCCAACCTAGGTTCTAGAAATTACAGCATGTCACGGACTTTTTAGCTATTTGCATTTAGGTTTCGTGTGGGAACCTAATTGTGAATAAACTATAGTTTTCTTACATTTAGGTCCCTGACCAGAGACCCTTTTGCAGGAACTTTTATACTTTCTTTGCATTTGTACTCCTATAGATTCTGGGGAGATTGGACATCACGAAGACCTTATATTTTGCTTGATTTTTCTAAGGCAGTTATCCGACTACCCAAGCATTGTTTTGAGACATTTGTTGAAGATTTTTATCATGTATTTCTATCTATCTGATTTATCGCATTTCGTATCCATTTTGAGTTCTTTTTTTTGTGTCTCTGAGCCCATTGCTCGCTTCGCTTTTCTTCGTGTCGCCTACAAATATAATACCTTCTATATTTCTATATTCATATATATACTATATTGTAAGTCTTCCAGAAATCTAATCCCTTTTAAAAAGTAAAAAAATATTTTCTTTTTTTCTTTTTCCATTATATTAGAATAGTATATTACCCTAAATACCATTTACTATATAGTAGGTCACTTGTTTGCAGGATTCACCTTTTGAAAATTAAATAAAAATTGCCAAAATATAAAATCAAATAAAAAATATAAAAATTAAAACCAACAAAAAGATTTTGTTACGAAAATAAAAATCACAAAATATTCCATCTCAGAAATCTTGAGTATACTTTATGTCTCCTTGTGTTCGACCTAGGGACACTTACCTGGTTAATAATTAGTGAACAATAATATAGGATAGAGAAACCTATTATTATATTCATCTTTTTGCAATTTCTCTCTCTTTTCTATTTTGTTGAATTTTGTTTGAAAAAAAACATCTCTCTTCTGTGGTTTCCACACTTAACATTTTTTACCGCTAAGTCAGACTATCTTTTCAATGGTTGTCTTGATTTGGAAGCATGACAAGTATTTGTAAGTATGATATATGCTTTTGGAAATCATATGATCGATACCAACTTCCAATGACTGAATGAGAAACATAATGATAAAACACTGAAGAAGATAATCTAAATATGATATATAACTTTTGGTTTATTCTAGGTCTTCTAGTATGCAGGATGTATGTGTATTAGAAATACTCGAGGGTGATGTGATCGTAAATGATTATATAACCACGAAGCTTCCAATCCGAAGGGGTGATTAAACGGGTTTGGATTTTAATGACTCCTCTCGGTAGATTAGTAATATGATCTTAGTCCACGTGTTGGACATTGATCTGAATGTGAACGGATGCAATGACAAGATCGAATTTATAGTTTGATTTATTCAAACATCGTTGAGAGGTTCTCTTGATATGGATATGAGATACGATCTCAATACCCAAATCATTGTACATGGAATGTATAATCTCCTTGTCCTTATCTCCAAGTATCCGTAGAGAAAGCACATTATTCTTGAAACAATTCAAGAATATTTCTATTGAGCACTGGGGAGTTAATGATTAAATGCATGAATATTATGAGTATCATATTATTTGGACACATGAGAATAGTTATCTAAGATAAATAAATATGAGTTATTTGTCGAATATATATCACTATCAATAATAATCACAAAATATTATAAATATGGTGTGGAGAGATTTAATTATGAATAGCATTTACGAATTAAATATTGTTGTTAATCGGATTCACGTTATACAATTTATAAATATAAATTACATTTTTTATATTGGATGGATGAATATGATTCATAATTATCGATAACATGATTGAAATGATCACAAAATAATTTAGAACTATTTTGGTAAATAATTATGCAGCAAAAGTTATTGCACATGTGGAATATTTATTGAGATATGAGATCTCATACAATTGGAATGAAAGAGCCACATTCCCTTTGTAGAGGGTGGACGGCCACCGTTGAGTCTTGTTTCAATGCGGTCGTTCACTCTATGAAAGGAAGGAGGCTTGCTCTCTTTCCATTCATTCCACATGTTAATTGATTTAATTCAAATTAAATTATATTGATGAATACATTTTATTAATTTGATGTTGAAATTTTATGCAACAAAATCATGACCATGGATTACAAAATACAAATAATCTACACCATTGGTTATATGTGCAAATGGAGTGAGATCCATGGACATCCAATTTGTTATATAAGAAAGGTTAGACCTGGCTCTTTCTAAGATAACAAAATTAAGCAACAAAACTCTCTCTATTCTCA
Source organism: Ottelia alismoides (assembly GCA_037367405.1). Lineage (NCBI taxonomy): Eukaryota > Viridiplantae > Streptophyta > Magnoliopsida > Alismatales > Hydrocharitaceae > Ottelia > Ottelia alismoides. Next base: position 381,973 of record JAZKJV010000408.1, read on the forward strand.
TACATGCCTACACACACTATATTGACCTAGAGAGCCACACAGTCATCACATCGTCGTTGTGATGCTGGATTGATTGTCCATGGATCCCTGCCTTCTTTAGTGAATCTTGCTCATGAGGAAGGCTATTATTTTTCATGGGACAAAATCAGGAGACTCAACACTTTATCATCAACTGGGATTACAGGAAGCACATGTCTCATCCACATGTCTGCAAGTGCATCCTTCATTGGATCGAAGTTGAGACAGAAGGTATCTTCATTTAGAGACATGCGATCACAATCACGCTTCAAGAGGTAATCCTATGACTCGTTTGTGATCTTGGTGAAATGATTTGAAAAGTGTTCACATATCATGAGATTTCATCTAATTGATTTTTTTAAATTCCACTACCCTGAGCAACTAGTGTGACTAGTCGCTTTTGAGTACATGTGATGCGATCTTCATGCTTCTGTGATGTGGTAAAGCCCAAACCCTAGCCTTCAACATGATGAGATCCATCAAGGTGCAATAAATGTCTGGAATCTGAGGCGGGCAGGTGGCAGAGAGAGGTCAGGCCATGTGGGTGCTTGTGGGGGCACTATATGGTTCAATGGAAAAATAAGAAGAACAAATAAATAATCTAAATAAAATATCTAATGGCTTCAAATGAAAAATGTTCAACATGAAAGCTACAGAGATCTACAACTTTCATGTAAAACCCAAAATGAAAATAAAGCATATATACAAGATGTAATTTTTTGCACGTATTTTTAAGTAATTAAAAATACTCATTGTAATTTCTTTGTGCTTTTTTGGTATTTTTGTTTATAAATAAATACAAGACAAATATGTACAATGTTAAAAACTAATTTTTATTGTGTTTTAATAATAAGAAAATACAAGAAATAAATAAAATAAAAATAATGTTATTGATGTACACATAATTAGGGCTAATTATTTACAAGGTATCAAGTTTTAATATTAGTGCAATGATTAAGAATATTATTGAATAATTTAAGTAAGAGGGATAACAATCAAATAATAAGATGATAAATCATGGATTTATCACCTTGAAACTAGAAGGATTCCCAGATAAACCTTGGTCACCCATTTCTGAAGACAGTCGGGGCCTTGTTCGATTACACTAATGGGAAGATCTTGTTTCATGCTCATGGAGATGATGTATAGTTGGAATTGAAGCAGACAAGGTGGTAGAGAGCAGATTCTGAGAGTAGCACTGAGTACTACATATCGGAAGTAGAATGTGATCGGATGGACACTGTATGGTCATGGAGACAAAACCCAACCGATGCAGATTTGCTTCTTTCACCTAAGGAGGAGAGTGCGCTTGATATAGAATGTGAGCTTTTCAGAAACCCTCTTCAATGTACAATCACATATACAAATCCCTACACCCTCAATAACTCAAAAGCTGATCTAGGCATGTTCGTCCTATTCCTCGTGGGATAATCATAGGGTGAGGATGATGAGTCAGACACAGTGGTTACCAATTTCCTTGAGATCTTTTACGATCCGACTCCTAATCAACATACATTGTTGGTAGCGGTGGTAGTAGAGACAACATGTTTCACCACCATTAACATGGAGCTAGCGACAGTTGGGCCAGATGTCCATGATGATCATATCTTACCCGAGCTCAAGCCTTTACCACCAACCCTCAAGTACACCTTCCTTGCATATCCTTAAGAGTAGTATATTGTCATCATCAGTTCATGATTGATTAAGCAACATGAGTCTCACTTGTTAGAGCGCTTGAAAAAGGAACTGCAAGGCGATAGGCTAGAGCTTTTCCAATCTCCGTGGTATAAATCCCATTATATGTTCACACCATATCTACTTGGAGAACGATGCCAAACCCTCTCGTGTTCCAACGTAGGCTGAATCCAAACTTACGAGAGGTCGTGAAGAAGAAGATAGAGAAATGATGTGACACGTGTTTTATTTATCCCATCTCCTACTCCAAGTGGGTGGCACCACTTTTCATTGTCCCGAAAAAGTCAGGCATTCAGATTGTCACCGACGAGGATGGAGAGAAGATTGCGAAGCGAGTACCCAAGTCATAACGTGTTTAGGTGTATTACATGCGCCTGATTCCACGACGAAAAATGATCACTTTCCCCTTCCTTTCATTGATCAGATCCTAGAGAGACTAGCATGGAAAGAATTCTTCTACATCTCTGATTGATACTCTGGCTATAAACAAGTAGCCATAGATCATGAGGACCAAGAAAAAACCACCTTCACATGCCTTTTGGAATGTGTTCAGTAGCATGCCCTTCGAGTTACGCAATGCTCCAAGAACATTCCAAGGTGTATTATCGTGATCTTGCCAATATGATGGGTGAATACCTGGAAGTCTTCAAGGGTGACTTCTTAGTTTACATAAATTCTTTTGATATATATATATCTAAATCATCTAGATTAAGTCATGCAGAGGTGTTGTGAGGTGAACCTGGTTCTCTCATGGGAAAAAAGTCAATTCATGGTGCAAGAGGGTACTGTATTAGGGGACATCATCTGCAACGAGGGAATGGAGTTTGACCCTGCCAAGGTAGACGTAATCAGACAAATGCAACCACCAACCAACATAAAACAATTACAATCATTCTTAGAGCATCTTTATCGGAGATTTATCAAGGGATTTTCAAATATCGCTCAACCGCTGATTGAGCTCTTATGCAAAGACATGGAGTTTGTTGTGAATCACAAGTGTCTTGATTCCTTCGAGCATATGAAGGAGAGAATTGTAGATGCCCCGATCCTACATGCCCCAAATTGGTCTTTGCCCTTTGAGATCATGACATATGCTTCCGATTTTGTTGTAGGAGCCATGTTGGGACAGAGAAGGGGAGGTGTCCCATTCACTATCCATTATGCAAGCAAGGCTTTGGATTCTGATCAATGTACTCGTACAATTACCGATAAGGAAATTCTTGCAGTGGTAATTTCCTTGGACAAATTCAAATTACATATCATAGGATCGAAAGTGACAGGCTACACAAATCACTCAGCACCAAGGCACCTAATGGGGAAGAAATACGTGAAGGTGTGTCTACTCAAATGGATTATTTTACTTTAGGAGTTTGAAATGGATGTCAAAGATAAACCTAGAGTGAAGAATGTAGTGGTCGATCACCTACCCTGTCTCGAGCAAGCGGAATCTTCTAACCATGCACGAATTCGATACTCCTTCCCCGATGAGTCATTTTTTGATGTCGACTCTCTGATAAATCCATGATTTATCTTCATAATTATTATTTATTATCCCTCTTAGTTGAACTAATCAATAAAATGTAAAGCTAATTAACTAACATTAACATTTAACCCTATGTATATAATTAACCCTAAATATTGTATATAAATAATTATATTAACGTGACTTTATTTTTGTATTTTCTTCGTTATAAAAAATCCCATAAAAACTAGATAAATATTGTAAATATTTTTTTGAAACTAAATACAGATTAAAAATACAAAAAATAAAGCAAATTTAAAATAAGATTTGCAGTCCTTGAAATACTTACAAAAATATTAGTATGTGCATATGACCTATTTTGACTTTATATACAGTATGAAACGTGTAGATCTCAAAAGGATATATAACATTCATGTTCGACAATTTTACATTTCAAGCTTGTACATGTTTATTTTGCATTTCCTTTGTTTTTCTCTTTTATCTTTTTCTCTCATTGGACAACATGACTCTCCCTGGAGACACCATGTGGCATCCCTTCTTCCCTTGTTGCTTGCCTTCTCCACCGTTCGTTGTTGTCTGATTGATCAGATAACAACCGTCCATATCTTCTCCACTCTCTACCCTCCGATGTGATCCCCAGATCGCATCGCCACCCTTGATCAACACTCATCAACCCTTCGATTTGTTCCCATCGGACACATCACAATGAACCCCTTGCGCCCCATCCTCAACTATTGCATTCTTCGGATCCAATGATCAATGTTCATCCTCCTACCGTAATTGTTCTCCCCCGTGTTTACCTCATCTAACTCCCTTCTTCTTTTATTTTCTCCAATCACCTCGATTCTTTGCTTCACGTCACTCCACACTCTAGATGCCCTAACACCCCGCTCTCTCGTGGTACCCTTGACTATTCATTGCCTCCCTCCCAGGACAATCGTGCGACAGTTACAAACCTCACGTCTCATCTTCTGTAACCACTGGTCTTCACCTTCAAATCCACCTCCTCCACCTCTATTCCTTTGGATCCACCATTTCGCGGGCCTCAGCCTAGCCATCCGCTTCCTCCTATGATAGAGGATGAAGGCGAGGATGTGCGACGATGGCTGGTGGCTCGGGTGTTGTCCCATGGTCACTTCGACCATGTCACAACACCTCGGGTAGCCGTTTAAGCTCCCTAGTGCGGCTACCTAGGTCGGAGCGAAGACCTGAGCTCCATCTGGAGCTCAGCCCAAGCTGCCTACCATCACCATGTGTTGATCTTCAACTCCATGTAATCCTTTCTTTAGTTTTTATTTTTTTCTTCTATTTTATTTGCTTAGTACATAACACCTCCCCTGATTTGATTGGTCCCCAACCTTTGTTGAGGTTCTCTAATCCTTACGGATCGTCTAACCTATCACTTCCCTTCTCGTAAACACTTCACAGTCATGTTCCCTTCCCTCCACCAACACGGCAGAGGAACCCACAGGACCTCTATGTTCTTCACCCCTCCTGGTCTACATCCCACTCACGGCCATCACTCACACACATCTTCATATATTTGTTGACCCATCTTGCAAGTATCTTCTTCAATGGCCATACTTTGGGCAGGGATCTATTCTAGAGCTCTGCCTTCGGCAAGTGGGCGTCATCAGCAACTTTCAGATAGACCCGCTTCTCCTTCCACTCTGGAGATTCTATTCAAGTCCTCATGATGCTTCTTGGGGCTTCACCAGTCATGGAGGAGTGCAATGGAGCTCCAAAGTCCTCACCGAAGACATATTCGCACCACTGACGATGAGAGGAGGAGAAAGGTTACTGAGCTACATGTGTTGTTGGATGACACCCTTCTGGTGTTTATCGAACGGATGTGGACAAGACGTGTGGCCTACCCTAAAGTACATAGGCTTAGTGGGACTGAGCCTCGCCCGCGTCTCCTCAGGCTACCCACGTGGCCCGAGGCACATGCATTGTCCAAACTCGTGACACGTGCCTCCGCCCGCGTGCTCCTCGCGTGTCAGCCTAGGATTATTTGCATCCATATTCATGTCACTTCTCTATATTACAAAAAAGTCCCAAGCGTGCGTGTCTCATGTGGCATGCCTATGTATTTTGCACGGGGATCCTATTGCTTCTTAAGAAATACTATTTTATCCCCCATACTTGGATTATTACATGGAAGACCCTCACAGTTTTTGTTTATTGCAAAATACCCCTCAAGGGCATGTTTGTGATGTTTATGTTATTTATTTTTATGTTTTTATTTGCAATAATGCCCCAAGACTCTTTACTTCATAACTTGAACATATACAAACCATTTTTATTGATTTCAATTTCATTACACTGCTTATTTGATGCTCTATACAATGGCACGATTTACACTCAAAACATGCCAATTAATTCAATATATAATGTATCTTCTCTGTACTAGTTTAAATGCCATTAGATAAAAAATGGATATATTTGGATATATCAATTATGAATGAGATTGAATCAAATTTTATCGCTCATTCTATTGATTATTTAGGGGCATATTATTGTACATGTTTTTGTTTGTATTGCATTGCATTCTTTTTATTTGGTTGCATTGCATTCTATTGCATGTTGTCTTTAAAATAACTTGCATGAAAAACAACTAAAAATGTATTTTGTTCATGCTTGATTTATGCCTTGTTGACCTATATGGATTAATTATCACTTAACTTAGATAATATGATCTGATTAATCACATTAAGTAGCTTGCGTCATTGAGTTCGACTCTGAACTTCCCGTGTTAAATAAATTAATTAAACCAACCCCCTCCTCGCGGAGAAAATTCGGGCTTGGTTTCTGAAAGATTACTAAGTAACCGTATTACAACGAAACCACTTTAAGAATGCCACTTAGCGGTTCATAAGATGGCATTGTTGCTGGGGACAAGACTTATCTTTTTTAATTTATTAGATTTTAAATATTTTAATTAAGTTGATGGTTTTGATATTTAGGTCAACCTATTTGTTGTGATGTTATTTGCATTGTTTACTTCATTGTTGATTAGATTTTTTATGTATATCTAGTTGATGGGTTTTGTGATAGGTCCTGCTAAGTCCAGGGACACTCGGGAGATGCAGAGGCGAGGAGTCAGGAGCCCCCGTTGTGAGGAGATGCAGGAGCAACTCTAAAGCATCAATTTTTTATTTAGCTTGATGTCTCATTTATGTAGTGTATATATTTGTAATAATTGCATTTCTAGAGATTATCGGTTGAGAATCTACACTTGTACTTGTGGACTTGGACATTTAATTTGTGGTGCGTGGAGCCAATTTCACCCCTGACCCGAATGGGGGCTCCACTCGAGTGTTCGATTCTAGTGCTAGTCAAGCGACTCTTTGAGTTTTATTCATTTCATGTTATGATGTGCTTGATCGTCGCGTATGATAAACAAAAAATATCAAATAATATTTACATAATCTATTAGATTCATGAGACGCACCATAACATTGCTCTACTTAGATAAAATCAAACCAAATTCTTTCACGTTACCAGAAGCATGTATATGATGTGGTTTTTATCGACTTGCATGCATTTAGTGATAAATTTAAATTTAGTCTTGCATACTACATGGAGAGAGAGATATGAATCAATGTAAGTATCTCTTTCTCGGGCATGCATCATTAAATGGAATCGGGACCGGATGGTAGATTGCTTACTCACATTAATTCCAATGATGACCTAAGCTTAAATTTGGGACCGAATAATGCAAGTTGACCAAATAAAATGGAGTAAAAATAAAAAATATTTTTTGGGAGAACAAACCCTAAATTGTACGCAGGACGTATTATGCTTGTTTTGAGGAAGGGATGCATCCCTGTGATAGTGCCCAAAATCGACATTAAACCTTGCGTAGTTGGACTCGTGTATTAGATGATCACCAATAAAATAGAAATGATAAAATGATCAACATTTATTAATCTTCATGAGTGAATTGGTGAAATCAAGTGGTGTTGCTTGCTTGGTTTGAGCCTTGATTGCATATTCTTCAAAACCACCCCCATCAACCATACACTCTATTATTCATCTCCAAAAATTCAATCATCTAATAAGATTCAATCTAACCCTAATTTGTGTCCCGGTTCTCCAACCCTAAATCCTAATCCAAATACCTAGGCTAACTTCAGCTTAAGTATAAAGGGGACCAAGTCTCTCTGATTGTTCACCTTGGGTCTCTCTATCTTCATTTCATATCTCTCTACTTAGGCTCTTCTCAGTCTAAGTATAGGGAGAGCCCGAGTCCCCGTCCTTTTCTATTAATTGCTCATTAAAATTCTCTTCTTGACCCTCTTCTTATACCTATGTTATTTTTAACCTAAGTATGGGGGCGAAGACATGTATATCCCTTTATATTCTAACATGAACCATGGCTTCATATCACTTAGTGCAATGAGAACATAGCACAAGCTAAGTACATGGAGTGTGGTGTATATATTTCATATATACTTTAGCCATAACTCGTATTTTCAAAATGTTTAAACTTTAAAACTGATTTTGTAAAATGATTTGAAATTTTTTTCTAACTACGTGACATTATTTTTGAAAAATGTTTTACGATGGTTTGAAAAAATGAGGATTTGACTTGTTCTGAAAATCATTTGTAAAATGTTTTGAAAACCCTATATTACGTGACTTGGTTTATAAAATGATTTCAAAGATATTTGCAGAATAAGGGTGAAAATGAGACTAACATGTGTTTTGTAAATAAATCTTACTTTATTCAAAAACATGAAAAAATAAAAATAATAAAAATAACAAAAAAACTAGCTAATAAGTTGGATATATCACTGATAGTCTATCAGTATCACTCAAGACTTGAAGAGTTAAGAACACTTGGTTTATGAGGTCTTAAATTTTATAGTTAACCGACCTTAGTCATTAAGGTTTGAGACTTAATTATTCACACTTCTCTAATTTGAATGATATATGTGCTATATTTTCACACTTAATCTATACCTTGAAAGAATATGACCCATACCTCACATGCACAACTACATTCATGATGAGATGAGTTGAGATTTCACTTAAGGAGCTGGAATTTGATATTTGAGTTTGGATATTATTTAACGATGCTTGAGGATGGGATAAAATTGATGAAGGCTTCATGAAACATGACTGTCGGCAGCCTTAACCAATATGAGAATAAGTTCTTATACTATCTCTTGATATTTACATAAGTGTCAGGGTGCGACAAAACATAAAAAATGTTGATTAGGTGCTCCAACTTGGTAAAAGCACTAGAGCTAGCCAAAAATAAAAAAGAATGAGAAAGATAAAGAGAACGAGAAAGAAAAGTTGTCACGCTTCAAAGACAAATAGAAGGAGCTTCCACCAAAGGCGAGTGCTCCCAACCTTTTAAAGTGTCCACTTGGACCGCCATCGTAGGCTTTTATGAGTCAAGCAAGCACCCAAAAAGGGCTACACATCGTATAGTGACACAAGTCCGGGTGTCAAAGGTATATTAAATACTCAAAAGAAACACACCCTGGTACATTCCAAGTAAAACAAGTGCAGACAGCTCAACACTCTCTTGACGTACACACTGATCAAACCAAATGTGTGTGTGTGTTAAGTTAATAAGGCAGTCGAAAAGATCCTTGTTCTAATGAGAGGGAGAGAAGAAAAGACACCAACCTAAGCCCTCCATCATCTAGCCTTCCACCTTCACTTTCAAAGTATGACAACTAAAGAGATTGTGGATTGAATGCAATAGATGATTTATTCCTTGGTGTTGAGGATTGGCCATGAGGAGAGTCTCTTGACTTGGGACTTTGAGTGACATTTTGACTCGACTCTCATAAATGCAGTTCAATCTTAATGTCATGTACTTATGCCACATGTATACAAAGAGATTCTAATAATTAGGAAAGTTGGATTTCTTTTGACTAGAACTTGGTTTAATTTAGAATTTTAGGATCAATAAAATCGAGGGTTCTTAATGAATCAAGTCTTGAATATTCATCTACACAATCATAGCATAATCTGTATTATTTTATTCATTATTTACATGAGGACGGACATGGTTTAATTATAGGGGGTGATATATCCATTTTTTATCTTCATTATTATTATTATTTATTATCCATCTTACTTAAAACAATCAATAAAACATAAAGCTATTTAACTAGCATTAACATTTAACCCATGTACATAATTAACATAATTAATGTATATGAACAATATATTAATGTTGATTTATTTCTATTTTTCCTTAATTACCAAAAATCCCATAAAATAATATAAATATTGTAAATATTTGTTTGCAAACAAATACAGATTAAAAATATAAAAAAACATCAAAAGAACTTTAAAACAAGTATTCTTAATCCTTAAAATACCTACAAAAATATTAGTAAGTACATATGACCTGTTTTGAATTTTCTGTTCAACATGAAACTTGTAGATCTCAAAAAGATCTACAACTTTCATGTTCTTAGGGCTTCAACAATCACCGAGGAGCGCAGTGGAGATCTAGAGTCCTCGTTGGAGACCTATTCATGCCACCATCGACGAGAGGAGGAGAAGGATTGATGAGGTACAATTGTTGTTGGATGGTGCAATCTTGGTGTCCATCCAACAACTATGGATAAGCCACGTCACCCGTTTAGAAGCATAGAGGCTTGATGGGATAGAGCCTCTCTTGAGTCTCCTCGGGCTGCCCACATGGCTCGAGGCCCGAGGCACCTATATCGGCCCAACCTGTGCCTCGAGATTCCACCCGTGTGTTCCTCGGAACATTCATAACATGACAACTAATTGAGTTATAATATTTTATCTCTTTATTATTTTAAATACCGTTAAATAAAAAAATGAATCTATTTTGATGCATCAAATACGAATGGAATTGAATCTAATTTTTATCACCCGCTCCATTGATTATTTATGGGCATGTTATTGTACATAATTTTGTTTATAATGCATTGTGTTGCATGTTGTCTTTAAATTTACTTGCATAAAAAACAACTAAAAATGCATTCTGTTCATGCATAATGTGCTTGGGTAATTTTATTTATGCCTCGTTGACCTATATATTAATTATCACTTAACATAGATACTAGGATCTGACTAATCACATTAGGTATCTTGTGTATCCTAAGTTCAACCTTAGACTTCTCGGGTCAAATAAATTAATTAAACCAAGCCCCTCCTCACAGAGATAATTCGGACTCCGTTTCTGAAAGATCGTTAAGTGGTCGTATTACAGTGAGACCACTTTAAGAATGCCACTTAGTGGTTCGTCATTCTCTCTCATGGTATTCCAATATGGTGAACTACTTGGTCTCTGAGCAAGTTCCCCATGATTGACCCAAGAGCCACATGGACCAACTAAAGTCAAGATCTCGGCCTTTTCTTTGAAGGACAAGATTGTGTCTGGAGGAGATGTATTCTCAAGAGGGATACAAGAGCGTCATCACTCATTTCCTTACTCTGGAGGCAGGAGGGCACCACTCCAGGAAGAGGACTGCATGGAAGATATTACAATGTGGCTTCTATTGGGCGACTCTATTTTGCGATGCCTACTCCTTCGTAAAGTCATGCCCAATATGTCAAAGAATGGGAGGAACCATCAGTTCCAATGATGAGATTATAATGCAACAAGTCATCATTTGCGATGTGTTCGACGTGTGGTGCATTGATTTTATAGATCCATTCCCTGAAATCTAAGGTTTTGAGCATATCCTTCTCGTGGTAGATTGGTTGTCCAAGTGGGTGGAGGTTATCCCTATCAAGCCATATATAGTAAAACTGTCTATAATTTGCAAGGGGGATATAATTATAGTTCGGGGTCCCCAAGGTTTTGATCTGTGATGGGGGTAGATATTTGTGAACTGAGATATGAATAGGTTGCTGAATGACTACGACATCGAACACCGTACCATAAGTACATACCACCCATAATCCAATGGCATGGCTGAGGTGTCAAATAAGGAAGTAAGATATCATCCATAATCCAATGGCATGGCTGATGGCGTTCTGCAGAAGCTCATCCGTACCAACAGGTAGAATCAATCCCAACTCTTAGACCAAGTTCTGTGAGCTTACCGATCATCCTATGAGACTCCACTAGGTTCTTCTTCGCTCAGGATGATTTTTAGGAAGTTGTGTCATTTTCCTGTGGAGCTAGCACACAAATCATAACGGGCTATTAAGAATATCAATTGGAACTTGGGTCAAAAACGTAGAGAGATGGACTTGAATGAGCTAGTGGAGATCAGAAACCAAGAATATACCAAAAACATGATCTACAAGGACAAAATGAAGAGATGGTACGATAAACACATCATGAAGAAGGTTTTTGTCCCTGAACAGAAGGTATGGATGTTCATTGCAAAGCTAAAGATCTTCCAAGACAAATTGAAATCAAAATGGATGTGTCCCTACATTGTACATACGGTGCATGAGAACTGTAGCATTGAGATATCAAACTCGCCGAGGGTGCATTGGCATTTCTAATAAATGCGCAGTTACTAAAACTGTTCGTTGGACCATATGATCAGTTACCAAGATTTGGAGAATTTGTCGTGCATAAAGTATATCCAAAAGACATACCATCGTGTTCTGCATGACACGTTGCACATGTTGGACTTGTAAGCCCTTGGAGACCCATTAATGCAATAAAAAGTTATTATTTTATCATGTCCATATGAAATGAATGATTGTGAATGAACTTCATATAAAGGTCCCTATGTACAACTAGGGTTATGTAACGTGACCATATTGAATACCATGTAATTGGGAGTATATAACTAACATTAACATGTGATATTCAATAGAAATCTAAAGTTTGAGAACGAGATGACAATCTTTCTCAAGAGACTGGTTTCCAAGCGACTTCTTGATGCATGTCCTCTTCATAGGAATAAAGATTCATAATTGTTGGAATAATCAAGTCAAAGAGTTGACTTGATGAGGTCGAGATAAAATAAGACCTTAATCATAACTGTCACAATCAGACACACATCCTTTGACTGGAGACGGATATATATCTATATACCTAAGTATGCAAATTTGACAGACCAATAAGTTGGTGATCTAATCAAGGTCCATATACCGACAAGTTAGTGTGCATATGAAGACATGTGAGAAGTATGATCTCTCAAAGGAATCATACATGTTCATAGTTGATGAACCGGGAGATAGAGCTCATTCGTGAGATAATTTGGGGTTATAATGAATTCCATGCGCAATCATCTTGTTTATGAAATAAGACACATATTTGATGTATCAATGTATGTTTTTGGAAAGTATATGATCAATATTATCACCCAATATCAAATGAGAAATGCATTGATGTGTTCCGAAGAAGACGACCAAAGTAGGGTTTGAACTTTGGATATATCGAAGTATTCCAGTATGAAGGATGAATGCGTATTGGAAATATCAAGATTAAATCTATTATAATGGATCATCTATCTTGATACTTCCATTCAGAGGGAACGAAGAAATCATGTGGATTTTAGCGGCTCCATTTCTTAGTTTACTTATTTGAGAGTTAATTGGATCAAGTCCGATCTCACTTGTATCCAATGTCCAATTCTAATTTCATTGTCCAAATGTTGGAAAGTGAAATAGTGATGGAAATGGAAATATATACACTCATTGAGCTCATTTCTAAACTCTAAATGGTCTGGATTTTGACTATAAATGGTCAAGGAAGACTGATTTAAATCATTGATGCATTCTCCAGCTCATGGAGTGTGTGATGCGTTTCATTGAGCACACTCAGAGCGTGAATTATTTCATCTCAAGCTCAACATCCATAAGTGATGATTTTTTAGCTAAAAATGATATAAACCCTGAAATTGGTCAGGTATCCAAATTTCAAGTCACTATACGTGGATAATATGATCTTCCCAACATCATCTTCAAGTATCTGCATATGTATCTCATGATTCCTAATTGGATATGATTCGTACTATTCGATATCAATATTGGGACAATAATTATTATTGTCATTCGTAAGGGTATTTTTGTGAATATGATTCACAAATGTGATTCATTAATTAATGTGAATGATGATTAATATTAATTAATTAGTATTTTTGTGAATATTATTCATATAGTTATTACAAGGCACATGCGTGAATATGATTCACATTGAAGTGATAAATGTAATTTGGATTTACATTGATTAGCAACGATGATAAGGAGGAAAGTAGAGGAGGTTAGCTGCTGTGCAAGCATAAAAAATTGTGGCATGTGAGCTACCTTTCTCGTTCACCACATCACTAATCAAAATAATCATAAACCTTTATGGATATTGGAGGTTTAAAAACCCTCAGCGTCCAAGTCTAAACTTGACATTCCTTGGCAAAGCCAAGTTTCAACCCTATAGAAAAGTTATACGAACTTGACTATCTCTCCTAGCAACTCTATAGTAGGGGTGTCTGCCGAGTTGAATGAGTTGAATCGGCTCCGACTCAAACTCAAACTCGATAACCAAACACAGACTTGAGCTCACACTCGATAAAACTTCAAACCCAAGGACACTGACTTGAACTCAAACTCATTGTGCTCGAGTTATCCCATGAGCCTTTTAACAAGCTTTTGGTAGGTTTATTTTATATTCATTATTTTGTGAACTTTATTTCTAGAAGCAATTCAACTCATTAGGTTTCTCTTAATTATTATTAATAATGCATTTGTTAAGAGCTATCACAATTTGACATAAAAATATGTACATACAGGCATCACACAACTCAAATAACTTGCTCGTGCCGTACCATTTACTCCTTATTCATACACCATGTATATCTCACGTGGAATGAGAAATATATTAAAAAATTAACAAAATCAAATCGAATTAACAAGTTGACAACTTGAACTCGATACGATAACCTTAACAAGTCATTTATCCGCTCGAGTTGGTACTCAATAAATTTTCAAGCAATTGCCACAAACTTTAATCGAGTTGAGTTCAAGTAACCTTAACAAACGAGTGTTTTTCCACCGCTAATATCTTTCTCTGTTTCTCTCCTCCCCTTTCTTCCCCCACCTGAGAAACCCTGACCCTTTTCCCCTTTTCTCCTCCGCATCTCTCTTCATCTCCCCTCCATTCACCACGCCGCCGCCGCCGCCGCCAACACCAATACCACCTCCGATCCTGCCGCAGCTTCTCTCCCTGTCCCGGTGCCACCGCCATCCTTCCCCAAACTCACCGCCATCTTTCTCTACAGGTTACCTACACAACTCCACCACCAGCCACGACGCTCGTTCTCTCCCCGCGCTGCCACTGGTTCAACGGCATTCCGCTTCTCCTCTCGTTGCCAACCCGCCGCCACTGCGCACCGTTGAGGCGATCGGATCCAAAGCAGCACACCGTCCTCCTTGCCGGTTTTGGTAACGAGTGCTATCTTTACCCATGCCCCCTCTCTAATTTTGACCATGGAACGTTATGCAACAATTCATTTGGTGGGTATTTATTTCTCTGTTGCCTGTAACCATTGGAATGAGTGCGCTAGAGATCCATTGACTATTTTGATTGGAGACTTCTCGTGGATAAGTAGTCATTATTTCGCAGCTTCCTGCGTTTCGTCTCTGGTTTTGAGTATTTTCCGGCTTTATTTAATTCCCTGGATTATCTTCGAGATCTTTTAGTCATTTATTTCTGTTCAGAATTATTTAAATCAATTACATCATGCTTAACATTCGACGACCTTTAGGCTTCATTTTAATTTAGCGATAAATTACTTTGAGTCAGCCTGTCATTTTATTTGGGGTCCGGTCGTCGTTGCGCGTAGTTTGCATCAGTTACCCGCTACTTTTTAAACAAAAAGAGTAACTACCTTTTAAACAAAAAGAGAGACGTGCCTCCTATTGAATTGCTCTATGTTTCCCTTTTAAGTGGATTTTTATTTTTGCCTCTGTAGTGATTTACTTTTGCTACCTGGTTGAGCAATGCTTTCTTTATACATGCAGCACCCTCATATCACAAGCACTTTGGTTATTACTCGTGAATAGAGCATGCTCCAAATTTAATGCTAGTATCATCTCATTTTTTTTAAGTTTAGTCTTGTCATGTTAGTTGGACTAAAGCTACACACACACATCACACACACACATCACACACAGACGCACACGCGCACACGCGCACACGCGCACGTCCAGATAGGGTCGATTTCAATAATCTTGCGACTGTTAAAAAATAATGACCGTATGAATGGAAGCTGTAGGAGTCTCTGTTTCGTAGGAAACTTGAATTACATAATGTAGGGATATAATGTTGAATACCCACGGATTCATTCTTTCAAAAAAAATAAAAAATTGGAAAAATGGGGCCGAGGGAGCCAAGTTAGCTCCCCCTAGGGGACAACCCCATTTTTCCCTATAGAGAAAGAGAGGGAGAGGAAAATGCACCCATTGGCACACACACTTGTGTGTGCTCATGGTTAAAATAATATATTTTTCAATTAAAACAAAAAATAAACCTGTAGATTTTAATTCATACTATAAAATAAAGACTGTATTAAAATTTTGATTTTTGAGTTCTTTAACCCATCATCAAGTGACGCAGATTTCATTTCTCAAGAGTCGTTGATTGTTTATTAATGCATTATACTATTCACACTAGGGATTTGACATTTAGAACTTAGTGGGCACACAAAGTTGTGTTTATCCTTAGGCACATTCTCCTTGCCCTCATATATATGGATAATCTTAGTTTGGATCTCAATTATTACTTTAGTCTTGTTATGTTAGACCTATTACTAACTAAAGCTATATATATATATATACATATATATATATAGGTTGATCCTGTGAGAGCCAAAATATGTGAGAACATGAAAGCAATGAATCTGGACCACTAGATTATGCTCTTCTCTCTCCTCCTGAAATCAATGAGGAGAGAGATGACAGAATCTAGTGGTCCAGAATCATTCATATCATGCTCTCACAGATTTTGACTTTCACAGGATCAACCCTCTCCCCCCTCTCTCTCTATATATAGAGGAGTGATCATGTGAGAGCAAAAAACTGTGAGAGATGAGCAGAATCTAGTGGTCCAGAATCACTGTTCTCATGCTCTCACAGTTTTTGGCTCTTTGAGGATCATTTCTCTCTCTCTCTCTCTCTTTATATATATACGAGGTTGGGGAACTTGCACCAAGGTGTATGTAACTTTACATGACCCAATGCCATAAATGTCCAGTTTTTTTGTAATGAAACCTTGGGGGATTTACTTAAAGTTATTAATGGAATATGTGTTTCAAATTTTGTTTAAGCAGACATTACTAACACATCCTCTTGCAGGGTTCAATTTCATCAATTCTGAAATTGTTACAATTCCACAGTCGATAGATGGGTTTGAAGTCTCGAATTTAATTTGAATTTTAAATGGCAACATGGTGACATAGATGATCTAAATCCCATATGGTTTTATTTCAAAAAAATAAAAAAATGAATGTTTGTGGTACTAGTGCATGTAAAGTTACACGCAACTTGGTTCAAGCTTCCCAACCCTTGATCATTCACCTGTATATTGTTTAGCCTATATGACCCTTTTGATTGAATATCACAGACTGACTTTCTGCAGATGCAGTAGACTAAGTTTCATTGATCAGATGTGTCGCTTAGAATCAAGAACACCGCTGACTGCTGATGAGGCTGTTGCTGCAGAAGAAAGTCTATCTGTTTATTGCAAACCTGTTGAGCTCTATAATATACTCCAACGCCGGGCTTTACTCAATGTAAGGGAATGTTATGTAGTATTTTTCTTTGTTAAATTACCATAAATTTATGTTCTTAGACTTTTTATTATGCACTTCATATCTCTTGTTTGGGCAGTTCGTGTTATATGACCAATAGTGACAGAAAGAAATGTGCTCCCTTTGTGAAGTCCACTCCAAACAAGCTTAAAATCCATGGATTACTCCCAACATTGAATTCATTTGCATTTAGTAAAAAGTATTTGCATCCATCCTCATTTTTACGACCTTCCTTGATTGTTTATTTAAATTCTTCTCTTCTTGCACATACACTTGTTTATTTAAATTCTCTTTTGTCGACAATGATGCGAGGTGCCATGGTAGTTTTATGGTTTAATATTTTTTGCTAAAATGATGAATGCTGTTTATTATATACTGGGTCATTAAACTGATAAACACCTAGGGCAATTTTTTACCTTATTTTATAAGGGACTGCGGTGTTAGTGCAGTATGCCTACCACCCAAAAGATCAGGGTTCAAATCCCTTCTTGGGGGCTTGCGTTAGGTAGCCGACAACCGTCATAAAAAATAGTCGGTTCTGGATTTGAGCAAAAATCCACATAGCCGACCCTACTTATTATCGGTTCTTTTGACATGAATTTGCAAAAATCCATGTAGCGACCCTACTTATTAAAGTGGGAGAAGGCTTCACCATTTTTATTTTACAAGGGGCTCTATACTATGTGGTTGAATTCACAAGCCTTTAAACTTCCATAGGAAGTAATAGGTACATGCATCTTGGAAATTGAGAAAATTTGTAGTTAAAATTTCAAATGGCGGAGCGTTTCGAGTGGATGGCGGAGCGTTTTGAGTGGAGACCCAAGGTTCGTGGCGAAAGGGAAGCTCATGCGGTGCGCGACAACGACGGAGGGGGAGGTTGGCGACGGGTTTCGCATGCGAAGCCTGGTCGTAAATGTTTCCGCTGTGGTCTACGTGGTCACCTAGCCGCTGCGTGTGATACTCCGCCCCGCTGCTTCCATTGTGGTAGGGTGGGGCATCGCATGGCGTCTTGCTGGTTCGTTCGTGAGGGAGGTCGCGCCGGACAACGTGCGGTCTCTCGCCGGTCATCTTCCCGTGACTGCCCTGGAAATACTCGGGGTGGTCGCGATACTCGCTCATTTGCGGAGGTGGTTGCCGGGGATGGTGCAACTAGGGGGGGGCTACTGCTCGCGTCGCGGCTGGTGTTCCTGCTCGTGAGGCGGATTCCGTTCCTGCTAGTGAGGTGGGTGGCGTTCCTGCTAGTGAGGTGGGTGGCGTTCCTGCTACTGAGGTGTTGGCGGAGGTGGTGGGCTCTGTGCAGCTGTTGGAGGTGGATGGCGGTGCGGGCGACGAGCATGCCGTGCATGACTCGCTTCCTGTGCATGGTTCGGATGCGGAGCATATGGTGCAGGGGGGCTTTTCCCGCAAGGTGCGTGGGGATGGGGCTGCAGTTCGTAGGGGAAGGAGGGGTGAAGAGGAGGGGGGCGGGCCCGCGCGGCGGAATGCGGGCCTGCATGGCGGAGGGTTTTTCGAGTGCACGCGTGATTCATACAAGGGACACCTTGCTGCGGTGGGTGTCCGACGTCGATCGGATCTCTCCTGGGACGACATTCGAGCGAGGACGATTTTGTTTCTTGGCGAGGATTTTGACGGCGACATTGTCATCCTGGACTCGCAGCGCTGTTGTGCTCGCGGACTATCCCCGGTGCAACGGGAGAGCCTCTTTCGTGGGTTTGGGCTTCCTGATGTTACTTGGCGACCCCTTCGTGTCGCGGATGGAGTGGTGCATGATACCGAGGTTTGTATCGCGGAGGTGCGGGGGGTCCCTTTCCTCTCTCGCACGGTGCCTGTGCTCTCTAAGATGATCGCTCGGTGGGGGCAAGTTCTAGCAGTTCTTGACGACGGCTTGGCGCCAGGGGCGGATTGGGCCAGCATATCGGTTGTTCTGGAGTGTTCCCCTCGTTTCCTTGAGGAGATGGAGGGGAAGATCATATTCGAGCGTCTGCTCCTGGGCTCATGGTCTTTCAAGGTGGAGATTCTCATCTTGCCGCCGCCGCCGGCGTCTGATCCATCTTCTTCTTCTTCCGCCTTGCGCGGTGGACATCACGGCTCTCCGTCGAGGGGTGACGGTTCAGGTTCCTCGCGACACGTGGCCTCTTCCAGGGATATTTTCGAAGCGGCGCCTGGTGACTTTTCCGAAGCGTCGCATGGGGGATGTTCCGAAGCGTCGTTCGGGGAGGCCGATGGTTCGGGCCCATCATTTCATTCGCATTGGGGCGCGAGTGGCAGTCGTGATATTGTGGCGGTGGATTGCCCCGATGTGGATCTCTCTGCTCACGTGGCTGCGTCTACAAGCGACTCTTCGGTCGGATCTGCTGCTATCTCTTTCGGGCCTCCTTATCGGGTGATGTCCGACCAGTACGGGGTACCCGAATCCATTTCTTGGGTTTCGGACTATCCATGTCCTATGCCCATCAGTATGGTGGCCCCGCCCATCACTATGCTCAGCAGTATGGTGGCCCCTTTCACGAGGGACATTTTGGAGGACATCTCTACATCGCAGTTATTATCGCTGGACCCTTCTGGCTATATTCTCAATGATCCCCTCCTCTTCACCCCTCCTCGCCGAGGGGGGCGCCCTTCGAGGGATTGGTCGGGCGGTGAAGAGCAGGTTGATGCTGACGTCCTTCATGGCGGTGCCCGTGACGTGGTCGGGGGCTCCTCCCCCCCATCAAGATTTGGTCGAGCCTACTCTCGAAGGCGATGCTCCTTCCGCCTGGGTGACACGCCACCCTCTTCTTCTCCTTTTCGAGCCCCTCCTTCGATTCGGGATGTGGTGGCAGCTGCTTCGGGCTTAGTACGTGTGGGGAGGAGATCTCCTCCTGGCTGTTGAAGTTCTTCTTTGGGATCTGCGGCTTCCTGGGGACCTCTTTTTGTGGTTTAATGAAGATCTTGTCTTGGAATGTGCGTGGACTTTGTGATTCCCATCGTCGCCGTGCCTTGGGTGCTCGTCTTCTTGAATGGGGATGCGACATTGCTTTTGTTCAAGAATCTAAGCTGTCTGTGCTGGATGAAGATGTTTGGCGGTCTTTTGGTGCTGGTGGGTTGGATGCGTTTCGTGCGTTGGATGCTTCTGGTGCGAGCGGTGGCTTATTTGTAGCGTGGCGCTCTTCGCGCCTGTCATTCTCATCCTCGAGGATCGGTCGTCACTCCGTATCCGTGGTGCTCACCCTATCGGAAAATAATGTGCGTGCGGCCTTCACTTGTGTCTACGGGGCCTACATCTCATATTGACCGCCGGGAGCTTTGGGAGGACCTAAGGGCGGATGCGCTTGCCTTTGATAACTTGCCTTGGCTGGTGGGGGGTGATTTTAATGTCACATTGCGATCAGGGACCGTCCCCGCGCTCGTGGGGGCAGCGATCCCGGCTCATCGGATTTCATGGACCTTGTCGGGACTTGGCCCTGGAGGGGCTGGACGCAAAATGATTTGGTCTACACTTGGAGGTCGAATTCTGCCCGATCGAGGATTGATCGGTTCCTGGCAAACGAGCAATTTATGGAGGCCTTTCCACTTTCTTCGGTCACTTCTCGTCCTCGCGCTTTCTCTGATCACAATCCCATCATTTGTGACACCGGGGATGGTCAGCGTCCCCATGGGCTCTTCAGATATGAGCGATCTTGGCTCCTCGAGCCGGGATTCAGGGATCTTGTCCGGAATCATTGGACCCAATCAGTCTTTGCGGGTTCTGCCGCACAGAGCTTTGCCCTTAAACTCTCTTCACTACGTGCGGCCCTCGCGTCCTTCAAGCGGGAGTCGGAGGCAGGCTCGTATTCGTGATCGGTTGGCGGCTGAGGCGGCGATTCTTCGCCTTGACATTCTCGAGAATGATAGAGATCTGACTTCGGACGAGTTGGCTGAGCGCGCTGCCGCCGTTGCGACGACGCGGCTGGAGGATCGTAAGCGTTCAATCGAGTGGCGTCAGCGATCCCGTGTGAGGTGGCTCAAGGAGGGGGACGCCAATTCTGCTTATTTCCACAGGGGGGGCGAGTGGCCGCCGCCGCTCTAATTCCATTTCTTCTATAACCATTGGTGGGATGCAATACGGGGAGGTTGATGTGGGGGTGGCTGTGGGGAACTATTTTCGTGCTGCGTTCGGCTCCTCGGCCCCGCGGCGGTGGCGCTGGTCGGGCCAGGGTGCTCCTCCTCTCAATGCTGCTTCTGCGGAGGCGCTCGTGCTCCCGCTTTCTTTGGAAGAACTCAAAGGGGCGGTTTGGGACCTCAATCGTGATGCTGCCCCGGGGCCTGATGGCTTCCCGGTTTGCTTTTACAAGGATTTTTGGGATATTCTTGGAATGATGTTATGGCTGTGGCGCGGGATTTTTGCGAGAGAAACGATGGCTTTGATATACTAAATCGGTCCCATATTGTCCTTATCCCTAAATCGGCCGCGGCTACTAGGATTGAGGACTTCAGGCCTATCTCCGTGTCCAATGCAATCTATCTTATTATTGCTAAGGCCCTCGCGCGTCGCCTGGCCCGCTCCTCGACTCGCTCATTTCGCCTACGCAGGCCGCCTTCGTGCGGGGTAGGCAAATTGCTGATTGCTATGCCGTTGTTTCCGAGATTATTGAGTCATGGAGGAGGAATGCAACAAAGGGAATTCTTTGGAAGATTGATTTTGCCAAAGCCTATGATACTCTTGATTGGCGGTTCTTATGGTCCGTTCTGTGGCGAAGGGGATTCCCCTCTACTTGGATTACGTGGATGAGGCGTTGTGTGTCAACGGCCTCGCTATCTCTTTTGGTCAATGGCAGGCCGGTAGGGGGCTCTTTCCAACCGCGGAGGGGGATACGCCAGGGCTGCCCCCTTGCCCCTCTCCTCTTCGTTCTGGCGGCTGATGTTTTGCCGCGCATGATCGAGGGTGTTGTGGGGGCTGGCTTGTCTCGGGGCTGCTCTTTGGGCCCCTACCACATACCGCTCGTCCAATTTGCTGATGATACAATTTGCTTCATCGAGGGGGACCCTTCAAATGCGTCCCCAATGGCTACTACCATTCAATTGTTCAACGAGCTATCCGGTCTTCATATCAATGCTAACAAATCAAAGGCGGTCCCTTTCTTCATGTCCTCGGCGGAGGCGGCGATGTCCTCGCACGTGCTGGGCTGTCAAACTTCTGATCTTCCCTTCGACTACCTGGGTTTACCTTTGACGCTGGGCCGCGCGCGCATGCGTGACTGGAAATCGATCGTCGAGAAGGTCGAGCATCGCCTGGATGGGTGGCGCGCGGCCGATTCTCTCCCGTGGTGGCCGGTTAGTGCTTCTAAAATCCGTCCTTTCCTCTATCCCTATCTACTTTCTCTCGGTGCGGGGGATGCCAAAGGGGGTTCGTTGGCGTCTGGAGAAGTGTATGCGGGCATTTCTGTGGGGGAAGAAGGGAGGGGGGGGGGAAGGGGGTGCACCTCGTTGCCTGGGATGAGGTCACGCGCCCTAAGAAGGAGGGCGGGCTGGGTGTGAGGCGCCTGGCGTCGGTGAACGATGCTCTGTTGCTCAAGTGGGCGGCAAGGATTTGGGGTAAGGAGGACAACTTCTTGATTAATTGTTTGAGGGGTGCGGCAGGGGATGGCATCCATTTGGCTTTTCGTGGTGATTATCGGGGCCAGGTCTCTATATTTTGGCGTGGGGTGATGGGTGCTCTTTGTCGGAATCGCTCACTGTTCTCATTCAAGCTCGGCGATGGTTCTATGCTGCGCTTCTGGGAGGATGACTGGACGGGAAGGGGGCCCTTTTGTTTCACGTTCCCCCGTCTGTACGCTTTGGTCCCCAACAAATGTGTTACGGTGGCCGGCTGCTGGGATGGGCGCGATTGGTGCCCTATTATTTTGGAATCCTTGTCGGAACAGCGGATGCTAGAATATACCTCTCTCATAAGTAATCTTGTTGATGCCCCTGTCCCTTCTGTGGGCCGGGACTACTTGGCCTGGAAAGATGGGCCCTTCTCTACTCGTGCCACATATAAGGCCATTTTGCCCCTGTACGCTGGGAGGGATGACATCCTCTTGCGTGATTGCAATCTCTTGTGGGCGCTCAGGCTCCCTGAGCGTGTGGGTATATTTCTTTGGCTGCTACGTAGGGGAAGAATATTAACTCGAGATCGTTGTGCACGGATGTTCCCCAACTCTTCGCCTCTCTGTGCTCTCTGTGGCGTGGATACGGAAACTATTGATCACCTTTTTCTGCATTGTTGCTGTGTTGAAGCGCTATGGCCGATCTACGGTGGCTGGACCTATCTTCCTTCGCTCATTTTTGTCAAAGCTTGTTCTCTGATCGGGGCGGCTCGTGGCCTGTGTTGCTGGACCCTATCTCGAGGGTTTGGAGCCTGTGGATGGGGCGAAACGAAGCTATCTTTGCTCGTCAGCGGTTCTATTTGGAGAATGTTAGATCCACGGCCTCGGGCTTCCTTCGTGACTGGACTCTTTGTAATTTTTTTTTAGCTGCGGGGGATACGATCTCCGTCTACCCCCCTTTACTTTGTTCTGTAATTTCTCATCTTCATGTTACCACTGTAAGTTTCTCTTCCTCTTTTTAATGCATTGGGGTGAGCACCTCCGAATGTGTCCCCCTTTTTTGGAGCCTCAAAAAAAAAGGTACATGCATCTTGTCAACTATACTAGCTTTAAAAAACATGATCCAGATTATTTGCATGCAATGGCAATTTTGTGCCAATCTAATTTAATCTCATCCCTTCTGATTGCTGACAATTTTCTGACATCATATTTTCACCAAATTTGGGGACTTCATATTTCAGAGTCAGTTTTTTTTAAATGCGAAGGAGACTTCTTGAGGATATTCAGTTCAAAGTTGTTTTAGTTTTACCAGATCAAGCGAACTTAGTCTGCATAGTTATCAGAAATCATCCCCATACGTTGTATTTATGTTAGTATGCCTCGTTTTCTTTAGTTGATCTATCCTGCTATATAAAATATTAGCATTTTTTGTAGGTTTTCTGGGTTTATATTTTTAAGTCATTTTCTGGTTTCTATGTTTTTACCTCATCTTTATAAAGGCTCAGTTTTGCCATCTTTACTTTCATGTAAAACCAATATATTTGTTCTTATATAAATGTATATTGATTGTTTACTGAAATTTGTTTCTTAACTTTTCTAACATTGTATCTTTAACTTGAATGTAGCATATATGCGGTTAGTTATATGAATTTCAACATATATTTTGTTTAAAGTTGACTACTTTAGTTAGTAACAAATGCATGGAATGTATTCTCAAGATAATACTTCATTACTTCATAAGATGGGCAATATAATTGGTGATATCAGTGGTTGTTCTCTTATTTTTCCACTCTTTAATTATAAACACGTTTATGTGCCCACTTGCATTTTGTTAAGTTTAAACTTATCTTAGACTTTGATGTTGGCCTAGTGATGGATTCAAAATTAATGAACATTTTTTATGGTGAGGATTCATCGGGAAAATAAAGTTATAATGTGATTCTTGGTAAATAAGTCCTCGTGTATGCACACATCTTATCTGTTAGAGCACTTAGCAAAAGCAATATTGATGCAGTATGGATTAAATTAATATGATCCTATTAATTTTCCCAATTGTAATTTACGGTTAATTGAGTCGTTGCAATTTTATTTAAAATAAAGAGATCACATGTGATCTCAAATCAAATTAGTTAGTCGGTTAGAGTCATGGAAGGTCGTATCTATATCAATATCGTTTCGGTCTGTCCAGAAATGGATATATCGGGATATATCGAACGATATATGGACGGTATCAGTGGAAATGTTGAGAATGGCTCAAAAAAGCCATTTTTTGGCATTTTTTCAGAAATTAAGACCATCCAAGATACTAGAACAACAAATAACCTACAAATACACACTTATATCACACATTATCGGTCATTTATAGACCATATATCGCATATATCGGTATCGCACATATCGGTCATCTCGATGTTAATGTTGATTCTTGACTTATAAATATTGGAAATGGATTCCATTCAAATTCTTATAACATGAAATACCACTAATATACACTTCATAACACAGATAATTTATGAGGAGTCGAGGACTATGATCCTTAAACTACACATATTGGTTACATCGATTCGAATATATCACTGATATTGTTAGTTGTTGACCTACTATATATATTGAAATGGAGTTCATTGATCACTAAATAACTTCCAAATGTATTCTTACTCTCTTACATCAGACATGCCAATAATGATTAACGAGACAATCATTGTTTGGCATAAAGATTTATCTATTTACAGGCTACAACAATAAATAAAAAAAATATCCAAATCAATTTAACATTTGTAAAAGGGATGACCTAAAATCAAGAATTCCGCGGCAGATTTAAATCGGGCCCCCCTGTCCTATTGTCTCTCATAGCAGATTGCAGATTCAATGAACTCGCAATAGTTTTCACATGTCATGTACGAGTACATGGCCTTATAATCCCATGATATATTGTCTGCATTGATGGTCATCAATCCCTACGAGTATCCCGAGTTGAGGATAAGCATTGCTAGATCCGGTATTATGAGTGCATGTCGAGGCTGCGAAGTACTAGCTTGGATCTTCGGGATGACGACGCCGGAGTAGGAGCAAGGCTTTAAAAGTCGGATTTCGGTTTCGTTTCGGTGAGGAATCGAAACGAAATTTCGGCCGAATTTCGGTCATTTCAGTGGTTTTTTGAACTAGCGCCCCCACCCCCACCCAAAAAAATTCGACCGATATAGCCATTTCGGCCGAATTTGGTCACCTACCAAAACCGAAATTTGACCGAAATTCGGCCGAATTTCGATGAAATTTAAGGCCATGTAGGAGAAGATCTCAGCGAAGGACCTGGAGGAGCGTAGTACTCAGGGAAGAAATCGAAACTGTCACCACCAAAGAAGCTGCCTTGGCTCTGCTTGGGTTGGCTACCTTGGTAGTTCTCACCGTTGTAGCTGTTATATCCTCCATACCCACTGTTGCTACCATATCCATAAGATGGAGGAGTATACACCTGAGGAGGAGGTCCAGGTGGAGGAGCAGGAAAATATTCAGGAAAGACGTCAAATGATCTTTCATGTTGTGAGGTTCCATATCCGCCCATGGGACTGGGTGTTCCTTCATGGTATGGGCCGTCAATGTCCATGCAAACTCAACGAACCTACAGATGGATATCAAATCCATAGGTCCTGACTCGGATTGAATGTCATCAGGGTAGACAAAGTCCTCGTCGTCTGAATTGAGAGGACATTGAACTCCTTCTCGAAAATGAATTCCTTGAACTGTTCATCCCTGATGCAGATTTAAATTTGCGTTGACGACAATAATGTTTTGGGCGGTGGATTTTTGTTTGGTAGAAGAAAGAGAGGGATTGGGAAGAAGAAACTCGTCGGAACACGAGGGATAGGGGGGAAGAACGTGAAGATCACGTGTGGAGAGAGAGAGAGACAAGAGAGAGGAGATAAAATCTCAAGTTTTATAAGTCACTGAACTGTCTAAAAACAATGGACCACCATCCCTTTATATAGGAGGGATGAGATTACAAAAATAGAAATCAAATTCAAATTGACAACTAATTATCCTAAATAGAATCTCAGTAATTAACCGACTAACTACCTAATTTGAAATTCAAAATATGCTAATTGAGATCACATGCGATCTTTTTATTTAAATTTAAAAAAACGCGACGACAAAGTAAAAATGCGACGGCATAATTAAATAAACGCAGCCCTATATTTTGATTCCACGTTTGCATCAACTCTCCTCCGCTTTTAAAAATTCATCTCCGATGAATTGCTTGATCTTCGGGCTGTTGACGGAGAATTTCCACATGGCTTGTTGGTCGAATTTCCCAATTTCTCTCCTTTTCCATGTTACGTTTATAATTTTTCTGAATCGAGGGGTACAACTGTAAAATTTTCTACCCCTTCATTTGAAAGGATTTCATAGCATAACACATCTTTCATTGCCCCTTTTGATAAGAACTTTTGTAAGGGGGATTTTCCGGCAATTTTTCCTATTTAACCTTTCAACCCCA